>JAHRHZ010000046.1:16907626-16961896 GCA_024137785.1 Ginglymostoma cirratum
GTTAAGGCGGGAAACATTTAAAAAGTACTTGAATGAGAATCGAAATATCATAACATTCAAGGCTAAGGGTTCAGTGCTGGAAAGTGGGACTGGAGTAGAGTTTTTTTCGTTAGTGCAAACTCGTTGAGTCAAAGGGCCTCTTCTGTACTTTATAACTCTAAATGTGAAATAGAAATAAAGTGCACTCGGTTTTAATATTGAGCTTTACTCCTCCTCTGTTTCTCCCCTTTCACTTTCTGAAGGCAGTGACTGTTGCCAAGGTATGACTCCAGACCACCAGCAGTCTGTTGTTCAGTGCACCTACTCAAGTGAGTACGATTGCTTTATGATCTGTAAGCCAGTCAGGATTGGCTGTTTTTCTTTTACCATGGGGTTCTTCACAGTTAAGCCCAATAGTGTCCTCATGAATTTGGAATACCAATCCCAATCAAGAGACCCTGGTTAACTTCTTCTCCCATCTGTTATCCTGTTTACATAATGAGCAGTAACATCAATGATTCAATCCCAGCTGAAACCTACACAAACATTGAACTTTTAACATGTTCTAATCTGTGCTGAAAATTATGCTCACACTAAGTAAAGATTAGAAAAGGCCAATGTAAATTGTAATTTTAAATCTGCTCTTTGATCAGTGCAGATTGTAGATGGAAACAAAACAATATAAAAAATATTGACAAATTCGTGGGTAATGCTATAGTGAATGGATTTCAGCATAGGAGAGTGTTAGCGTGTCTATTTTGGTCCAAACATAGACAGAGCAGATTCTTTCTAAATGGTAAAAAGCTAGAAGAGGTGGAAGTTCAAACAAGCTTGGAGGTCTGGGGCTTTAGATATTAAAGTGTCATGTACAAAATGTCATGCAAAAATGATTAAGTACCCTTATGAAATGCTTGGCTTTACATCTAGAGGACCAGATTATGTGCTTTACAAATCCCTGGTTTGGTTATACCCTGGAAGGTCGTGTGTTCACTTCTGATCACCATACTTTTAACAGGATATACAAGTCTTAGAGAGCATGTAGCATCGATTTACCAGAATGGTACTGATTCCAGAGATTACACAAGAAAAAGGTTGCACAAACTACGGTTATATTCCTGGAATTTAGGAGATTATAGAGTGATTTGCTTGATATTACCAAGATATTTAGGGGAACTGATAGAATGGATAGTGAGAACATAGTGTAGAAGTAAGCACCTGACCTTTCAGGAATTAACTTAGAAAATACTTGATCATGCCATTTAAAGATAGGAGAATGGAGTTGGATCCACTCACATTGAGGAATAGAAATTTTAATTGTTCTGGCTTCCAACAGCATACGTAAAACAAGCAGAAACACCAGAATTACATGATGTGTGGTCTTCCCCACTGCAAACAACACCACTAAAACCCCGACTCATGATAATTGACGCCAGATCAATTGTTAATTTCCAAACTGAAATTGATAAACTTCTCTTAATCAAATGTATTAAGGGATATGGGGCAAAAGTAGCTATACTGTGAGGTCATAGATTAGCCACATTCCCATGGACTGATGGAACAGGCTCAAGATACTGAATATTCCAAAGTTTCTGTGAAGCAGCTGCCTAAACAGGTAGAAGCATTTGCAGTTAAACCTATGAACTATAGAACTTATGCAAAGGAGTCTGGAAAGAATTCAAAATGGGCTATAAGGGTGTAGTCTGGAGGGTGTTGTTTGCGCTTGGTCATGAGTGCCAAGCAAGCGACTTGAGACGCAGTGGGAATGCCATGTAATTTTCCTTGTTTCTATTTGTTTTATCTATGCTGTTGGAAGCCAGAACAATTGAAATTTCTATTGCTAAATGCGAGCAGATTCAACTCCATTCTCTAATCATTAAATGCCTCCCAAGCAGTAGCAAAACAATGCACATCAGATCCTTTCATTTTTGCATATCGCATAAGAGGGCTAAAGAGCAATGTATTTGCTTTTGACTGCACACTTTTCACACAAAATGCCTTGGGTCTACTGAACACGTTCACTAGTTATAAGCTAGAACAGAAGCTAGAATGTCTCCATTGGGAGGGTTCAGCCTCAGGAATTCTGGATATCTTGTGGCAGCAGCATTTAAATATCTTCAAGATATTGGCTTTGCCCGAGGCAGAGTACCGCATAGTTCTTAGATAACAAGGTGTAGAGCTGGATGAACACAGCAGGCCAAGCAGCATCAGAGGAGCAGAAAGGCTGACGTTCCAGGCCTAGACCCTTCTTCAGAAATAGTTCTTCGAGAAAGGTTCTCCATGTAAAGGCAGCTACTACTTTGTGAAGGGCAGCATCTTCACTCTTGCATAGTGTATTAAGTATTGGAGAATTGGTGTTCTGTCAACAGTAAGTAGTATACATAGCAGTCCTTGGGCCCTACCAGCGTGCTTTACTGTATTTTTCCAAGCAGGGAAAGGAATACTTTCCATTTCAAATGAACGTGCTTGTGCAAGGTTGAACTACTGTGTTGAAGGGTGTAAAATATCATTTTTGGAATTTCCATTTCAAAACAGAAGTAGATGAATGTTAATTACTTATATAAAGGGTATTCTTTTTTCTAAAAATCAAGGACAGAGAGTTCTTGACTAAGATTTCAGCTCTGTATCTTATAGTGAACAGTCACCTTCGGTATCTGAGGAAAGAAGAATCGATTTGCTGATTATTTCTAGCATTTTCTGTCAAGGTAGTTGATTTGGAGTTGAGCAGTAACTTTTAAAGGAAGCTAAGTGAATGGTTGTTTAGGAGCAAGATTGAAGTTAGAAATTCAACAGTTTTACTTTTTTTTAAGGATGTGGACAAGATGCTTAATATTATCTAAAGTAGTGTGTTAGGAACATTAGAATTGGATGTAAACCATTAAGCCTTTCAAGCCTGTTCCAACATTCTTATCTTATGGCGAATTATGACCTTCAATGCCACATTGCTGCACTATTGTCATTAACTAGAAATATATCGGTTTCTGTGTTGAGCTTACTTGATAACTGAGCTTCCACAACTCTCTGAAATAGAAAATTCAAAAGAGTTACCACTCTCCAAGTGAAGAAGCCCAAAATGGATTGTCTTTTATTCTGAGACTTGCCCCTGGTGCTTGACCTTATTGTGCTAACATTTTTTCTGCATCTATTCTGGCTATTCCTTTAAGAATTTTGTAACTTTCCATGAAATTGTATTTCATTCTGTATACTCCGGATAGTACAGGCCCAGTCTCGTCAGTCTCACCTCATAGGATCTCCAGATCGAAATCATTGATATAGATTGTGGACAGTTGAGGCAGTTCTTTGCTGATCACAGTTTGTCAATCTGAGAATGACTGTTTATCCTAATCCCTGCTTCTACCTGGTAACCACTTCCCAACACATATTGATATATTACTCTGTTCCCATGAGCTTCAATTTTGTTTGCTAGCCCACAGTTTGGGACATTATCAAGAGCAATCCAAAAATCAAGTACACCATATCTGTTGGTTTCCCCTTTATCAACTCTGCTTGTAAAATCTGGTTCTTCAGATCAAGATCCTCTGTCCCTAGTACACTGATCAGATTTCTTATCAGTCAGACCCCACCTCCTGCTCCTTTTGCCTTTCTTCCTTAGTGTCGAATACCGTTTAATATTCAGTTCCCACTGTCCGTCACCACACAGCTACGTCTCCACAGTGGCATTCAAATCATACCCTTTCACTTTTTCAAGTGCTATTAATTCAACTACCTTATTACGAATACTACATGCACTCAGGTTTTTAATTCTGCTTTGTTTTAGACTATTAATAGTTAAGTGTGGTTGATTTTAGTATTTTTTTCTGCAACTTTACATTTTCATTTAGTGTTTTACTGCTTCACATAACCAGCTTTGTTTTTATTCTGTCTGAATATGCTCTTAGTTTCCTATCTTTCTGACAAATGACCCTCTCTTCAGAACTATCAAATCTTTCTGTGAGAATATTACTCCCAGTCCTGCAAAGGTGCAACCAGTCTCCCTTGTACAGATCCACTTATCCCAGAAATCTAAAAGCCTACCTTCTGCACCATTTTTCCAACCACATGTTCATTTGCTCTATCTTCTTATCTGTATTCACTTGCATTTGGCATTAGGAACTATCTTGAGATGACTGCCTTAGAGACCCTGCTTTTTTGTTTCTGTCTAGGTCCTTAAATTTTATTTTTGGGATCTCATCATTGTTTTGTCTTTGTCATTGGTTCCAATGTGGACAGCCACATCCATTACTTCATTCTTTTCCCCACCCCACAGAAAAATGTCCTGTGATATCTTTGACATCCTTGACCCTGGCACTGGGGTGTTGATACCATTCTGGAATCATCTCTACAGCCATAGAAACTGTTTGTTCTCATAACTATAGTATCGCCTGCCACAGTTGACCTTCCACTTCTCTTCTACCACACATTCACGCGCCTTTGAGCTGTGGACTGACATGCCTTCATTTGAGACAATCAAGCTCACTAAATAGATACAAAAAAATTGCTGGAAAAACTCAGCAGGTCTGGCAGCATCTGTGGAGAGAAATCAGTTAACAATTCAGGTCCAGTGACCCTTCTTCAGAATCTATCACCGAACAGATACCCAACCAAAGGAGCAAGAGGATGTATTTGTCTTATCAAAATGGGTGGATTCGTGTTTGGGTCTGGGATGAAGGGTTGAGTCTAACTTAGTGCATCTCCAATGCCTCATGATTTTCTTTGACCATTTTAATGCCTTTTTTGAAAAGAAAGTACTGGAAATAAGTATCTATTAGAAATTTGTGCGTTCCTTTCAATGTACTCAATACTTTTAACTGCGCGATGAGTGAAACTGGACAGCAAAGTTGTCTGACTGAAATCAAACATGAAATTTAAAATTGGTTTCATTTTAACCAAATTTCTGTGGTGATATATGGGAATTGCTGACTTGTAATAGATATCCAGTGTATATAATCTTTGGAGCTTTAGTCTGTACTTGAGTCTGCTGGAAAGGTATTAAGTATCTGATTAATACATTTGCCGTTTAGTAGAACTGTCAGTTATGCTGAACAGACGGAGCATTGCTGTATCAGATCAGTCATTACAGCAAATTTGTTTGTAAGACTAAATATTCGGTGACAAAATTCTAATGGCAGTGTGCGAACTGCGAAATTAATGATGGAAACTATTCTGCATCTCTTAAAAACTCATGGGCATTGCAAATCGCTTTGTAAGTAATGTGTTTACTTTACTTAAGCTTGAGGTGTGAATGGAAATGGCAAATGCTATTTTTGTTTTGTCCTGCCCGCACTCAAACTCACTTGTTCTTGTTGAGTTTCAATTTAGCAAGTGCTCTCAGCTGTCTGAAATTTCATTCAAAGGACCATTCTTTATATGTGAATTTGACAGTAAGTATTAACAGGATGGTTAGGAAATTGGAGCTCAGTCTGATCCTGAACTTGTCCACCATCTACCCCCAATGCCTTTCCTTTCCAGATCAACAAATCATGGTGATGATGAGAGTCCTGGGGTGATTTACTCACCCCTTCTGTCCTTCTGCCATTTGAGCAACAACTGAATGCAGAAGTTGCAAGTCAACAGTTCCATTTGCTGAAGATGTATTAACTCAGCTCAGACCAGGGTCAAATCCACTGAGTCTTTTTATCTAATGCGTATAGCTTAGTGTCACATGTACCCACTGAGAATTATAAAATGAGAATGAGCACATCAGGGTTCCTGTCGCACAATTCAGTGCTGAAGCAAGTTAGAGTACCAGTTGGTTGCCTGTAGCTCTAAAAGTGCCCCTTGACCAATGAGGTTTCTAACTTTTAGAAAAATGATGTAGCTGCAGTTTGGTTTTATTTGTGCAAGCCTCCCCTCCTCCTTTTAAAGGAACAGCAAAATAGCATAGATTAAAGGCCAACACTCTGAATTGAAGAGCAGTCAACCTTAATTGCTGGATATTATAAAAGGACATTTATCAGTCCTGTCTCTCTCTCTTCCCATTTTGTCCTATTAGTTATAAACAACCAAAGATAACAAAGCATCGCACTTGCTGCTCTAATGGAGACTGAGCCAAAACACCTGTTCCCCAAGTAAAAGCCAGTTGGCCCCCCAAGTCTTCTACTTGAGGAATTGTCAGGAAATAGGTTTAGCAACAAATCCTGCATGAATTAAAAACTCAAAATGTTAGTAGCAGAGACTAGAATCCGAGGCCACAACCTTTAGTGAAGCACTGACCCTCTACATGAAGACGGCTTTCTTCAGCCACAGGGCAGTTAATCTGTCAAACTCATTGTCACAGAGAGCTGTGGAGGCCAAGCCGTTGAGTGTCTTTCAGACAATGACACATTCTTGATTGGGAAGAGGGTCAAGGGCTATACGGGCAAAGCAGGAGAATGAGGTTGAGAATCATGTCAGCCATGATTAAATGGCGGAGCAGACAAAATGGTCTGAATGGCCTAATTTGGTTGCTATGTCATATGGTCTTACGGAAATAGTCAGCAATTTTGTCAGCATCAATGGAGAGAGATAAGTATAAACATTTCAGCCAAATTACATTTTGTCAGAAGGAAGGATCCTCCCGCAGTAATATATTGTGGGATTTATGCAAGTTGTTTTCTAATGTTTCATTTGTCAGTATACCTTCAACAAATATATTATTGATGTCATCACTGCATTATAGCTTGTGACCTTAGGGGTAAAGATCTCATACACCATCTCACCACGGGTCACATGAAGCATTAAATTTTACAGGAAATACTCTTCTCTGTCGTAACATAATAGCTTAATGTTAGCTATAGGGCATAATGTTTGTATAAAATAGCTAGTTTTATTAACTATCCATTGGATCCTTCAATACCACTATTTCTACATCTAGTCTCTTACGTCATGGGAGATAACGTAAGCATTGCGGCACCAGATATAACAGTGAAGGAGGCAAAAAACACTCACCACTGGGTTTGTGTTGTAATAATACTTTGAGGTCAAGACAGTGGGCTTTGTTGAGTATAGGCTTTGCTAAGTTGATGAGAGATTTTGCCATTGTTTTCAGCATATTGTTAAAAATTAATAGAGTCACAGAGTCATACAACACAGAAACAGACCTTTTGGTCCAATCAGTACAATAAGTAGAGCTAGATGTTAGTATTTGATTTAAAATATTCCACATAGCTTGCAGTGCCAGACTTGGACTATTGTTTGCTTGTGGGTCAAAAGGGTAAGCACTTAATCTACATCGGTACAGTACAAAGTGTTTGCTACATTCTTGTTGGTGCCATCTTTTAATTAAATGCTAAACAGTGTCCTCATCCACCTATTGAAGTAGGCATGAAGATCCCATGGCAATGTTTAAGATCAGAGGAGTTCTCTTGATGTCCTGGTCAGCATTTATTCCTTAATAACACTGCAAAAAAGAAGATCTAGTTATTTACATGTTAATACATAGAGGTTACAACACTGAAGTAGGCCAGTTAAGCTAAGCAGTCCATATCAGTATTTACATTCTTTTTAAGCAAACCACTTTAATCATATTTACCAACTCTGTTCCTTTTCCTTTCTGATCAGTCCTTCTGTGCATTCAGCTTAATACCAGAGCATAGAATTTGACATGCAGCAGTTGTTGGATCTTGCTGAGTTGAAATTCACTACTCCATTTCATAAATTACAATACTGGCTGCATTGAGCTCATTTGGCTGTGAAGTGTTTAGAGATGTTTATTAATGTGACAGGTCTAACTGATCAACAAGCTTATTTTTAAATCTAGCGTAATGCTGAGCTCTGAAACATTTTGACTAGTATGCTAAGCAACTGAAACAAGAACGTTTTCGTACAGTGTAAGAATGCAGGAACTGATTTTTTTTGTGTCAAAACTAAATAGAGGTACCGACACAGCAACTTCAGATCAGTGTCTTCCCTACCAACCAAGCTCTTTTGGTCAGGATGGGGTGGGGGAAATCTTGGTGGCAAGGAAGAGGGTCAGATTCCATCAAGGACTGTGATGATGAATCTCACATTCATAATAAAAAGTAGACCGATTAACACCATCACCTGTCTATCAAGGAATTTATTCATACTTTGCAGCAATATTGCATATCATAAAATCACAGAAAAGATTACACATCAGCTATCAACTGTGATCCTTTTTGCGAATATTTTCTTTTAACTCTCCTCTTAAATGCAGGGATAGGCAAGATTTAAATTGCCATTAATGTTGCCCATTTCATATTATAAAAGCTGTTCCATTTATCATTTTACCATTTACAATATATTTCCACTTATCACATTGCTGATAAAATAGTTGAAGGGATCTCTGCATATATAAAAATACTTGTATCAATTCCTAGGACATACCACGAGCAATATATTTCTAATCAGATTAAAATTCTTTTGTTTCTGTTATTTGTTTCGTATGCTACAAGCTCCTTGCCTATCCTACTACTTTCACTGTGATATCATTTTCATGTCTTTCACAAGTTCATTATCAAACACTTGTAGAGAGGAAAAGAACCAATATATACTGCATTTCCTTTGTATGCTTAATAGCTTCCTCAAGATTTTGAATTATTCAAGCTGTTAGTGTTGACTGTTCCTGATTTGCTCTTAATCCTTTTTAGGGCTCAACTTTAGGGCACACCATCATGGTTTCTAGTTTATCTACAAATTATTTGCTTTATTGTCTATCTTTGGCTAAATCCTTTCTTTGTGAATAGGGGTGTAAATGTCCTAAAGTACAAATCATGTTTCCCAACAATTTTGAATATATTATCCTTACATGATCAGAAACTGAGCTGGATCATCCATATAACTACTGTGGCTAAAATAGCAGGTCACAGACTATAAAAGTTGCAGTGTCTAACTGATTCTGATTCTTCAAAGAAGAATCTCCAAAGTCTGTCCACCATCTTCAAGCCACAACTTACTTGATTGGTATCCCATCCACCAACTCAACATTCACTCCCTCTGCCATTGATGCAATGGCAGCAGCATGTACATCCACAGGATGCACTACAGCAACTTTTCAAAGCTTCTTTGACATTTTGCAAACCTACACCCTCTTCGACCAACAAGGATGAGGGCAGTGACTGCATGGAAGCACTAGCATCTCAAAGATTCCTTTATAAGCAAGGTAGAAATATAGATAGGAGCAGCATTATGCCGTTCGATCTCTCAAACCTGCTCTGCCATTCACTATAATCGTGGCTGATCATCGAGCTCAATACTGTAGTCCCATCCTCCCCCGTATCTCTTGATCCCTTTAGCCACAAATGCTATATCTGCCTCCTCCTTGAAAACATGTAATGTTTTGGCCTCAACCACCTTCTGTGGTTGTGAATTCCATAAACTCAGCATTCTTCTATCTCAGTCCTAAAAGATTTACCCTTTATCCACCGTCGGAAATATCTTTCCTGTGTCTGAACCTGTCTAGTCCTGTCAGAATTTTATAGATTCCTGTGAAATCCCTCTTTATTCTTCTAAACCCCAGTGAATAAAATCCTAAACAACTTAATGTTTCCTCATACATCAGTCCTGCTATACAAAGAATCAATTTGGTAAACCTTAGCCAAACTCTGTCTATAGCAAGAATATCCTTTCTTATACAAGGAGACTAGGTGTGGCTTCACCAATGTCCTGTATAATTGCAGCAATACATCCTTATTCCTGTACTCAAATGCTTTTGTTACAAAGACCAACATACAGTTTGCCACCTTTACTGCCTGCTGCATTTGCACGCTTGCTTTCAGCATCTGGTGTGCGAGGGCACAGATCTTGTTGAGCATTCTCCTCTTGCACTTTATAGCCTTTCAAACAATAATGCACCTTCTTAATTCTGCTATCAAAATGTATAACCTTACATTTATCCACATTTATCTGCCATGCATTAGCCTTGTCACTCAACATGGACAAATCTCCATTCCTGACTCGGAACTATATTGCCATTTGTTCAATGTCATTGGATTATGATCCTGCAACTTCCTTCCTTGCAGTGCATTGGGAGTCATATGCATCATATGTACTGCAGCAATTCAAGAAGGTGGAATAACACTGCATCCTCAAAGCAATTAAGGTATGAGCAACAAATGTTAGCTTTGCCAGTGCACGTACATCCCAAGGAAACATTAACAAGAGGAAAAATATTTCAAGTTTAGCATAATGTCTCAGCTTCTCAATTCTCTCCCTCTTTGATAAAGTTGTCTTGTGACCATTTTAACCTGTGCCATTACTTTGTGGTTTATATGTTTGTAGATAATTTCCATTCCAGTGCTAGGACCCACCAAAGTCTGCAAACACTGTCTGTGCACTCCTTAATACCCTTCATGCTGCTAACATGGAGGCAACCAAACATTCTGAGGAGGTCCAGACTGGTGCCCTCCCCACCTTCTCTCCACCCCCCCCGCCAAAAGCAACACCTCTTTGTCTCTCACTAGAATTGCGCACTCTACCTAAGCATTGGTACAGTTCCAAAGACAACAGGTTTCTATCAGTACCCTGCCTAAGTTCCCACTGGTCATATGTGAGCCTTGACATTCCCTATTCCATACAAGCAAGGCATCACTGATGAGCTTTATCCATCTCTTTGCTGTCTGGTAGTGTACAAATAGACCAAAAATTGGGCCTTGTGCCATCCTGGTTCAGCTGTTCACAGATAGTCACAGACTGTCAGGGGAACTCTAAGAAAGCAGTTGTGTCTACCAGCAAATGTGTCCAGAAATGTCTTTTAGCCTTGGTGTTCAAGTAAATTTCCTCAGCTGCGAGGCGTCCACAATGTAAACCGGCTTTTGTTGAGCTTGATTAGTATCAAATATAACTTCCGTCAAAATAATGAGAGATTATCCTTTTCACCAAATCTACAAATAATGACAGAATTGAACAGTAAATTGTTATATGCCTTTAGCAAAAATAGTATTTTAAGTATTATCAGTGTGTTTCATTCTTCAGTTTGAATCTTTCATGTCCATCTATATATCTCAGCACTGTAGTGTGTGTGCCTGCTCTGGTTGATGCCATCAAGATTATCACTTGAGATTTCCACTATTCGCAATAGTTTGCTTTCGTGTTGCGTTTCATTGGAATGGGACAGCATTTAGAGAGAAAAAGCCATGAATGTAGTATAAAGATTGTATAAAGCACAGGAGGGTCATCATTAACATTGCCCCAGGTAATAACATTTCACTTTAAATTTGGTAAGTTACTGGAGTAGGAGGGAATCTCGTTGAGATTTGCAAGATTTGCTTTAGGGTTATTTATTGTAGGGCCTGACCCAATAGTGACATTTTGGTGGTACTTCTGTCATTTTCTGACTTGTGTTGTGCCTCGCAGAAACTTGAGGTCTATACCAGGGGTCTTTGGCCTGCCAGGCCACTGATTGCCTGCTGCAACCCCTACACCCTCCTAGCCACAATGCCACCCAACAGTAGATCTTACCACCCTGAGAAGGCTCAGTGCTCCTGGTCAGCCAACATTACATGCTGGAGCAGTCTTTCACAGCTGGCTGTGGGACACTGATCACCTGGTGGCTCAGTAGGGTGGCCACCACACTGAATCTAGCAGTCTACCTCAAGGCACCGGCTGGTGCAACGATCCCACAGAAATCCGCAAGCAGCAAAGCAAAACAGGTGAGCTGCCAGACTCCATCCAGACGAGCAGCCATCAACCTCTGCCTCTCCACCAGCCTGAAGGAGGAGGAGGAAGGTCAAAATCCCAAAGCCAGCCAGGAGGAATGGTTCCACAAAGCAGTGGCCAAAGCAGATGCAGGAGGTGGTGGTGGCCAACAAGAAAGATGCCAACTGGTAGTAGCCATGATATGGCCCAGAACTAGTAGAGCAACACCAGCAGATGGCCGAGAGGCTGATAAGCAGGGGCCCTGCAATGTGGAATAGGCTTCCTTTTGGAGGGTCTTGTATAGTGGGTGCTGTTAGATTTTTCTTTCTTTTCAATTTTCTTTAATTTTTAGATATTTTGTTTATCAGTTGCTGATAGGAATTTGCCCATTTAAAGTTATGTAGTTCAATTTTCATTGTGCGGGTATAACATTGAAATGAATTTTGCTGCTAGGGAAAACTCCATGGAACCCAATTCCAGTTTTAGCATTGATTCCTATGGGAATCACTGCTTGACCTAAAATAGTGATTTTTCAAGAATCAGCCACAGTTTTAAGTAAGGGCTACCTGTACGATCGAAGAATTTTAGTTTCTCTTTTCTGTATCCACCACTCCTTAAGAATCAGCCTGAGTGAGAATGTAGCAACGTTATGCACCCATTCAGGGTTTTGTTCTGAGCTAGTCCTTTATTGAAGTCTGAAGAATGCCACTCAAGTTGCAAGATTGTGTACTGTAGCATTTGTTTATGTAGATAATCTTACCATTATTCTATGTTAAAATTTAATTTAAATTCAGATGATGCTCATTTATCAATTGTAATCAAGTGTGGCAAGAAAGCAAATTTGAATACAGTTGTAACAAGCATGGGGCTGGATGAACACAGCAGGTCCATACTTGTTATCTCGGATTCTCCAGCATCTGCAGTACCTTTTATCTTGAATACACTTGTACTTTGTTTTTATCAAATTGTACAGGCCTAGTTTCTCTCCCTTCTCCTGTTAGTTTTCAGTTCTGAAGAAGTGTCACATTAGACTTGAACTGTTAACTCTGCTTCTCTCACCACAGATACAGCCAAACCTGCTGACTCTCTCCTGCATTTTCTCTTTTTTTATTTGCAAATTTGTTGTTGTGATCAAAATGTACAGATCTAGTTTATCTTTCCTGTTCTGTCAAAAGTGCACACTTACAAGCATAAACACAGACAAAGCATTGCGACTATGACTTCTTCTTGGAACTTCCACTTGAACAGTCAAAGCCTGTAGCTAAGGAACATGAGTGACCCAGATGTGCATTATTTATCCGAAGAGAAATGTTTACTGCAGTTGATTTCTTGGTGCAATTTGTGTGGAGTGGACTGTGGACGTAACACTTGTTCTTCCGTCCCTATTGGTTACTTGAACAAAGTAAAGCTTAACCAGTGTCTCAACTTTATATTCTTTCAATGCTCCGCACTTAACTTGTGCCTTTTAGGTGGCAGACTTGTTTTAGGGAGTCAAGAGTTGAGTTACTCAACACAGAGTTCCCAGCCTCTGCCCTGCTTTTGTAACCATGGTAGTTGATATGACTGGTCCTTTTCAATTTCTGATCATTGCTACCCCCCAGGATGTTGATAGTGGGGGTTTAAACAATGATAATACGTTGCAGGGATTCAGCGGTGGTGACGTTATAGGGAGATGGTTAGATTCTCTGTCATTGGAGTTGTACTCTTGTTATGACCAAGGAAGGTGGAAGTGCACTGTCACTCTAGTCCCACTAATTCATCAGTCACAGCATTAAAAATATTACTTTCTTTAATGACCATGACGGTTAGTTAAAATCATACCAATATCCGGTTTTAAGCAAGAAGATTTATGAATCTAACAACCAGGTCTCTTAACAAAACAAATGTTGGTTCATTATCAAACCAAAAATTATTCATTAAAAATGAAGTAATTGATTGACGTAAGCATTCCATAGTATATGGACATAAATATTTATCCTGTTAAATATTCTCAAAACACTCAACCAAATATGCATACACATGCGCGCGCGCACACACGGAAAAAAACATTTTTTTTGTCATGATTGGCTTTTTGAAGAACTGCACACAGCCAATGAATCTGGTGCTTTGATCTCCTGCCATGTGAAGTCAAGTCAGTAAACACAGTTGTCTCTGAAGTCTTGCAAACACAGCTTGCTCAAAAAATATAACCTTGAAATACTTTTCCAATCACACTCTCAAAAGAATAAAGAGACTTAACTGTAAACTCAACAAGAGGGATTTCTTTACTGAAATGAGATCAGCTTGGTTTTACGTCATGCATTTCCTCCAACTCCAAACAATGCTTAGCGAACTTCCCTCGAATGGACCAGGTAAAACCAGCATCTCTCCAAGCCAACTACAGTTCAAAACAGCTCCAAAAGTGTCAACTGCAAAGGCTGCAAAAGCTTGCGTTTTGAAATAAACCTGTTGGACTATAAACTGGTGTTGTGTCATTTCTGACCTTGTCCACCCCAGTCCGACACTCGCACCTCCACATCATAACTGTAAAGTGAGCATTTATCGCCAGTCATGTGATTTACAGGAAGGATTTTTTTTTTAAAGAAAAGCTCCATTGTGCACGAATGTGATTCCCGATGACAGAAATAGAGGGCAAGTCAGGTCCTATAATGAAATCTGTCTGGATAGATCAAAATTTTTATTTTAGTTGATTTGCATTGCAATTGGTCACTAATGCATGTTCACACAAAACTGTTCTCTTTAACAACAGAATTGTTACACAGAAGAAAGAAAAGACAGACAAAGCATATATATACAGAAAACAGTTCCACACAGTTCCAATCAAAATTGCAGCCTGTTCTCAATATCTTGCATAAAGGAAGCTCAATGCAGAGAAAAATCACTCCTATGTCAGTTTTTAAAGTTATTACTTAGCTGATGCCTTCATGCTTATTTCCTTTGGACTTTGTGACCTTTTTTAAACGATTGTTTTTTTAATGCTTTGTGTTCTACTGCAACTTACGTGAATCTCTCAATTCTGATGGTCAAAATTTTTCAGTTCTAGTAACAGTTATATTTAAACTCTGTTGGCTGGGTAGCTTCATATTAAAACACTTTTTAGCTTGTAACTTTGCTTCCCCTGAACCGACTGCAAAAACTTGTTCTCCTGCCAGAAGAAAAATTGTTATACCTTCTGAACTAGAATCTGGATTCTACTGAAGTAAAACTTTGAACTTCTGTTCAGAAGTAAAATCTAAACTAATTGCCTGAATATGTTTACTCTGCCTATCATAAACCCAATAGTATAAATATTTCATTCCCTAACACTGTAGGGATTTTCCCAAGCACTTTATTGTATTTACATGCTTTCTTAGAGCTGATGTATTGAATTGCTGCTGAATTTCTGACCTTTTTGAAAAGAGCCTTCCCAGATTTGACCCATATCCATCTGCCTCTAATTTGAAATCCAAATCCAAAAATATACTATACAATTTTATCACACTACAGTGAACATTAAATTAGTTCTTTTAAAGAAACTGTTCCAAGTGTTTTCATAAAACTTGAAATAAAGTTTGCGCACAGTCCTTCGAAACTCAAGTCTTCCAAGCAATATTAACTACAAAACATCTTTGTAATACTCAATGTAGCTGCTGAGTTTTCATGTGACATGAGGTGGCAATGTTTCAGTTTTGCTCAGACAGTACAATTTCTTGCCTCTTAGTTGAAGGGCTTCAGAAGTTATCTAGTCCAAGACTCATGGAAGGGTGGTAAAATATTACATTGTCAGTTATGCCTATCTTTGCCATCTCAAACCTGGCAGATGCCTGTTTGGGTTCAGGTGACATTGAGGATTTGAATATCTGACTGGGAAATTCTTAGTGTTGCTGTCAACATTATACATCTACCAAAAATGCACAAGTTAGTTATTTACCTTATTGTTGTTTTTGAGATCCCACAAACTAAATGATTTGCAAACCTGCCTGCGCGTAATTGTAGTGACTGAACTTCAGAGTAATTTGCCATACATGAAGTGCTTTTGATGTTAGAATGACAGGATGAGATTCTGTACAAATGCAAGTTCTTACTATGTATAATTTACAGTCATGTTATTTCATAAGTATCAGATAGTACAAAAAAATTAACATTTACACGGGGCTCTAATGCAGTTGTATGTACTGTGGCTCTGTCACACAAAGGCAAGACAATGTCATTTTTGGTCTGTAAGAATGTTTCTGTGGTTCTCAAGGTTAAGAATGCAGTTAATCCTCTGAGAACTGCTGTGCTGTTACTGCACCAAAATCCAAAGTGTTCAGAATGCAGCACTGTAACAAAAACTGAGAATTCAACATTTCTGTGCTTGAATGAATCGTACTCAATCCTAGCTTTGATTTTCTTCTAGTATTGGACAGGTAGTGGAGAGGTTGGGGAAGCAACATTTAAATGCCAAGCAGATCATTCAGTTTGGAAAAGGTTAAAGGGACAAAGAGAAGAAGGGGATTTGATGTGAAATGTCAGCATAGCAGGATGGCTACTATTGAATTGGCAGGAGCAGTAACAGCGCCCCACTATGTTTTTTGGCAAATTTTAAAATCCCCCTGTCGAGAATGAACCATATTATAGATTCCGCCGGTTGTTCCAATCATGTGACTTTTTCACCACATTTCACCAATCCAGTCTCGTATTACCTTTGCTTGATCAGGCAACATTAAGTCATGTGTCCTGCTTGTACACAGGATTGGATGTGATTTTACACTCGCACTTTTAAGGTAATAACAGTAAATATTAGTCTGTACAAAGGAGCAGAAAAGGTCCTGATAATGCAAGGACACTGAATATGAGAAATTGCTGGCAGCATTTTTTTCTTGATAAATGGTGGTATACTGGAGTGAAAGAATGCCTTGAGGCTTCTACAAATATGGTCTTTAAGTATTTCTGGAAAATTAATGAGATTTTGAAATGACTTGAGTTTTTCTGTTCCCTTCAGCAGACTTACATAATAGCCTAGCAACTGCATCAATCTTACAGCCACTTAATGGAGTGCAGCTAATCGCATAGCTTTTATCTTCCATTGAAATCATAAAACTTGATTTAATTGATCCCCTTCCTCTCTGTAGGTGTTGGCAAGTTTGTAAATGCTGAAGATATGTTCACATGCATGCACGGTAAATTATTGCTTACAGCTGTTATACATTATTGTGTGATAAGATTACAGTATCACTGAGCCATACAGATCCAAAGGTCCCGTGTTTTGATTCTAAGCCTGCTACGTTAACTGGCCTCTGTTATGAAGGACATCAGGTGCCACCATGGACCTTCGTGGCCTGGATTACAAAGAGAAAATCAATGAGGATTCTTGTTTCTGATCACAGTGGTCTAATCCCGAGTGGAATGAACCGATGGCACATTTCAGCTCAAGATCAAACGCATGCAGAAATGTGTGCCTTTAGAAGGCATCTGCTGATACAGATTTTTATGAAAAGTCGTGAATATTGGGAAGGAAAGTGCACTTCTTTCCTCCCCATTTGACTTCCGGAAAGAAACCGGAGAAAATAAGACTGATCACAAAATTTCTATTGACAATAACTAACATGGCCCTTACAGTATATGAACCTGGATCCTCTGCACCATATGGATTACTCAAAACTTAATAAATTTTTGTCATTTGGGAAATTTACTGCAAGTATAATTGCCATCCATAACCAAATTAAAAGCAAATTATATCAGCAGCACACAATGCTTGCAACTATAGCACAACACCAATAATTCACAGCCAAAGGGAGAGGGAAAAATAGAATTTAAACATTTTCATGCTCTTCCCTGGCATAGATACTGCCAATAAATGAGTAATGTGGCTATGTCCTCAAAATGTCTCCCGTATCAGGCACTGATGTTGTGTTAAATACAATGGAAGTGAGATAAAATGCAGGATTCTGGGGGCTCTCTAACCCTTGGTTTTTAAAAAAAAGTCTCCATGCAGACAATTTTCTGTCTTGGAATGCTGCTTTTTGATAGCACAACCCACCCTTGTGCAGGATTTCAACTTGGTCTGCCAAGTGGCAGTGGCTAGAATGCAGGTACTCTCATCCCCTAAGCCATGCAATCCCCATAGGTCTGATTCAGACCAAGAACGTTTTAGGGGTGGGGAGAGGACCAACATCTCCAACAGCCAGGATCACAGTTGATGTACCCAAGCTGATCTAGCTGCTTACACTGTCAATTGCTCTTCTGGCGGCTGTTTCCGTTCAAACCATGCAAAGTCCTCTTTCAAAAGTTGTGCCATTTTAGTGGCATTGTGAACAAAAACAAAAGCCACACTACCTGGTACAGCTGAGCTATTGGCAGATCATAAACACCTCTAAGACGAATTAGACACTTGCATGAAAATGAATGTAAAAGAGTATGGAATATGAGAAAGGGTACGGAATCCTAATTTGGGTGAGGGGCATTCTGGAGAAGCACTGGCACAATCTTGCTGGACAAAAAGGCCTTCTTGCGCAAAAAAAAATTCAGTGCTGCTCTGCTACATCTGCTATCATTCTGTTCAAATGCAGGATTAACAAACGTTCAGGAGGAAATCACAGCTGTCTCGCCCACTGAAAAATGGTCTATAGCTGTGAGTTGAGAAGAAGGGATCAGTGGTGAATAGGTTTTATCCTTCATTTACGTGAAACTTTCTTTTGAAGAATCTGTTCAAACCAGTTGGTCAGTTCCCAGTTTAAATAAAAATCTCATGTTGTGGAAGAAAGCTCCTTGGGGACTGTTGAGATGTCAACTTTGGCAGGGTTATGTGGATGATAAGCAATTTTTTCTTTCTGGACAGTGTTATATTTGTAAACTAAAATCTTTTTCCAAATATTTTACCCCAGCTGTCAGTTGATTTTGTTTTGAAATTGGATAGATTTGAAGGTTTCTGAAATAACTGCACAGAGGCCAGGTCCTATCACCAAGTCACCCTTCATTTGCTAGTGTGCAGTTCACTGGCTGTGGCCAGCCAGCTCGGATCAGTCCTTAACTGAGGAGATTCTAATCTCTTGGTTATGTTGGTCAGCCAAGGCTTTCCTCATTGGCCGAGTTTAACAACTCCAATCAGGTACTTTGTGGCTAACAAGGTCAACCTGATCCCAATTGCTACAGTTTCCCTTGCCTCTTTTGGAGGTGACCAACAATTAGTTATTTTCTGGCCATCACCATCAATCAACACAAAACCAAAACTAGGAGGAGACAGAAGCTACAGGAGAACATAACCAAACCGATCCACCATTAAGACAAGGACAACAACAAACCGGACACATGGATAAGAAACCTATCCAGCAGACACTCTCAAAAATTGAGAAAGCTGTCCTATTATGCAGACTGAACTATAACCACAAAGGTGCGAACAGAACGGGCTACTTTAAAAGACAACAGACTCGTGGACGAAACACAGCAAGCCATCTGACAAACAATAATCCCCACACTACACAAGAGGAACAAAGGGGACAACCTGAACACATCAGAGAGAAAAGCACTGGGCAAACTCAAGAAAGATAAGAGCATCATAATCCTACCAGCAGACAAAGGGTGCATGACCGTCATTTATGAACAAGCCAGACTTCGTTAAGAAAGCTCAGGCATTGCTTGCAGATACAACCACTTACCAACAGGTGGCGATAAACCCAACACTGCAGGTAGGTTAGAGGATCACCCAGGCACTGAAGAGACTAAAGGATGCAAGGTAGGCGACCAAGACGGACTACATGAGAATGAAACCAGAATGCACAGGGATACCCCCACCCTCCACTTCTATGGATTTCCTAAAATACATAAACCAGACATCTTCCCCCCCCCCCCCCAACCCATTGTTTCCTTACCGGGCATACCTTCACACAAACTGGCCAAGGACCTACGACAGACATTGAAACACCTAGTTGACAGATCACCCCATTCCACCCACTCAACCCAAGAATTCCTCAATACCCGCAAGAACGTAAAAATCAGCAACGACAAGATATGGTATCCTTTGATGTTGCAGCTTTATTCACATCAATCGACATCACACTAGCCAAAGAAACGTTGGCCACATTACTAGAGGACGCAGCAACACAGACCAGCAGCTCCATCAGCAGTGACAACATACTACTAGATCTGTGCCTCACACACACTTCGTCTTTAATGGTCAAGTATACAAACAATCAACGGTACACCAATGGGGTCACCCATCTCGGGACTCATTGCAGAAGCAGTCATGTAAAGACTAGAACACGCCACCCTCCCCCGCATTCAACCTAACCTGTGGGTCCAGTACTTAGACGACGCGTTTATCATTATTAAATGCAACAAATTAGAAGAGACCCACTACCTCATCAACAGCGTGGATTAAATTCACAAGGGAAGAAGAAGACAACAATCAACTTCCGTTTCTGGATGTTAATGTTGAGCGTATGACCAACAGGGAGTTCCATACCTCAATATACAGAAAAGCAACCTACACTAACCGAATCCTCAACTTTCACAGCAAGCGCCCCAATATCCAAAAACAAAACTGCATTAGGACACTGTTTAAATGGGCCAGGACATGCTGCAGCATCCCAGAACTATGCAGGGCACCTATACAAAATCTTCGCTATAAACTGATATCCCTGCAACTTCATCCACAGATGTCACTAATCAGACAAGAACAGGAGGACACAGTACGCCCTAACACACTGGTCACACTGCCCTACATCAAAAACACATTGGAACTAACAACAAGACCCCGAAGACCACTAGGAATCATGGTGGCCCACAAGCCCATAGCCACTCTACAATAAATAATTACAAGGATTAAAAACCCCATTCCCAAAACATACAGAACCAACATGGTTTACAAAATACTATGTAATGACTGCCACAAACATTACTTCAGACAGACAGGAAGAAAACTAGCCATCAGAATACATGAACATCAACTAGCAGCAAAATGGCAAGACAAATTCTCCTTAATATTGGTTAAACTTAACTTTAACTCATTTTAACTGGGACAAGGTAACCATAGTAGCCCAAGCTAAACATAGACGCGCACAGGAATTCCTAGATGCATGGTTCTCCACCCGTAATGCAATCAACAAACATATAGAATTGGAACCCATATACAAACTCATACAGATCAAAACTGGAAATGACACAACTCACCATAACGGACCGGATAGTGTAAATTTCAAGCAGAGTGGAATAACATTGCATCGTTGGAGGATCCATTGACAATGTCACCTAGCCTGGTGTGGAAACGTCTGAACGAAAACAAGCCACTTGGCGAGTAAGTCAACAACGTCACTGACCTAAACATTTTGAAACTAAGATCTAGGACGGTGCTGGTCTTTATTTAGCTCAAATACCTTTAATAGAGTGGCCTCAAGAAGAAACCTTCCAGATGACTTTTCTAGTCATTCACGGGAGGCAGGTGTCACCAACTAGGCTAGCATTTATTGCCCATCCCTGACAGCAAGGATAGGTCTGCGTACATGACAGCATGTCCGGAATCATGTTTAGGCCAGCGTTAGTGAACATAATAGGTTTTCCCCTGGCAGTTGATGAGGGTCATCTTTAGACTTTTGATTACAAACTTTTTTATTGAACTTAAATTCTATTGTCTGCCATGGTAGGATTTGAATCCAGGTCCCCAGGATATCACCTGGGCCTTTGGATTCATAGTCCAATGATAATGCTACTAAGTTACTAGTTCCCTTTACTATGCAAATTGTGATAGCCCCTTTTAGCCTGTGTACACCATGATGTTCTTTTCCATTCAGGTTTCCTGAGTTATTACACAAATATATGTTAAGGCTCTATTCATAGACCATTTTATTAATGCCCAGTGATGGCAGTTCACTTTTTTTTTTCCTTGCTTTCCCAGAACCCCTTTCCAGAGATACTGATTTAATTCAGGTTTATAATTCTGCAGTTAGAGTCATAAGAGTCCTACAGCACAGAGACAGGCCCTTCAGCCCAAACTGGTCCATGCCGACCAAAATGTCCATCCATGCTAACCCCATTTCCTTACACTTGCTCAGTATCACTCTAGACCTTTCCTATCTGTGTATTCATCCAAATGCCTTTTAAATGTTAATGTACCCACTTCAACCACTTCTGGCAGCTCATTCCATGTGAGTACCACCCTCTCTGTAGATAAAAGTGTCGCCCCCTCAGATTTGAATATATTGTTTCCCCTCTTAGCTTAAACTGATGTCCTGTAGTCCTCAATTCCCCAAACCTGGGAAAAGACGGATTGCATCCACTGTATCTATGCCTGTTGACCCCTTTCTGGTCACTTGCTCAATGAAAATGGCCCATGTGGACAGTCCTTTTAAAGTTGTGGCTGTGTTCTTGAAAATCAGAACTTTAGGTGAAGCATTGATGTTAAAAGTTGTGTTTACTTCAGTACTTTGTTTAAAAAAAAATGCTTGTACCCTCTAAAGTTGAAATACAGTACTTTAAATGGATAAATTCCTTCATTAGTAAATGAAGTAACTACTAAGATCATTTTAACGATAAAAATTAGAAATGTAACATTCTGCTTACAGAACCTCTCGAGAGTGGAGCCATTGCCCAGGGTCTGTACCAAGCTCCTGGTTGCCCGCTGGGGCCATTAGTTGTTTCTAGCTGCTACCTGGTTGTACTCTTGGGGGCCTGCAGACCCTTTGTTAGCCACAAATTGGTGCTGCTACCTTTCTTCGCACGTTCAGCAACGGGTGGTGGCTGGGATTGCAGCATTCTTGCCGGGCAGTTGATGACTTGTGGGTGTTGAGCAGCATCAGAGAACTGTTGACTTCTATGTAGATTTGAGGGTGGAGTGTGATAGCTACTTCCCTGTGTTGTAGTGCTGACTATGGGCTGTGCTGTGCATGAGGGGCCCGCCATTTCCACCCACAGCTCTGGGTAAGGTTGGCTTCGGAGCTCAGTCATAACCATGCCCTTGTGGGCTGGGGCCAGGAACTATAGGCCAGCCAAGGGAGGTGCTAGGTCTTGTGGATTTGTGGTTCTCTAGTGTAGATCCCAGGCAGCGATGCAGCATAGGGAGAGGCCACAAATCAGAAAGCTGGGTGCGAAGAGTATTCTCAAGTCTGAGAAAGGGGAAGGCTGTGCCAAACTTGTACCAATTGTTTCAGGTGCTACAGTCAACAATCTTAAAATTAATCTTATGACTTAGAGATTTCAGGCTCCATTAACAACAATGCTAAAGAGAAATAATGTTAAACAGGACAGTATTAAACATGAATTCCTTGTATTTATCCTTTCCTACTCCACTTTAAGATGTATCATCAGGACAAAGAAGGGTTCCTAAGCTGATAGTAGATGTTTGTAATATAAAGTTTAAAGATTAATTATAAACAGCACCAATCTGCACGAACTGCACCTTAACTCAGCTAACTGGAGTTTACATGCAATTAAATATAAAACAATGCATGGAAAAGGCCATTCTGCCCAAATAGACTCTACTTATGTTTATAATCTACACAAGCCTCCTCTTGCCCTCCTTCATTTAACGTTGTTACAGTGTCCTCCTTTCACTTGTATTTAACTGGTGTCCCCTTGAATGTAGCTATGATTTACATTGTGCATGGATTTATTTTATTCTGAGCAATGCCTTTGCCTTATAAAACAGTTGGGAAGGGGAAATTAAGGGCATAGCTAATTATGTATCGAATAGTGATAGGAATTCAACGTGTATGACTTATGCTGGTTGATGGAGGTCCATAGTTTTTTATGGGCATTGAAAGACTGCAATCAAATATTCAGTTGCCAATTTAGAGTTTTGTGACCCCAAATTGATGAGCACCTTGCTCTGCCATCTTCAGTCCAGCTTGCTGCCCGTGTCAGGATCCTTGTGTCAATGCCAAGTCACTCCATCAGTACAACGGCAGAATCAGTCAGAAGTGGGTTCAGCAATGTCATTTTGTTTCCCATATTGTATTTGGCATTGTTGGCTGTGAAATATGATGTGCTTGTTATAATTTCAGATTTCATAAAATCACCAGATACTCGCAAGACTGAGTCATAACTGGTAATAGGAACCTTTTCATCTCGGTGCTCAATTAATATTTTAAAAAGAAAGTGCTTCACGTTCCCAAAAAGAGAGAAATTTTATGGAAAGTCATTGAAGATTGTTCCTATTGACATTGCTTGAAAGAGTCAGTAAAAAGCTGCAACATGCTGGGTCGCAACCGTTCAGATTTAGCTAGATGACCTTTGACGAATCTAGCGGGAGGTGGCAGGGAACTTATTCTGAATTTCCACATGATCTTTGTGTATAATACAATTTCACACTGCAGTCTGTGGAATCAGATTTCTGAGTGTCATGTGATCAAAGTATTTCGAGGATTCAGTAGTTTGTGTTTTTCTGCCTCTTATTGATTTACTAACCGGTTGTTTTAGTTGCTGCGTAATACACACCTACAAACTTCTCGCTTTGCATTACTGATGCTGTATTTTAGGCGTTGCAAGAGAGATCCCAGGAGTTCATCTGGATTTGCGCTAGATGACCTCCACCACCTTCACCAGCCGCCACTACACTCCACAGAGTCTTGAGTCTTGAGTCTTAAGCCTTTTCATTGTTTGTGTTTCGCTCAGAGGAAATCTGAAAGCAGAATTTTGTGGGGGAAAAGAATCTCTGCAGTGACATATGAAGTAAGTAATGACATTGCTGTGTGACTATTTATGACATGGTTGCAGAAGAGATTTCACTTGTTTTTTTGAAATGAAGTAAGTGTGGAGGAGGTGCTGAGCAGAGGAAGGAGTATCCTTGTATAAAACTCTCATTGAGATAGATCAATATTGTCTGCAAACATGTAAAGTTACTATATTAATTGCCTGATACGTGGTAGCCTGCAGGCTAGTCAGAAATCTGTATTGTGGGAATTAGTCTTAGTGCTTAATGACATGATACTGATCTGGCCTCTGTCATCTTTGTTTGAATCCTTGCTTTTGAGACTTTTGACTGATTTGTCATTGCCGTGGGCATCTCTAAAGCATTTTGGCAATATCAGTTAAATTGGTGTCTGCCTAATGTTGTTTTGTCCACATCACATCGTCTTATCCACCATTAGGTGACATTGTCAGTGGATCCTTCTTTTCAGATGGGCTTGCAAGACAACTTACCCACATAAAACCGACAAATTCTCTATTCTTGCAAACTGCCACACGATCTCGAATCTCTTTTACCTATCCAAAGCCTTTGCATATGATTTTGCCACCTGAAACCATGCCAATCTTCACACAACACCATGATCAAATCTCACTAATCAAGTTTCCATCTTTATCACAGCACTGACTTGGCATGAGCAAAGTCACAAGTGATATTATCTGTTACAGTGATGGTGGGGAGCTATCCCTCCCAAATCATTCTTGATCTCTCTGCAGACTCTAACATGGTGGGCCAGACTGTCTTCCTCCAGTCTCTGTTTTATTCTCCAGATGAATGAAATCGTTTTCACCTGATTACACACATCTATCCCAGATGCATCACAGCATGACCAGTATTGGCAAAAGTAAAATTCATACAGCACATGTTAGAATATTAAAGAGAAACAGCAAATTCTTTAAATGTTCACCTGATTAAGGGTTGGGGGTGAAAGAGAGGATAAAAAATCTCCTTGTGATTCAAAGTCATGTGCTGTCATCTGAACCACAGCTAACACTAGTCTGTGACAGTTACCTTCTCATAAAACGTTCAAACCAAACGAGTACAATTTCTAATCATGCTACTGCCACAATGTCTCGGCCCAAACTTCTGATTATGAACCATCTGATTTACCCTTAATCCATTTGCCTGTGCTGTTTATAGTTGATTATCCTGAATACATTCCACATCCTTGTCTGCACCACTACCCTCTTGACCTCAGAGGTTACTTTTTAAAAGTTTCTTTTCACGCTACTTCTTCTTTCATCCTTCTGCCTCTCATTGGCCCTCTCACTTCCATCATTTATCAACTAGTCCTATCTATTTACTTGCTAATACTTTCATTCTGCATTCACCAACTTCTTCCAAATCATACATTCAGTTGGTCATCGTTCCTTACAAAGATTCTATGAATCATTATGTTGTGATCTCTTTTAAGCCCTTTGAGGTAATGGAAATATTGCTGAATTTGTTGAAGAAACTTCTTTATATATGCATTCACAAACCTAAACAAGAATATCACTTCTTGCTTTTGATCCTAATTTCACTGCTCTTTTATCCATTGTCATTCATGCCCTCATTACAGCTTTTGAATTCATATTTACCTCTCACTTCTCTTTAAGTGCTAATGATTAAATGCTATTCTCAATAATATGACCACGAAACTAGCAAGCCGGGTATCAAAACCCATCTAAATCATCAATACCCCTTTAGGAAAAGAAATCTGTTGTGATTACCCAACAGCTTAAACATGACTACAGACCCATAACCATGAGGGTGACTCAACAGGCACTGAAAATGACTGAGGTACGTCTAACCCAGTGGAACCCTACAAATCTTCTTCACTAACATCTGGGTATTTCTTTGAAATAGGAGAGTTATCCTGCAGTTAGCCAAACAATAATCTTAAAGTTATACAGACTGAATCATAACTTAGAGCCAAATTCCCAACTCAGCGTAGGCGATAGCAAATTGTGTACAGTCAGGGGGAAGTGGCCTTGGGAGTCTTCAACATTCCAGATCCCCATGATACATCATAGCATCAAGTCAAACATGAGCAGGCTTGCGGTAATTCCCACTTAGCTCAGTGACGAAGAATTGATTCTCCATGTTGAACACCAACTGGAAGGAGACCTAAGGGTGGCAAAGGCACGGAATCTACTATGGATGGGGTATTTCTCTGCCAGTCATAAATTTGTGAGGTCCTGTCATTCTCCCTGTTGTTGATGCAGCTGTCTATAGTCCTTGTGGAGGTGAAGTCGCTCCTTAACCCTTGCAGTGCTATCATTGGTGTTCTTTAGGACCACTATCTTGCTGAAAGAAAGAGATTCAGAACCGATCAAGCAGCTCAGAGTTGTACATTCAGTGAGCACTACAGACCATCAGAAGCAGCACAATTGCATTCAAACACACTGTGTAATTCCTGATCTGAATTAACCCTCACTCTACGGTTATTCTCAAATCAGGATATCAACCCTTGTTCGGGGAGGAGTGCAGGAGAGCATACTAGGACCAGCACCGGGCAAACCTAAAAATTAAGTGGTGAAGTTACAACACATACGACAGAGCAGAATGGACATTCAATAGCCGGAGCAAGCGATTCCACAACCAACGGAATAGGTCAAAAATCTGCTGTTCTACCACATTCAATCATAAATGGACATTGATAGACAATTAAACAACTAACTGGAGGAGATTCCATAAACATGTCCACCCTCGATATTTAGGGGCTGCAGCATATCATTGCAAAAAACAATGTTGAAGCACTTGCAACCATCTTCAACCAGAAATTCGATTAAGTTCTGAATTCTAGTTACATTGTCTATGGTGAGCAAACATCAAAAAGACTTTAGGTGACAAAGTTCATGTAGCATCTCCAGCTTGAGCAGCTACAAGCTCTGAATTGGCTGGGGACCACGACCAAAAACTGCTATTGACAAGTATTCCAAGTCCTTATTATATGTCAGTTGCTTCTATGGGAAATGTTTTGCTGGTATTCTTGAGATGCTGTTGCATTGGAGCAGAATGGAATGACCTGTGTTTTGGTATACCTGACTAGAAATTACTTGTTTCTGATGCCAAATACCTGAAATGGGAAATGTTGCAGATCTCAATCTTGACATCATTCAAATTAATGCTATCAGACTTTACTGAGGAGCAAGAAGTTTCATAAACTAGAGCTTTAGACTACAATATGGGCTATGGCATTCAAGGGACTTCTAATGTGGCAAAGAACATAATACATGACGCTAATCACATTTCTAAAAACTGAAAGAACTGTGGATGCTGTAAATCAGGAACGAAATCAGAAGTTGCTGGAAAAGCTCAGCAAGTCTGGCAATGTCTGTGAAGAAAAAAATCAGAGTTAACATTTCAGGTTTGGTGACCCTTCCTCAGAATCACATTTATGTCATGCTAGAATGTCAGTCATGGGACTAGTTTACTTTGTCAGTTGCAAGTGCTGCATATCGACTTGTCACTTAAAGGCCAGTTATGATTTTGTTGGGTTGGATAATGATAGTAATGGGTAACACTACATGAGTTTTTATTTTTGCCTGAATAGATATGTGCTAAATTCATAGACATTTGATTAATTTCAGGTTTTGCAAAACAAAACTACAGTAATCTGTGACAGATCAATGGCAATCTGTTGTCATTCACTGTAACATGTAGAGATGCGAGCATTGTACTTTTTTCCGAAGGACCTCCTAGCCTCCCTCACTGATTAAATTGGTAAGCTTGGCCCCACTGTTTCTTTGTAGTAATTACATCACAGAGTTGTTCAGCATTGTCTTGAAATAGCCTTAACATCACATGTTGTTTTGGGGGTTCCCACTTGTTGAAAATACAATGCCTACCTGATCATGTGTGGATGTTTATAACTTAATCTTGAGTATAATGATCACAGCAATAGAAGATCCTAAGACAAAACCAAGTGCTTTCAGGTGTCTTGGTGCAGCCTAAATCCTCGAAGAGCAGTGCCCAAATATACAATCATGATTCTCACACATTTTTTTAAGTTAGAAGTCCATTGTTAATCAGTTGGATCCATTGATAATCAACAACATGGTAAAGTATCTTTCATTGTTGCCGGTATTAGGAAGGTCAGAGAATTAAATTAGATAGCACAACTGACTGCTTGAAAGAGAATAACTCCCCTTTTTCACCCCCCTCTTCTCAGCTGTTCGGATATTTGGACATTTACAACATCACATCACATCAACAGCAAAAATGTCCATTTGTATAATGATGATAACATAGGAAAACTTCACAATTCACTTAACAGGTCTGTTATAAAGAGGAATTGAAACAGTACATTTGCCAGCCATAATCCCAAAATATTTTGCAGCCAGCACTGCTGTTTTGTTTTGTAGTGTAAGTCACTCATAATGGAATGCAGCATCTAATTTGTGCGCAGTGAGCTCCTATAAACAGTAACGCTATAATGTCCTAATAATCTCATTGTGTTATTGATTTGAGGAATAAATATTAGCCCAGTTATCCCTAGCGCACCTGCCTGCTCTTCTGCAAGATAGTGTCATGAAATACTTCAAGTTAATCTGATATTTCCACCTGTAAGGACAGGTGAGAACTCTGGACAGATGAAACTTTGTCAAAGAAATGGCAAAGTTAATTTGAGAGGCAGGGAGATATTTAGGCAGGGTTGTGATACTGAAGAAGATTACTTTGATAGTGAGGATGTGGTCATAGATAGGATTGCTATGTATGGTGAGTCTAATTCATTTATCACTATAAGCTTTTAAGATCCTAAAGCTTTTATACAAAACCCCCTAACAGGCACATTCTGGACTGTGTATTTTCCCACTCCCTGTGTCCCACCATAGGCAATTCCCTGAGTCATTGTTTAAGACCCTGTCTAAAGTTCACAGTTTCCATCATGTTCATTTTCAAAATCCGTCTCATAGACTGCCCTTTTTAAATAGCCTTTCCATGGTCATCACCACTTTTGTGTGCCCTAGCCATATATTCAATGGGATACTTTTATGTTAAGGATGCCAAATAGGTGTGTTCTGGTGGTACTACAATGATTTTAAACAGAATGTTGACAGAACAATTTCAGGATTGAAGCAGAAGTCTTGCTCAGCCTCCCCAGGGATGAAGGACTTGTCATATGAGGAGTGGTTGAGAATTTTGGGCCTGTATTTGAAGGTATTTAGAAGGATGAAGACTTTACAGGGTGCTGAGGGACATGCATAAAATGGACTTGAAGATGATGTTTCCACTAGTAGGAGAAACTAGGACCTGCGACGACAACCTCCAAGTGAAGGGACAACCTTTTAGAACTGAAATGAGGAATTGTACCTAGGATAGCCTGGAGCTCAATTCATAAACTGTGCTAGAAAGTCCTCCTTTGAACACAAGAAACACTTACTTATCATCGGGATATGCTGTTTTTGATGATAACTGGTAATTCCCCGTTCATCGCGGAACAATATTCTTCAGAGGATATTACTAACTCCACTTAGGCATAATTGAATGCAAGGCAAGAACTTGTGGGGATACTTCGTGGCCAAGAATCTCCAAATAGTTAAAGGACCTTGCTGTTTGTTATAATGCATGAGCTATGCACTGTAATGAGTATACCTCTCATTCCTGGAGAATATCCTGGTGGACTCTTGACCTTGCATCGCATGGACCTTTTCATGTATAATAGCCATTCTTACCTCATCTTTATCAGTTACTAGTCAAGATGGTTTGAGGTTTAAAAACTTACATCAATGAAGACTCAAACATGTATGAGAGCCCTACAGAATGTGTTTGCCACCCAAGGCATCCTACTGGGCTTTCAAAAGGTTGAGGAGAGGTGAGAAAGATACCTTCAGTAAATGTTGAAAGAAAACAAGTAATACAGTTAACTTATTTGAGAATGTATATAAATGTTAATCAATGTTTGTGGCAGAGGAAGAAGCTTGAGGGATGTTTTGGATTCTGGAGCAACCTTGTAATAATGTCCCAGAGCTGCTTCTCACTAGGAACAAATAGCGCAGTGCAGGCAGTGTTACGGATGAAAAGAGGGAAGCATGTGAAGTATAGCCCGTGGTGTAGTCTTTCTATAATGTAAGAGCAAAATTACAACATAGTACATCTCTGAATGCCTTGTAATGTGTAACTAACCATTCAAAAGAAGCTCAAGCCCGTAATTAATTTTTGACCTTGCCTTCTCCTTGACTAATCCATCTTAATCCCTCCTTTGCCGTGTATTTTATGCCCATATCTGTACTTTTGGGTTTATGGGTAACCATAATGATTTCAAATTTTAATGGTTAGAGGTTCGCAAAACTGTTGCATTTGTGAATTAAGACAGGTGCATTTGGTATAAACAGGATGAATTCTGACTCAATCCAGTCATGCTCTAATGCACTCCAATGTCCGATTGACCTTATTAAGAACTGATTTGAATAGATGCTTTCAGGGCTTGTTTGGTCCCAGTGACAAACTCTATTTTTATTGCCCCTGCTCCCAGTGGATTATTGTCTTGAGTGCCAGATGAAAAGACGTGGGAATATGCTTCTGAATCTGATAAAGTTGGAATTCTTTGTACATATGTTGCAAGGTAGGTGCTGTGACAAGTACTGAATCTACCACAAGCTAAGCTCTGTCACATTGTTAATATAGCTGAAGTGTAGGAACTGAGCTGCCCAAAAGGACAACAGGGCTAGTTGCGTACTATTACTTTTCCCAAGAGTTATTGTTCTTTGAACAGTTTCTGCATGTGTTACTGTATTCTTGTGGCATGATCTTAAGGGAAGCAGATTAATTGGGGTCTTGTTCTTGTGATGGATCGCAATAAGAGAACCCTGAGTAAGTATTCAAATATGTACAATGGAAGTTCTAAAAATAAAATTAAGCACTGATTCAAAATCTAAAAACTTCATGGTATTATCATTAAGCTGTTAATCGAGAGACCCAGGTAATGTTCTGAGGAAATAAAAACCAAAAGAACTGTGGATGCTGTAAATCAGGAACAAAAACAGAAGTTGCTGGAAAAGCTCAGCAGGTCTGGTAGCATCTGTGAAGAAAAAGCCAGGGTTAACATTTTGGGTCTTCACGGATGCTGCCAGACCTACTGAGCTTTTCCAGCAACTGGGGACCCAGGTTCAAATCCTGCCATGACAGGTGGTGGAATTTCAATTCAATAAAAATCTGGATTAGGAGTCGAAAGATGACCAATGAAACTATTGTCAATTGTCAGAAAAACCCATCTCTTTCATTCATGCCCTTTAGGAGAAGAAACTGCCTACGTGTGACTCCAGACCAATAGCGATGTGATTGACTCTTAACTGCCTTATGAGCAATTAGAGATAGGCAATAAATGCTGGCCTAGCGAATGACGCACTCCCCCCAAACCCCTCCCTCCGTCCCCCAGTGAATTTTTTAAAAACCAGTATTTTCTCCCTTTTTGTCTCCCTCCCAGGCTTGGGTATGTGGCCTCCTGCCCTGTGCCGCCGTTGTTATCCTTCTTCCCTGTATTTATAAATCACCTTGAAATGCTTGCTGAAATGACTAGTTCCGGCTGTGTAGAAGAGCCTGTGAAAGAGAAACAAGGTGTGTCCTATCTTGTATATTTAAGCATTGCAAAAAAGTACTTGAATTGAACCTTGATCAACAGTAAATATGATGACAGACTTGTTCCTATGTGAACAACACTTTCGATTAAAGAACACCACCTGGGCTGTCTGGAAAAATGCATCTGCAAGCAAATTATAATTTGGAAAATAATTGAACCATGAAGCTAACAAATCACTTCTGTCTCAAACTCCACTTTGAAATCCAGATTTTCTTTCAGGAGTGTGCAATATGGTACAGTTTGCTGATTATTACTTTTTTCCTCCCAAAGTTAACATATTGCAGCAGTTCATCCTCCTTTGAACAACGGGAATATTACCTAGTCAGCAGTTCTCAAAGCTTAGACAGACGCGTTGGATCTGCCTGAGAATACACAGACATTCTTGTAAATACATAACCATTCCAGCTTGCTAAGTCAAAATCCAGAAAAGCACAACTAAGCATATGCTGTGGATGAGACCCAGATAAACAACCTTAAAATGAGCTGCAATCATGCAATTAAAGCCAATTGTGAAGTTTCCTTTGTTGTCTTTATAACAGATATCAGAAATGAGGTAGTGTATCAATGGTGCGTGAAGCATTATTCGAAAGCCAAATATTCACTTACTTGCACTGTAGCTTCTGATGGACCTTCAAGGGGTAAACTGTGACTAATTATTCTGATTTAGGTAGAGTAATCTGTAGCTAATGCATTTTGAGGCTAATCTTGCCTTGAAAATGGATTGTGTTCATATGAAACTCAGCCAGGTAGGAGCTGATGCAAGGTCAGTGTTCCACTGTGCTTAGTGGTGTTGCCCTTCTAGGGAGAGATGAAAAATGCAAGACAGTGTTACCCTAGTTATGTTTAAAATTATTTGCGATCAAAAAAATCTAAAGGGACACTGAGTGGATGGAGAGGGAAGGATGGAGTATATTGGGAAATTTGGCATGTTGCTGGCTTGCTCATTGACTGTGTGCGACATGTCGTGTTAGATAAAATTTGTGTTTTGAAATTTCATTAGTGAAGAACATAGCACAGTGAACAAGATGGTACATCATTTTAGTCTGTCATCTTTTATGAGTCAACTGTTCATACATGTTGAGGTTTCTGTGGTATTGGAACAAGAGTAGGCCATTTTGTCCCTGAAACCTCTTCTACACATCAATGAAATTAGTGCTGATCTGTGCTGTATCTTATCTTCATACTCTTGATTAAGAGAAATACAGGAATCACAGATTTAAAATTAACAATGCACCAAGCATTAATTTTTCTTTTAGAATGGTGTTCTTTTCATTTATGGGATGAGGGCGTCAATGGTTGAACCAGCATTTAGTGCCCGTTCCTAGTCGCCTTTAAGAAGCTGGCAGTGAGCTGCCTTCTTGAACCACTAATACATTTGCTAGAAGTGGACCCACAATGCTATTAGGGATGGAGTTCCATGATTTTGACCCAGTGACACTGGGGGGGGAAAAAGTGGTATATTTCCAAGTCAGAAATTTCTCCAGCAATTTCTGTTTGCTCCCAAGTCCAAATAATCATAAACTGCCATTTCCATCACCTCCAATGGAATGCCAAGACCAGACATACATTCCCCTTCCCTGCATTGTCAGCATTCTGCAGGTACTGTTCCTTCTGGGAACTCCTGGTCAACTCCTTTCCCACACCCAACACCTACCCCAAACTCACGCCACCTTCCTATGCAATTGCAGGAGGTCTAATACCTACTAATTTACCACCTCCTTTCTCACTATCGAAGGCCCCAGATATGCCTTCCAGGTGAAGCAGCAATTAACGACACTCCATTTAATCTAGTCCACTGTATTTGCTGGGTGACTGCTTCGCAAAACATCAATGCTCTGTCCATAAAATGACTCCAAGCTTAAGGTGCCAGCCAGTTCAACTCAACATAGTGTTCCTGTGCCAACATTTCTGTCTCAGGCCTGTTGCAGTGCTCCAGCAAGGCTTAACGCAAGCTCGAAGAGCAGTATCTCATCTTGCACTTGGGGATCATGCAATCTCTCGGACTCAAAATAGAGTTCAAGAACTTCAGAGCCTAATTACATCCTTCTCTGTCTTTAGCTTCTCTTCTGTCCTGATTTGCTGTCAACAATCCGCTTGATTGCCTACCCCATTCACATTTCTGTCTCTGGGCTCCATCTTTGACTGTCTGCTCAACTCTCCTCCCACTGTCGCTTGCCACCCCCATCTTCAGCATAAATACCACTTCTTTTCCTGTCAGTTCTGATGAAGTTACAAGACTTGATATTTTAACTCTGTTGTCTCCTCATACTGCCAGACTTGCTGAGTTTCTGCAATAATTTTTGTTTTTGGTAAGGATGTAACACTTCCTTGATTTGTTTTAAAATTTTGGTAACACTAGGTTATTTTGTGAATTGAGAATTAATGGTCTTTGAAACTTTAGAAAAGAAGTTTGGAATGGAACCAATAGGTACCTAATTCAATAAATTGTCAAGAAGGGCTTGTAGCACTGATAAAAGTTTTAGAGATCATTCAGGCAGGGTGAAGTGATTAGGATTTAAAGCCAGGTGACAACCTTTCAGTTGCCTAATATTTTTTTTCTTTATTCATGTGGTGACAGTGTTGCTGACCAGGCAGCATTTATTGCCCATTCCTAATTGCCCAGAGGGCAGTTCAGAGTCAACCACATTGCTGTGGGTCTGGTGACCAGGTAAGGATGGCAGTTTCCTTTGCTAAATACATTAATGAGCAGATGGGTTTTTCTGACAATTGACAATGGATTCATGGTCATCATTAGATTCTTAATTCCAGATATTTTTATTGAATTCAAATTCCACCATCTGCCATGGTGGAATTCGAACCCGGGCCCCCAGAATTTTATCTGGGCCTTTTGGGTTCACAGTCCAGCGATAATACCATTGGGCCATTGTCTCCCCGAAAGTGAGCAGAATATTCTGCTATGCTGCATCTGAAGATGAAAGTGACCAGTCTGTCTCAGAATGGTTCACTCATCGTAATTAAATTCAGTTCATCCCAGCTGGGATTTGAACCCATAATCCCTGGATCTAAGGACCAGTGTTTTATCCTTTAAACTACTGGGGTTGCTCATATATAATAGCTGATCATCTTAATATAGTCTAAACCAGTCATATTTACTGGAATAATGGCAGTTGTAATATTGAAAAAATTTGGTCAGACCACTTTAGAGCATGGTCAGGAGGAGGGAAGAGTTGTGAAAATGAAGTGGCTATGCAAAGAATAGTGATTGGGGCATTATTTGTTTCCACAGTCATTATTTGTTTCCACAGTCATTATGTACACTGATGGAAGGAGCATCAAACCATGATGTTCAAACCTTTGCGAGAGAAAAATAGTTGTGCACATGTGTATCATGGCAACTTTAGAATCGATATTAAGATTGTTCCTCAAATCTCCACTGTACTGTTGACATTACAGCCTTGGAGGGGGAGTAATTTGCAAACTCAATTGCTTGTAGAATCATAGCCCACAGTTTTGGGAACTCCTGAATTAGTTATTCAGTTCATCATAATACAAAAAAAGTGGTCTGGTGATAAATAAACAGTCTACAGAAAAGCCAAATAGGAATGCATGTAGCTGGCTGCATAACATATGTCAGTGGTTTAAGCAGAGTCTTTGTAATTAGCTATTTTCATGACCAATAGAGCTGCCTGTATCAGTGTCAACAATGTGATCATTGTGGTCCAGGAACATTATTTAATTATGTTTGGGTGTGGTCACTTGTTTGCAACAATATAGGAAAAATAATTTTTAAGAAGCATTCTGAGAAGGAGCCATCTTCAACTTGAAATGTTTCTGCATCTCTTTGCACAGTGTACCTGACATGAATATTTCCAGCACATTGTACTTTTATTTCAGATTTCCACTACCTGCAGAATTTTGCTTTTATTATTGTTCTTTGGTTTCTGAACTACATTGCGCACACGCACATCCTCAAGATACATGCTAGCGAACAGTCTCCTGTCCCAAGACTGTAACCACCCAGATTGGTTTCTGTACTTGTGCTCTATGATTCACTGTATCCTTTTTTGGAAATATGCTGAAATAAAAATTGAAGGAAATATTTTGATCATTCAGTATGAGGAGCTTCAGTCTGTGTTCTCAGATGTCTTGTATAAGCTAGCTTTTCACAAGCCTGAAGTATATTCTTAAATAATAGTTTACAACAAGATTAACAACTGCAAATGGAAATTGTAATTCAATGTATTTGCTGCTCGTAACTCTGTTTTGTTTGTACTATTTCTGATATTACCATATATATCTTGATTCCTTCCACCCAACTATCCCACCACCCCCATCTTGTATATTGTCATCTCGTCGCTTCATTTATTGTTCTCGTGCTTGTCTCACACTCAGATTCTTTTTCTATTTCCCATTCTATAAATATTTGTACAGGGAAGGACAGGAATCATTTTTCAGCTTTGGAAGAAATTTGGAAATTTTATGACCACTTCACAACTGATGAGACTTTCCCCTAGTTCTCTAAAGCAGTGGCTTGCATGCAGTACATTCCATACATCCTGATTGCTCTTATTACGTTGTTTTACACGTGAGGGCCATCACATCCAGGCCTTCTGTGATTCTTGCTGCATACCTGCACACAACTGTTCTGTGGAAAATGATCATGTGCTGAAATTTGATTCACCCTTCAGCTTGATGGATAGCAATGGCATATTGCCTCAACTTATTCTGACCATTTATCATTTGTGATTCTGAAATCTTTGTGGAGTATTGCAGCAACAGAAATAAAACTAGAATAAAAACAGAAGATGCTGGCATTGCTCCAGTAGGAGAGAGGAACAGAGCTAATGTTTCAGAACCATTTTGATGAAAGGTCACAGACCTTAAATGTTACCTCTGTTTCTCTTTCTACATGTGCTGCCAGACCTGCTGAGTGTTGCCTGGAATTTCTGTTTCTTTTTCACATTTCCAACTTCCACAATTTTTTTAAGAAACAACTTGTGATATTTTTGTGCGGATTAATAGTAGAAGTAGTGAGAAATGAAAATTACAGCGGTATAGGTTTGTATTTTTTGTATGTGGTTATGTTAAAATTTGATATAGTATAATTATATTTGAAATGAGACATAACAAATTCCTTTCTGGATCCAGAATTTTTGCATGCTACAACTTGTATTTCTCACCAGTAAAGTCTTTTTATAACAACCTTCTACATCCTGATTTGTCATTCAGAATATATGTTTGATTAATTATAATGCCTACTGGAATACCTTTGCTACCTGGAGATCTAACTATTCTGAAATGGCTGCCTCAATAATGTAACAGAATAATGATTAATTGGCATATACACAAGGAACACAGAAAGGCTGTGTCTGTTAGTGAGTAATTAGGAAGGTTAATGGCATGTTGGCTTTTATTGCAAGAGTTCTGGGGAACAAGTACAAGGAGGTTTTTGTACAATTGTATAGGGTTTAGGTGAGATTGCACCTGATGATATTAAAGTGATTTTTTAAAGATGTGTACTGTAGCCCAATTTATCTGACTTTCAGACTGAGGCTGATAGAAAACACAGACCACGTTTCTGTACATAACAAGTGTTGTTATTTATTATATATGATTAGACTAAAACAACAAGTAAACAGATATAAGCCATTAGTATATAACACTGCTAACTAAAACTCTAATTAACCCTCCCTTTATAAATACACACAAACAAATGGATTAATGGCAGAGGTAAGAAAAAGCTTGAAACTCAGTTCAGTTGCCTTTGCTCCCCAATTCCGATGTACAGATGATCTTACATCATCAAGCGCTTTGTGTTCAGTTGTCTTTCTCTGGAAGCTTCTACTCCAGCAATTGATTCACTTGGAAAATTTCTCTGATTTCTTGATATGAAAATGAGTGCATGGTTATTTAAGGCCCCAAGTTTGTAATGATATGAGAATAAAGCTTAAAATAGCACCATGTTTATTTTCTTGGTACAGAATACGTAATATAATGGCACATTTTTTTTTTCTGTTTTGATACAACAGAGTATTTTTCAAACAAAAACTTAAAAATTAGGAATTCTCAGCATGTCAGGAAGCATCAGTTAAAAGAAACAGAATTAATATTTCAGGACACCTGAGACAGCAATTCTGTTTTATCCCCAGCCACTGTCTGCCCTGTAGAACATTTCCGGTATTTTCTCTTTATATTTTGAATTTCCAGCTGGTAGGATTATTTTCCATCTCTCATTTCAGGATGTGGGGGATAGATGATGAGCTTCAGTTTGTGAGCATTCAACTAGCTGGATTTCAGTTAATCAAAACAGTGGTCTTTGATGTTGAACAGAGGAGGAGAGGAGGGGGTCAAACAGTGAGGAACCTGCTCTGGACATGACTCCCTCTGGCTATCGTAGAATTGAACGTCCTTATTGTTAGGCTACTCTCAATAAACAGTACCCGCCCACCTTGATTCAAGAGCAATAAAACAGATTCACCAAAATTTGATTAAATATTTGGACAGTGTAAGCATTTTTAAGGCATCCTTCAAAATCATTGAACTAAAATTTGCCTGTTGTGAATTTACCTTTAACGCAAAACTGAAAAGCCTTGATGAATACATCAATTTTACAAAGACATGCTTTGCCTGAATCAGGATTGCTCAAAATCTCCAACTGGGATAATCCATTTCAAAATTTTACATCCCATCCCATTTAGTCATTCAGCAATTCAAGATAAAACAAAGCAGAAATTGCTACAGGTGGGAAGTTTGTAATTATTTATGTGCTTCTATGAAGCTGTGTCTGAACTATTAAACAGCTAACTACATCTTTTAAACTTGTTTTTTGGGAATACGATATTGGGTATAAATGGAAAGAGTTTACTCCATTGTGATTCTTTGCAATGGGTGTAAGTGGATGTTACTTATCTTTTGGGATTCTATAAAGTGCAATAAATGGAAGATGGTTGTCTGTTGCTTTGCTTTGTCTGAATGTATGGTAACATAGTATTTAGACTAGTAATCCAGAACCCTGGACAAATGATTCAGAGACACATGTTCAAATGCCACTGCAGCACCTGAGAAAATTAAAGTCAATAATGGAAGTAAAATCTTGAATAAACAGCTAGTATCAGGAGTGGTGTTTGTAGAACAAGCAAATTGTGGTATAAAAACCCATTTAGTTCACCAGTTCTCTTTGGAAATAGAGATTTACCATCCTTTCTCAGTCTGTCAATTGAAAAGCCAAACTAAGAACTTGCTGACTTTATCTGGCCTGTGAGAAGGCCCAAGTAGGGTTAGGGTTATGGTTAGGTGGTATCATCATAGACAATTTAGGTTGGGCAGTGAATGCCAACCTTGCCAACTATGTCCACAACCCATGATTTATTTTCTGGCGATTGCATGCATTGGGTTGCACAGTTTGATCTAGGAAGAGGGAATATTTTTAAAACCTAATTCCTTTGGTAAATTTGAAAGTTATAGTGAGTGAAATTGCCGAACGATTTGCTGGTTGGTTGTTTAATTTTCAGTGTATAGAAGTCCTTAATCATTCAAAACCAACTGAGTTTTGCCAACTTCATCTGCAGCCTAGACAGACCAGCTGAGTCAGGCAGGTTGGCCACACATTTTTGCTTCTTGGAATCTGTATGTCTGCTTTCAGCAGAACACAAGATGATCGTTAGCACATCTTCTGTTTAATTACTACCACAAGCCTGTTTCATGAAATCTAATTAAGAAAAAGAGAGGAGCCTATGTTGATATTGTTGTTTCCCTATGTTCTTTATCCAGCAACACCCAGTGGTATGACATCACCATCTGCTACCGCATAATAAATAGAAAACGCTAGCTTTGAAAATTCTTCATTTGAAATCTTGAGAAAAACGAGGGTCACTGCTCAGTGCTAGATATGCAAAGACTAATCCACATAAAATATTCATAGATCAACTCTTTGTTGCTTAGAGACACAGTCTAGTGCAATACCATGCAACACTAACGAGAAGGTGGCAAATTCATTTCCTGGTCTGAGCTGACTTAGTGGGTGGCAGATGGGGATCTGCAGTTGGCCACAGCAGTCCTGGGTAAAGGAGGTGGGAAAAAGAATCAGCCAGTTCCTGTACTTTGCTTTGTATCCAGCAAATTGCATGTATGTATGCATGAATTTTTTTTTTACATCCTACGGCTGAATAACTTACCACAAAGGAGTAGACAAGAGGTAAAAAAAAACTTACTTGACCTCATCCTCACCAGTCTATCTATCACAGATGTCCCTGTCCATAACAGTATTGGTGCAAGGACTGTTCAGCAGTCAGTCACAACGATGAAGTCCTGCCTTTGCATTGACAGTACTCTCTGTTGTGTTGTGTGGCCCTTCCATTGTGGTAAATGGGATAGATGTTGAACACCTGAGACTCAACATCCATGAATTACTGTGGGTCATCAGCAGCATCTGAAATTATATTCCAACACAATCTTCAACCACATGGCAAACATATCCCCATTCTGTCATTACCATTAAGCCAGGGGATGAACCCTAATTCAATGAAGTGCGCAGGAGGGCATGCTAGGAGCAATACCAGACGCACTTAAATAGATGTCAACCTGGTGAAACTGCAAAACAGGGCTACTTATGTGCAGGTGATACAGCAAAGTAAATCCATAACCAAGTAATCCAATCTAAATGTGCAGTCCTATCACATGCATTTGTGAATGATGGTGGGCAATTAAACATCTCACTGGATGAGGAGATAGCAAAGTGTGGAGCTGGAGGAACACAGCAGGCCAGGCAGCATCAGAAGAGCAGAAAAGTTTCACGTTGGGACCCTCCTTCAGAAATGGGCATCTGCAGTTCTTGCTGTCTGTCACTGGATGGGGAGGCTCTTTAAGCATTCCCATTGTCAATGATGGGCAAGCCCAGCACATCGGTGTAAAAGAGAAAGCTGAAGCATTTGCTACAATCATCATGCAGAAGTGTCAAGTGGAATGTCTGGCTTAGCTCCTCCTGTGGCACCCCGCGTAATGCATACCAGTCTTCAGCCAATTCAGTTTACTCCACATGAGAGCCCAATAGCTCTGACTTCAATAATCATGAAGTGCTTTGAGAGACTGGTCATGGTCCACATCAACTCCAGCCTCCCAACCTGCTTTGATCCCCTACAGTTTGCCTACTGACATAACCGATCCACAGAGGATGCCATATTCCTAGCCCTGCACTCATCCCTGGAACATCTGGACAACAAGGACACCTATGTCAGACTCCTGCTCGTTGACTACAACTCTGCCTTCAACACCATTATCCCCTCCAGACTGATCTGAAAACTGTGTGACCTTGATCTCAGCTCCGCCCTCTGCAATTGGATCGTCAGCTTTCTGACCCAAAGACTGCGTTCAGTGAGGATAGGTAACTACACCTCTTCCACAATAACACCCAACACGTAGCCCCCCAAGGATGTGTCCTCAGCCCCCTACTGTACTCCCTGTACACCTACGACAGTGTTGCCAAATTCCGAATGAACGCTGTCTACAAGTTCACTGATGACACCACCTTGGGGCAGATATCTAACAACGATGGGTCAACCTACAGAAGGGAGATAGAGGGCTTGGTGACATGGTGCAATGTAAACAATCTGTCTCTCAATGTGGGCAAAACTAAAGAACCCATCATCAACTTCAGAAGGAAAGGAGGAGAACATGCCCCCATCTACATCAACAGAACGGAGGTTGAGAGGGTGAAGAGCATCACGCTCCTCGGAGTGACAATAACTGACAACCTGTCCTGAAGTTCCCACGTAAATGCGACAGTCAAGAAGGCACAATAATGCCTCTTCTTCCTCAGGCGGCTGAGGAAATTTGGTGTGTCCATAAGGTCCCTCAGCAACTTCTACAGATGGCACCATTGATAGCATACTGTCTGGGTGTGTAATGGCCTGGTATGGCAACTGCTCAATCAGGACTGTAAGAAACTACAGAAGGTTGTGTGCACTGCCCAGATCATCACGGAAGTCAACCTTTCATCCGCGGACTGTATTTACATGGCTCGCTGCCGCGGAAGGGTGGCCAATGTCATCAAAGACCCATCGCACTCTGGTAATGATTTCTTCCAACCTATTCTATCAGGCAGAAGATACAGAAGCCTGAGCGCGCACAAGCAGGTTCAGTAAGAGGTACTTTCCAGCCATCATCAGACTGTTGAATGGACTCTAACCTCAATAATGTAACCTGTATGCCTCTAAGTCGTTTTGATCTGTATATCCTTTGCTTGCTGTGATCTGCCTGTACCGCTCATAAACAAAGTTTTTCACTCTATTTTGGTACACATGACAATAAAATGAACTAATCAATCAATATCAAAAATTAGCTGAAGGCACTAGACACTATGAAGGCTGTGGGCCCTGATAACATAACATTTGTGCTCCAGAACTTGCCACACCCCTAGCCAAGCTGTTCCAGTACAGATAAATTGCTGACATCTACCTGTCAATGTGAAAAATTGTCCTGGTACTTCCTGTACACAGAGATCAGGACAAAACTAACATGACGCAATTGTCACTCCATTCTTGATCGTCATCAGTGATGGAAGAGGGCTTTTTTGAGAGTGCTATCAAGTACCTTTTGCTTAGCAATAACCTGCTCCCTGTAACTTAGTTTGAGTTCCACCAGGGCCACTTAGCTTCTGACCTCAATACAACCTTAGTTCAAAATACACAAATGCATTGTACTCTAGAGGGGACAAGAGAATGAGTGCCCTTGACACAAGGCTGTATTTGACCAAGTGTGGCATTAAGGAGCCTATCAAAACGAGAGTCACTGGGAGTCGGGGGAAATCTCTCTACTGGTTGCTGGTTGGAGATGTATGCTGCACAAAGAAAGATAGTTGGGGTTGTTGGAGGGCAGTCATCTCAGCCCCAGACATCCATATAGGAGTTCCACAGTGTAGTTTTCTATGCCCATTCTCTGCTGTTTCGTCAATGACCTTACCTCCATCGGGAGATCAGAAGTGGGGATGTTTATTTGATGGTTGCACAATGTTCAGCACAGTTCACTTCTCAGAGTCTGAGTCAGTCTGTGTCCAATTGCCGCATGACCTGGAGCTGACAAGTGGCGACTAACATTCGCACAACCTAGGAACGCCACCTGCAAAATCCCCTCCAAGCCACTCACCATCCTGACTTGAAAATATATCACTGTTCCTTCACTGTCACTGGGTCAAAATCCTGGAATCCCCTCCTTAAGAGCATTGTGGGTCAACCTCCAACACACAGACTGCAGCAGTTCACCACCTTCTTAAGGGCAACTAGAAATAGACAATAAATGCTTGTCTAGCCAGGAACACCCATGTACCATGAATAAATTTTTAAAAAACACAAGGGTCAGGGAATGCCCATCCAGGACAAAGCATCCCACCTAATTGTAAGATGCACTGCAGAAATTCACAAAGGCTCCATAGACATTAATTTACAAACCACAACCATTACCAACTAGAAGGAGAAGGGCAGCAGATACATGGGAGCACCACTTCCAGCAAATTCCTCTCCAAGCTACCGCCATCCTGACTTGAAAATATATTGGGTCAAAATTCCGGGACCCAGTCCCTAATGATATTTTGGCTGTGTTTGCACCAGTCATACTGCAGCAGTTCCAGAAGGCAGCACACCACCACATCTTCAAAGGCACCTAAGGTTTGGCAATAAATGCTGACCTAGTGAAGTCCACATCACATGAATTTTTAAAAAAGGGAAGATGTGTTAAGCAAGATGCAAATTTGCTACCATTCATTTTCACTACCCCAATGGAATCAGAACATTAGAAAATCAAACAGAAATTTTTAATCAAGTATTGATTTAATAAAATGTTGCCGTGATTGCATTGTTTTTTTGTGGATTTTGAAATTTCAGCCATTCGATTGTAGTGTATTTTAACTCTTATTGAGTGGTGTGCAGTTACATTTTGGAGTTTGTCCTTCCAGATCAATCTAGCTAAATTGTCTTTCAGATATTTCTTTTAGCTTCTAATTTTTTTCATGTCCGCCATAACTCATGTTAGAATATCTCCTCTCTGAGGCCAATCTTTCGTACATAAATCAGGAGATTGAATGTCTGGGAAGCAGTTCATGCCACTATGCAGGAGTTACAGCTTAGTTGAGACAGAATCCGTTCCAGCCCAATTTATATACACTACATTTACCTCAGCAAATGCAATATTATTAGTGGAGTTCTGCTTCTAGCATACCCAAGGCTCTATCTGCCTCTTCCAGTGGTTAATGTGGATATTATAAATGCCATGCCAGAATTTGAATAATTGGCCAGTTATTTCAGTATTGCTTATAAAGAATTGCAATGTAGATTCAATTACAATGGATGTTCTATCTCCCAAATAAGTCACTCTTTTTAAAGTGAATAGGTTTTCAAGAAGAATGATGAAGTGCTTTTGTTGTTCAGTCTCCAGTCTCCTGCCCCTTGTTCCCACTGCCACATTTCCTGAATGATTTGATTCAGTTTAAAAAAAGACCAGCCCTCCCCAAGCCTACTTCAATAATATCTCCACTCTACTTCAGATGATCTAGTTTATCTCAAACTGAAATCCCTTCATTTTTGCGACTAGATAAGAAAATGTGGAGAATTAATGGAATAAGATAACCTTGATATTCCATTTTGTGCGACAGTGAAATCAATCGTGTTGGCTTCCTTATTTGTGTGCAAAGTGAATCCGCCAAAACCCTGCAATATGTTCTGAAGAGTAAGCAATACAGTGCATTTGCAGAGCACAACTTGTTGCCCATTGGAAAAATAAATCAAAATAGCTTTAGGGTGGTGGGCTGGCTTTGTACAATTACTTGGATAATATCAGGCAGTAAAGTGTCCAATTTTAAAAAGAACTAAAGATGTAATCTAAACTTCAGGTTTTTATTAAAAGCTTAAAGGGAGAAGATTGGAAGGAATTTTTTTCACAAAGGGTTAAAACAATACAGAATGTGTTATCACAAGAAGCTTTGTAGCCAAGTCACTCATGACATTTATAACTGAATTAGATAAACACCAAGCAAAATATTGAAAAGTGCATGGAAATGAGTCTGAGGGAGTTAGCAATAATAAGTCAAAAGGCTTTCTCTGCTGAAACTGTTGAGAAGTAAGTATAGCAAAAGTCTAGAAGTTGTGAAAATTAACTCTCAGAAGTGGCATATAATTCTGGTTTTTGTTTGCTTGTGGTGGATATAATGTTCTTTACAAAGGGGTACCTTGTTTCAGTTGAACTGAGGCACCAGGATGAGATTACTCTCTTGTAGTGTGCCATTCCCATATCTTTGATGTCAATGAAATTGCTGCGTAGATCATTTGACTATCACTTTCCTTTTGAGTTTCTCCTTGTTCATTATTTGAAGCATGGTACTTTTTTTTCATCTTGACATTCCTTGCTTTTCATCCCAGCAATAACACATGAGTCAGTGGCCTTAATCTTGCAAATGGTAGAGAATCTTGCAACGTGAACATTTAACTTAGTCCTTATAATGGATACAAGAGATAATTCTACATATATATTCTGTCCATGTACTTCAACAATGTACTGCAGGTACAAGACAAAGCATTTATTAAATTATTCCTCAAACCAGGGGAAAGACTCTTGATTAATTGCACAGGAACCTTCATTAGAAGCAGGTGCTCCGATAATACTTTGTTAATACAATATGCGACAGATGGTTAGTCTAGAGGTCAGCTTTCATGCAATGGTTAACTTAACTTAAAATTTCAGCAAAGCATTCAACAGATGGCTGACTATGACTTTGTTACAACCGTCACTGTCAAATGCAAACTCTTTCATGCTAAATGTAGAAAGAGTTTATATTTGGACATTATCAACTGCTTTCTTGACATTTTTAGTGCTCTAAAAATCTTGTTTAAAGTTCTCGTGAGTGAGGTCAACTCTTATTTCTACTTCTCATGTTTGTCATGTGTTTGATTGTGGTAATAAAAACATGAGAAGTTGAGATTGTGAATTATGATTGTTCTGTGTATTTCTTTCCTATCCATTGGTACCAAACAGTCAGTTTGTTCCTTCACCCACCAGCCCCACCCCAGAATAAAATCTGCACGCGATTTTCCTGCTCCTGTGATGCTGCTTGACCTGCTGTGTTCATCCAGCCCCATGCTTGTTATCTCATAAAATCTGCACATGTTGTTAATATCACTCGAACTCTTTTCGCTCCGTTCCTAGCCATTTCTCAACAGATTTGATCCAGCTTCTGAGGGTGTTGATGAAGTTTGTTTCCTGGGTTTGAAATAGAAAACTATCAAAAATGTTCAGTCAACACTTAAACAGTTAACATTTCAGATTGAGAACCTTTCATTAGAACTGCATTTCTGTGTAGTTTGTTTCATATATTGTTCAGTGATGTAGTTTTCTTCCCACATTATTTTTAAACCAGTGAATTTTGTGTCCCCTATTCGTAACTTTTGTTATCCAAGTTAAATAGCTTATTTAATTTAAACTTCATTTCTTCTGAAGACTTCTATCACACTTCCTATCACTTTACCAGTAAAATAGTTCAGTACCTTGAGCCTTTTTTAAAACAATTCGTCAATAATTTAAATAAGCATTGCTAGCAAGGCCAGTATTTGTTGTTCACCCTTCATTGTTATGGAGAAGGTGCGGATGAACAATTGCTAGAATAGTTGCAGTTATGTGGTTGAATGTACTACCAAGTGCTGTTAAGTAGGAAGTTCCAGAACTTGAGCCAGGAAGAAAAAGTGATACTTGGACACCCAGATTGTTTGGGACCTGAAGGATTACTTGGAGTTGGCAATGCTCTCATCAGAATCCTACCTCCTCTTTCTAGATGTTGGAAGTCATAAGTTTGGAAGGTGCTGTTGTAGAAGCCTTTGGCAAGTTGCAGCGTGCATCCTTTAGATGTGTAACCAGGCAACCATGTGTTACCAGTGATAGAAAGAGAGAATGTTTTAAGCTTGATGGATCGAGCGCTAATCAAATGGACCATTTTTTCATGGATGTCTTTCTATTTTGTGTTCTGTTGTAATTGTAAAACATGGGACAATATATTTTTAAATGGGATATATAACAGTTGGAAAATTAGCCAATTGAGGCCTTTTGAAGTGTGATGATTTCTAATTTCACATGAGCCATCATTGAGTGCTGCCGCTGTGTTTTGAAAAAGTGTCATGTATTGGGGAAAAAATACCTCAGATCTCCTTATTCCACTAATAAACTTTTCAGTGGCTGTATGCAAGTTTGCTAGTGTTTGCTGAGACCTGATTATTTATGATATGGAGGTGCTGGTGCTGGACTGGGTGGACAAGATCGGAAATCACATGATGCCAGGCTATAGTCCAACAGGTTTGTTTGAAAGCACAAGCCTTTGGAGTCTCATTCCTCCTTCAGGTGTTAATGAAAGAGTAGTATCACACAAAGAATTTATAAGCAAAAGGTTACAGGTTCACACCACTGATGTGGATAGATTAAACACATGTAAGATGCTGTTAAATCTTTAGTCAGTTAGAATTCCTTTCAAGTCACTGACCTGAGAGAACTAAAGGTTTTATCAGTGTAAAGAAGAGGTAATATTTTAGGTCAGACAATGCATGTTAGGTGTGAGGCCTTGTTTGGAATCTGTTTGTGTTTTGGTTTGGAGTCAGGCCGGTTTCATTTCTCAACAGTGTGATGTGACCCTTTGATCTTTTACTTATAAATGTTGTGTCTAATACTACCTCTCTCACTAACACCCGAAGAAGGAACGAGGCTCCGAAAGCTTGTGATTTCAAATAAACCTGTTGGACTATAACCTGGTATTGTGTGATTTAAGACCTGATTATTTATCGTATAGAATTGGAAGCAAGAAATATGAATGGGCTACAGAGGGGACTTTTTCAATAACACTAATGTAACACTGAATCATAAAAAGACTTGGACTCTAAATTCTGATCTTTTGCCTAATAGCTGTACTGATTTAGATAATCATCAGTCATACAAGAGACCAGCTAGCTCGTCCTTCCATTAGAGGTCTCATTTCACATCATACAAATGCCTCTACCCCCTCTGTCTTAATAGGAAGGAGAGAAAAACCAATTACCTTATAATTATTCAGTGACTCCGACAGGAAACTGCTTTTTCCATAAACATTGGCTTCGGACCTTCTTTTAAACTGAGTGCTCGTATTGGTAAGTTACCAAAGAGCAGCTGATGCCTTTAGAAATGCACCTTGTTTGGTGTTTGTGCCTTTTCAGAAAAGGAACACACCGAATTTAGGTAGGAACATTGCACTTTTGTAAGCTTTGTCTTTCCGTCTACATTTGCACATATTATATTGAATGAGCAGAAATTTCCTCCAATTAAATATTGTGAAGACCTGACCACCGAACTGTAAAACCCCCTCTATATCCACCAACTCCATCCCTTTTCCTGGTGCTAAACTGGGAAACATTCATTTGGAAGAGATGAAGTAACTGTCAGTCTGCCTTCGACACAGACTTATACACAGTGCTCTGTACTGAATTAGTATAGACTGTGTTTCCCTTCCACAGATCCACCTGACCACCAGGTGGAAACTGGTTCCTATGTCAAAATAATTTTTTATTTAATTAACCTATTCAGACAGATTATGACATACCAGGTGGGACTTAAGCCCAGACCTTCTGGCCCAGAAGTAGGACACTACCACTGCACCACAAGTGTCCCATCTGTTTGGCTGTTCCACCAATTAGTGTAAAATGTTCTTAATTACAGCGACAGCATGCACAGTACATACTGAATTTCATATTTTCTGAAGGTGCAGACTGAATTGATAAAGCTCTTGCAACGTTTAGCACCTGATAGCTGTTTGAATCTGAATCAGACTATTTGTCTCCTTGCAATAATATGTGACCCTGAGCTGAGCTTCCAAGCAAATATCCATGCCAAGACTAAGACCGCCTATTTCCATGTCTGCAACTGCTCCTTTTCACCCCTGCCTCAGCTCAATTGCTCCAGAAACCTTCATCCTTTCCTTTTGTTACCTGTAGCATATTCCTTGCAAGCCTTCTACATTTTACTTTCCACAAACTTAAAACAATCAAAAACTTTGCAATGTTTTCTCACCAAATTCAAGTCATCCTGTGCTCGCTGTTTTACACTGGTCCCTGGTTTAACAACACCTCAATTTCAAAGTACTGCTCTGTTTCAAAATTCTTCCTTGATCTCATATTACCTGTAACCTCTTCCAGTACCGCAACTCTGTAAGATATTTGCCTTCTTCTCACTTTTTGACCTCTTGAGTGTCTACAAATGGTGAGCTGCCTGGAATTCCCTCTCTAAAACTCTGCCATTCTATCTTGTTTTTCTCCTGTAAGACACGCCGAAGACCCACTTTCTATGTCCAGGCTTTTTGTCATATGCACTAATATTTCCTAAGTGGCTCGGTGCCATCTTTTGTTCTAACTTGCCCCATGAAGTGCCTTACAGGGCAGCACAGTGGCACAGTGGTTAACACTGATACCTCACAGCACCAGAGACCCGGCTTCGACTCCAGCCTCGGGCGACTGTCTGTGTGGAGTTTGCACATTCTCCCCGTGTCTACGTGGGTTTCCTCCGGGTGCTCCGGTTTCCCCCACAGTCCAAAGATGTGCAGCTTAGGTTGATTGGCCATGCTAAATTGCCTATAGTGTTCAGGGAGGTGTAGATTAGGTGGGTTGTAGGGGGATGGGTCTGGGTGGGATGCTCTGAGGTTCGGTGTGGACTTGTTGGGCCGAAGGGCCTGTTTCCACACTGTAGGGATTCTAAAAAAAATTCTATGTTTTGTTACTTTAATAACTGTTCAAATATTAGTTGTTTATACCAATGATTTATCATTTTGATTCACTGAATAGCTCACCACTGACTTAAAACAATGTCATACATAAAAATCTAAAATCAAGCAAACCTACAAAACATTTAAAGGCAGTGGAGACACAAATTAAGACATTTTCTCTGGATGGAGTTAGAGTTTGGGTTTAGAGTTTGGATCCGGGATGCGCAATTTCAATATAAAGCCACATAGGACTGAGGTATTAAAAATTTATTTTACTTAGTAGGTTGTGAATCTTTGGAATTCTCGACCCCAGTGGGCTTTGTAAGTTATGAGTATACTTGAAGTTGAGATTAGCAGATGTCTAAATACTATAGAAGTAAAGAGATATGGAGATAGTGTGGGGAAAAGGTTCTGAAGTGGATGACCAACCATGCTCATATTGAATAGTAGTACATTTTTGATGGGCTGAATGACCTACACTGTCTGTAGTTTCTAAGAAATATAACTGTACAGTATTATTTGAAGGTAGAAAAGATGGTTAAGATTTCCAGCAAAAAGTCTTCCAATCTTCAAGATCAATAGTTAGGATCTAAGGAGTCTGATCAAATCATAAAGATGACAATGGGTGAACATTGGAGGTCAGATATGTTAAATATCAGTAACAAACAGCATAGCACTGCTTTATTGGCCTACAAATGCAGTTTTACTCCCCAACCAGCCTTTTCTGCTTGAAATTTGTGTGTGGGTGTTTGGTGAGGACAAGATTGGATTGAACTATGATTTCTTGTACAGCTAAAATTATCTGGCAACGCAATCTAGAGTTGCACAAAAGCTGCCTGTGCCAGTGTGAGACTGCATTCAGAAGAATTGCTAGAAGATGGAAACCGCGGGGGATGAGAGCAAGCAGTAGTACCCAGTGTGATTGTGGAAAAATGTCATCACAAAACAGTTCATATGCTTTCACAATGATTGAAAGTGAGTTTCTTCATATACAGAACTAAGATATTCAGACTATTAAAGGCTTGCTGTCAGATCTTCCCTTCTGTAACTGTATACATGTTTTCCCAAGAATGTTTTTAGGGAGTCAGTCTAGCAATGTCCCATTGCTTCAGATGTCAGATTTACTCTGCAATGCAAGTACAATAGTGCTTTTACTTGTTTGTGGATTTATTTTTGCTGTTTTGATATTGGACTTTATTGCATGTTGTATTATTGCACGCTGGTGCATATGAATGACAGACTCCATTTCTGTCTAACCATTTAGTGCAATAGGAAGGGTGGAATAAGTTTCAAGCATAGCCACAGGGTTAATGGTGTATGTCTATACAACAACAATGACTACACTTCAGAATTAACTAATTGACTGTGAAATGCTTTGAGGCATCCTCAGCATGTGAAAGACACTATAGATGCAACTGCCATCAATGCAAGTCTTTCTTCCTTTCATTTAAATGGAGTGTTACGTATTCAGTTTGTTTCTAAATCTACATTAACTCGTTAAGGTCCCTTTGCACCAAAGATTACCCATCCTACCATCCTGCATTTGAACTTAATTCTGCCTCTTTGCATGTTTACAATCAAATGGTCTGCATTCTCAGGTAATACCTGCCTTCTCATCCGTTCATATGTTCCTCAAACCTTGTTTTTTTTTAAAGCCACAGTCACCTTTCCAACTGCCTACTATGCCCGGTGACCACGACTTCCCAGCATTGTATTAGCACACATCAAAATATTTCAAAGAATTCAATGTAAATAAAATATGGTCATTCAACTAAGTCTCAAACTGTTCTGCCTTCTAAAATGGGTTTTGCACTTGGGCCTCCTTGCATGCCATATTTTCCCATCTCTCAAAAAACAATTTTATTAATATCTAGTCAGGCTCTCATATCAGGGTCAAAACTGCCATTTGACTTCAAAATGTCATCTGGTTAACTGAAATGAAATATACTAAAAGTCCTATATTTTATGAGCAGATGTTCAGTATCCTTGTGTATTGCAGTGGAATCAGTCTTGTTGCAGTGGAGCTGTAATCTTTGTCAAACCCTATTTTGGGGTGTAAGGGAAAGAGAGCTCTTTAATTGCCGTTGTTCCAGTGACATTTTTTTGTATTAACTCGATACTCATTGCTGGACAATAGTACACTGGGCTGTTGAGAGAAGGGAGATTTGTTTGCAGCTGAGTAGGCGGCTTTACACAGATGAAGGTAATTGCAAAATTTTTCACCATCACAAACCTCATCTGGAAAGTTAAATGACTTGATGCAGCAGCTGAGAGGCAAGAGCAGTTTCTTTGACGTGCCTCATTATTACAAGAGTGAGTGAAAGATGAAGGGCACTGCATTGGCTGTGAACCCCTTTGTCGTAGGAGGTTCCAGAGCTTACAACACTTCAGAGGGCTTTAACTCTCCAAGGCCTGCAGTATTGGTTTACATCAAGCCTATATCCTGTTTGTGTATTCAGAGAAGACCATTATTTAATAATATGATTTTTGTTCATTTGATTAATGGAATATTCAGGAATGAGTTGCAGACTGAAATCTAATTAAGGTATTCAGATTTATGAAATGTTCCTGCTTTACACTCAAAAGTATCTGATGATATTTGACGCTTGTATATTAGATTGCGGCCTGTAATTCACTCCCTAGATCATCTTTATGTCCTGTTATTCTGTAATAGAAGGTTACTTCACTCAAACTGAAGAGGTTCCTAATCAGCACGTCTGGTGAGCTTATTTCATGTACGTATTTTAATGGCATTCAATTCAATGCGACCAGATTCCTGCTGACAATTGGCTGTTTTCCATAGAAATGTAGCAACATTAGTATAATTAGAAACAGGCAGGTACTGGGGAATCTTCAGAGAAAATAGCACATTGGTAAAATGTCTTGATTTGAGATCCAAAGGCTGCACAGCATATTGTGGTTGCGTCTGGCCAAATGCATCTTTGCATGTAGCTGCTGCACTCTGCAAATGTCCAATCATGCAAGCTTACTCAGCAAGGTCAGACGTGGTTAACACTTATAGGATAGCCAATCTGCTAATACTGTGTTATTTTATGCCCAAAATTAGCAGCCACTGTTTGGAATTAAAACCTTGAGTTTAATTGCTGGATTGGATAGAAGTCCTGAGTTACATTGTTTTAAATTGTCTGTTTCATTTATAAGCAGAGTACCAACAGTACAGAAAATAAGTGCAGGTAGTCTTCAGATCACTGCAAAAGTATTGATGAGAACTAAACTATTGCGGTCTATATCAAAAATCTAACTGAATCAGAATCATGAAACTGTCATGGCAGAGAAGGAAAGAACTAAGCCCATCATTCCTGCACTAGTTCTGTTACCTAGGGCCAATCTCCTCACTTTTCCCTATATCCCTGCGCACCACTTTTATCCCAAACAGTATCCAAAGCTGTCTTGCATGCCTGTATTTGAACCTGCTTTCTCCAGATTTTCAGGCAGTGCTACTCGGTGTGTAGAGTCAGAGATACACAGCACAAAACAGACTCTTTGGTTCAACTTGTCCATGCCAACCAGATATCCTAACTTAATCTATCTCATTTGCCAGCATTTGGCCCATATCCATCTAAACCCTTCCTATTTATATACCCATCCAGATGCCTTTTAAATGTTGTAATTGTAGCAACCTCCACTACTTCCTCTGGCAACTCATTCCATACACATACCACCCTTTTCGTGAAGGAGTTCCCTCTTAGGTCCCTTTTATATCTTTCCCCTCTCACCCTAAACCAATGCCCTCTAGTTTTGGGCTCTCCCGCCCCAGGTAAAAGACCTTGCCTATTTATTCTATCCATGCCCCTCATGATTTTATAAACTTCTATAAAGTCACCCGTTAGCCTTCGAGGCTACAGGGAAAATAGCCCCAGCCTATTCAGCCTCTCCCTATAGCTCAAACCCTCCAATCCTGGCAACATGGTCATAGATCTTTTCTGAACCCATTCTAGTTTCACAGCACCCTTCCTATAGGATGGAGACCAGAATTGCGTGCAGTACTCCAAAAGTACCCGAACCAATGTCCTGTGCAACCACAACATGACCTCCCAACTCCTATACTCAGTGCACTGTCCAATAAAGGCAAGCATATCAAATGCCTTCTTTACGATTCTATCTACCTGCAGCTCCACTTTCAGGGAACTAAGAACCTGTACTCCAGGGTCTCTTTGTTCAGCAACACTCCCCAGGACTTTACCATTAAGTGTATAAGTCCTGCCCTGATTTGCCTTTCCAAAATGCAGCACCTCACATTTATCTAAATTAAACTCCGTCTGCCACCCCTCAGCCCATTGGCCCACCTGATCAAGATCCCGTTGTGGTCTGAGGTAACCTCCTTCAGAAAGATTTTTTCTCACCATCATCCTTGCTTCTTTTACATAAATTTAAAATGATATGCTCATCTTTCTTTCTTTTCCAAGTGCGAACTGCGTCTCCCTACCAACTCTGCCCAGCCTGTTCATAGATTTTATAAGCATTTTCAAAACCATGTCGTCTTCTGTCCAAGGAGAACAGTCTCGATTTCTTCAATCTATCCCCAAAAAACAGCTGGAAACGAGCAAGATTGGAAATGATTCATCAAGTTTGCATCGTGCCAAGTTATTTGCAGTGAAGTCTGCGCTTAATCATAGAGTCGTACATCACGGAAACAGACCCTTCTGTCTAACCAGTCTATACCGAACGTAATCTAGTCAACCAGTCCCACCTAGATAACAAGCATGGGGCTGGATGAACACAGCAGGTCAAGCAGCATCATAGGAGCAGGAAAACTTGACGTTTCGGGCCTAAACCCTTCAGATGAAG
>JAHRHZ010000046.1:16962296-17020958 GCA_024137785.1 Ginglymostoma cirratum
TTTCGGGCCTAAACCCTTCAGATGAAGGGTTTAGGCCCGAAACGTCAAGTTTTCCTGCTCCTATGATGCTGCTTGACCTGCTGTGTTCATCCAGCCCCATGCTTGTTATCTCGGATTCTCCAGCATCTGCAGTACCTTTTATCTCTGAACCAGTCCCACCTGCCTGCTCCTGGCCCATAACACTCCAAAGCTTTCCTATTCATGTGCTTTTATATAAATGTAATTGAACCCACAACAACCACTTTCTCAAGAAGTTCATTTCACACGTAAATGATCCTCTGTGTAAAACTTTGCCTCTCATGTCTTTTTCTAATCTCTCTCGTCTCACCTTAAAAATGTGCCCCCTAGTCTGGAAATCCCCCATCCTACGGGAGAGGCTTTCTCTTCACAAATATTTACTGCTGCTTTTCTCACTTAACTGTGGTCCTCAAGGAGAAATGCATTGTATTGTCTTATCCACAAGATGTGTCCAATTAAGAGCTAAGCAAGACAATCTACCTACCATGCAGTCATACTCAGCAGAGCACATGTATTCAGATACCTAACGTATTACATATGAACTCAGCACGTGATATGTGAGAATAAAACAGTCTATAGGATTACTGTTCATAAGTTTTCTTGGGAGAGGGTATATATTGTGAAAGGTTAAATGTGTCAATACAAATGCTTGAAGAATTGTCACATGAGATACTGGAAGACAGAAGTTGTCCCTGTAACTGTACAGCATTAGTACCTTCAAAAATGGGGAAAAAGAAAGAAGAAAACATACGAGCAAGAAATACAACAAGTTTTTTTAAATTCGTATTAGGTGCTGAATAAATTTGTAATGGGTGAGGTATCCTATTACAGGTGCTTTGATAATCACGTTGAATGGTAGATAAATTGCAGTGCTTAACTCCTAATTGAACATATTTTGCGGCTTGAGCAAATATAATGCATTCCTTCTTGACGGGCACAAGTGAATGAGAAAAGAAGAAGCAAGATAACTGTGAAGAGGGAGTTCAGACTTCAGTGCAAACAGCCTGCCATGCGGCAAACTTCCTGAATCCTTTATGAACTTGCTGTTGACACAAATTGTCATTTATGACATGAGTTTAAGGAACACATTTAGTGGTAAGTGAACTAGGAGAGCAGCTTTTTAAGGGTTGCAGGAACAGACATTAGCTAAAGAAAATAGCATTGAGTAAATACACAGAACATTGCCAAAGAGGAAACCAGTTTTAGTCATGACAGCTGAACAAGGTCTTTTAGCTTGGAGGCGGAGTTGACCCTTCACTGGTGTTTGCTTTTAAGATTGACATGACGTTAAAGGAATAATATTCTGTTTGTTTTTTGTATTGAGACTGTTTCAAATAGTTCTTGTATAGTATAACAGTTTGTGTTCTTATAATGTGTGATCAACATTTAAGCTTTTATCAAATGTAAACAGGCAAAAATCATTTTTTTTTTGTTAATGTGTTCAGTGACTGGCCACATCTTAAAAAAAAAAATAAACTTATGGTCTATCAGCTAGGTTTCACTGTGAGATCTGACCTGTCCAATATGGCCATCAGCTAGGATCGTAAGACTCAGCCTTGAATAAATTCAAAGATTCAGTCTCCTCCGCCTTCTGGGGAAGAGAATTCTACATTCTAATGACTCTCTGGAACAAAAGTATCTTTGCATCTCTGTCTTAAAATGGAGACCGCTTCTTCTTGAGAAACATCTTATTCTTGGCTTACGTTCCCTAGAGTTAGAACAAGAGGAAACATGTTCTTACTGGGAACCCTATCAATTGCCTCAAGATCTTTTATGTTTAAATAAGGTTACCCTCATTTTTCTAAACTTCAATGGGTATAGACCTAACTGCTCAACTCTTCATAAAGTAAGCCCTTCATTGAGTGAACCTTCTTGGAACTGTTTATAAAGTAATACATCTTTTTGTTAAATAAGGAGACCGTATATCGCATGATCATGGAGTAGTTGGACTGAAGGGTGTGTCTCTGTACTGTTTGACTCTGTGACTAATCAGGAATCTCTCTTGCTCTAAACCATTGTGTGTTGGAAGGATTTGCATGTTGATAGCCGAGAATGCACTTTCCTCTTGGCTCATAAATCCAAGATTAAGACTTGGGCTTGGAGCCTCTGATTTGGCAGGATGTGCCACAGGACGACTTAATCAGAGAACATGAATCTGAGAAATGTAAATCATTACCTTCCTCTTTTTGAATTTAATGTTAAATTTATATTGAGTCTTGGTTAGACCACACTTGCAGTATTGTATACAGTCCTGGCTTCCATACTGCATGAAGAAGTTTAAAAATATGGAAATGCTCTTCAACACAAATTTTTGTTTTTGTTAAGGGAGAAAAACTCCATGTCTGTACCTTTTCATCAGTTTAGGAAGAATTTGAAAATTTCTCATTCTGATGAGGTGTTATTAACTCTATTTCTATTGACAGATGCTGCCTGACCTGCTGGGTATTTTTAAACTATTCTGTTCTTATTTCAGGTTTGCTGCACTCAGTATTTTTGTTTTTGTACTGGATAAAGAATATTAAACTACTAGAACAATTGCAGATAACAATACTGTGAAGGTGTTACTAGAAATAAGAGGATGTAACTGGTAGGCAAGACTGACGAGTTTAATGTTCTATTGGTGAGAAAATGATTAAAGAGTAGAATTAATTCATATTCTTAAAATTTTAAAGGGTTGTTAAGGTGAAGGCAGAGAAATTGGTTCCAGTTTTGGTTAGTCAAGAGCAATTAGACATAAATATAGCATGTCGTGGAATGTGGCAATTGCTGGAATTGAATCTGAAGGGAAGACAACAGAGTTAACATTTAAGGACCTGTTATTAGAACCAGAAGATATCTCTGATGAACAGAAGAGCAAAAAATGAACCAGCCAGTAAATAGGATGAACATTCTGTCATTAAATGGAGGACTGGACTGACAAAATGACAAATGATAATGGTTTAAGACAAAAGGAGGCATTATTAAGGGAAATTAGAGAAACAAAAGATGAATCTAAGACTCAGAAAATGTGTCAGTGGTTTCAGCAGTGGAGGAGGGAAGCATGGAAAACCTGGCAAGTGGAAAAGATACCTGTAACGCCTGGGAACCAGTTGAAAGAAAATGGCAAGTGCCACCAGGGGTGCTGAGTGCATGGGTGGCCAAGCAGCGGTCATGAAGGTGCTGCTTCTATTGACATTGCAACAGTCGCTACATTTCAAGAGTGCTTCCTTGGCTGTGAAGCATTCTGGTACATCTTATTGTTATGAAAAATGCTATCTGAATACAAGTCTTTCTTTTCAGACTGCTCAACGACTGTCTGTGTTAATATTCATGCTAGACAAAGACTATTTCCAACAACAGACAATCTGAAACAGAAGTTGCTGGAAAAGCTCAGCAGGTCAGGCAGCATCTGTGAAGAAAAGTCAGTTAACATTTTGGGACCGGACCTGAAACGTTTACTCTGATTTTTCTTCACAGATGCTGCCAGATCTGCTGAGCTTCTCCAACATCTGTTTTTGTTCCTGATTTATAGCATCCATAGTTCTTTCAGTTTTTAACAGACAATCTAACTATCTCCTCTTGGCATTCAATGAATTTACCATCACTGAATTCCCCACTATCAACATCCTGGGGTTATCATTGTCTAGAAACTAAAGTGGACAACCTGTATAAATAAAATGGCTACAATAACAAACCAAAAGCTAGGAATTCTGAGGCAAATTATTTGCTGAATCCCCAAAGCCTGTAGACCATCTACAAGAAAGAAATTTAATGGTTTCATGCATTGTTGTGTATATTCTGCAATTGGATATGAGATTTATTTTAAATCAAGGATTCCTTGGTCAGAAACTGAATAGATGCCAGAAGTCAAAGTTCAAAATCCAACCTACGGTACCTAGTACCCAGGATGAAATGCATGCGTAGATTTGTCGTGTCATGCACTGAAGGTGCTCACTCCTATTAGCATGCCATTCCATTGTCACTGTGAGCCCAAACACCTGAGTGCAACTGCAAGACATATTTGCACCAGGAACTGGTGAATATAGTAAGGGTTGGGGAAATCACAGTTGCTTTCACAAGTAAGTCCTATTTGAATTGTACAGAGGCCAGCTGAATGAACTCTCACTGGAAATGAAACCTGGAATGTTCTGGTTTTAGCTGTACCAAAATTGTGCACTCACTGACTACGACACCTAGTATCTGATGATGGCTGACTTCATTAAGTATTGCCCAACAATTGCTCCAAGAGTATTGGTCTTCTGTTGTAGCTCCAAATTATTGAATGTCATGTTACTCACATATGCTTTGTGATGGGCTTACTGCTAAGGTAATCAGGTGAACTACTGCATAAATCAGCTGCTACAAGGTCCAGTCTTTCATAACTCATCCACCTGAAAATATCAATGTTTAGGAAAAGCTATTCAGTTCAATAATCCAGCTAGGTAGTGATATTCTCACAATAAAAGTAAATGACTTTGCTTCTGTTGACGATGCATGTTGCTTTTTAAATAATATTGTGTCTATATTCTCATGAATAATGAATTACTCTATCCAGTGCCTCTGGTTTTTCACTCTGTAGCCATGCTTATTAAATTGGGGAATGATTTGATGTAAATTATTCAACAGTTGTAACATTTTGCTTAAATTACTGAAGTTGTAGAGTTATGGAAAAAGCATGCATCAGTGTTGACATATATAGAGAGAACTCCAATTTTGTGCATCATCAATACATGCATTGACTTTCTCTTTCTTTCATCTCCCCAATCTCTTCATGTGCGTGCACACATACTCACTCTTCTGAATTTTTATCCTTCAATGTTATTGTATCATGCTGGGTTTTGGTTCCACTGTCGGTGAGGATTTCCTCAGTTGGCCATTTTGCACATGTGTGAATGATGAAGTTTATTTAAATGTGGACACGTGTTATCGAGCCTTTATAGCATACAGACTGCTGTCTGAACTGAGGTGATCTAACTCAGCATTGTGGCGTGGTCAAACTCAGAATCTTACTGATATCCCAAGCTTAAATTGCACTGACTGTTAGTTTTATCAACTGAGCCATCAGTGAATATGTTTTGTGTCAGGGAGTTCAGTGAAGTCTTGAGATTTATCCCAAGTATTAAATAAATGGTCGCATACTTCTGTTAATAAAATAGGACTTGTTTCTTCTGTAAGGTTGTCATCATCAATATTGACGACCAGGACTTCCCATTCAACTGTAACATGGTAACTTTTTGAAATTGTCCATTTATTTTGTGCATTTGTTGCAAGTCATCAAGAAATTATTATGAAATTAGAAAAAGTTTGTTGAGATGTTGAATATACTGCAAGCGTCCTACAATATCATGAATCTACATGTGCGGTGGGGAGGTGATGGCCAAGTGGTGTATGTTGCTAGAATAATAATCCAGAAACTCAGCTAATGTTCTGGGTTCAAATCCTACTGCGGCAGATGGTAGAATTTGAATTCAACTAAATGTACCTGCAGTTAAGAATCTATTGATGACCATGGAACTGTTGTCGATTGTCGAAAAAGAAAAAGTATCCGGCTCACTAATGTTCTTCAGGGAATGAAATTGCCATCTTCACCTGCTCTGGGTACATGTGACTCTACAGGACAGCAATGTGATTGATTCTCAATGCCCTCTGAGATGGCCAAGTAAGCCACTCAGTTGTAACAATCGCTATGTAGTCTCAACAGAGAAATGAAATGGTTTGACCAACTGGCATTGACATGGGAAGCAGAAAAGCCAAAAGCAGAAACAACACTGTTGACCCTGCAGTGTACTCTTTGCTAACATCTGGGGTCTTGTGCCAAAATGAGCTGCCTGTCCTAGGAGTCAAGCAACAGCCTAATATAGTCATACTTATGGATCATCCCTGGGTATGGCCTGTCCCACTGGCAGGATAGATCCTGCAGAGGTGGCAGTACAGTGATATGCAGTTGGGAGGGGGGAGTTGTCCTAGGAGTTCTCAAAGTTGACACTGAATCCCACGAAGTCTCATGGTTTCAGGTTAAACATGGGTAAGGAAACTTCCTGCTGGTTATCATGTACTGTCCTCCATTAGCTGATGAATTAGTTCTCCTCTATGTTGAACATGTTAGGTGATAAGGGCACAAAATGTACTCTGGTGGAATTTCAATGTCCACCACCAATGGTGGCTCGGCAACAGCATTACTGATCAATCTGGTCAAACTCAAAAGATATAGTTTCTAGGTTGCGTCTGCAGCAGGTGGCAAGGATCCCAACATGAGGGAAAACATATTTGACTTCATCCTTACTAATCTGCTAGCTGCAGTTGCATCTGTCAGAGACCATATCAGTAAGAGTTACTATTGCACAGTTGTTGTGGAGACGAAGACCCGCCTTCACATTGAGACAACCCTCCATTACGTTGTGTCACAGTATCACTATGCTAAATGGGACAGACTTCAAACAGATTTAGCAACTTAAAATTGGGCATCCATGGGGCACCTAGGTGATCAACAATAGTATATCTGCCCACTCAACCATTACCATCTAGCCAGGGAATCAACCTTTGTTGTGTGTAGAAGGCAGGAGGGCATGCCAGGAGCAACATCAGGCATACCCAAAAATGAGGTATAATCCTGGTGGAGCTGCCAAACAGGACAACTTGTATGCCAAACAGCATAAAAAGGAAATGATAGATGGAGCTAAGTGATTCCACATACAACGATCACATCTAAGCTTTGCAGTCCTTTTTGTGAATGGTAGTGGGCAGTTATACAACTCATTGAAGCAAAAGGCTCCACAAATATCACCATCCTCAATGTTGGAAGAACTCAACACCTCAGTGCAAAAGGTAAAGCTTAAATATTCACAGCCATAAATGCAAAGTAGATGATTCGTCTCGGCCTCCTCCAGTGGTCCTCAACATTACAGATGCCAGTCTTCAACAAATTTGATTCTCTCCACATGATATCTTGTTGCGAAGTTGGGTAAAGTACTTGTGGATTGGAAGGCAGGATATTAGAATTTGATATTTGTAAAATGATGAAGGGAAAGATTGCATGGTCCCTTTAAAAGATGATGTACTTTTTCTAGGCTTGGAGATTAAAAAGTAAGCCCACAGGCAGTAGTGTAAGAGTTTGCGGGTGCACAGAGAGCCCCTGAAGTGAAACATTTGTATCAAAAGACTGTGCGGTTAGCAATCCAGGCAGCAGTTTTGTTTAGTTATCAAGACAACCAGTCGAATATCAGCCACTTAATTTAAATCAGGCACTTAAAGACTAAAACCGAATTAAATTTAAATCTGATCATTTTTACAACATAGGACCAATCCTGTTGTAAGAAATTGATATGTCATCAAGGGTATGAAAAAGAGGGCATCTGCAAAGTTGGCAGAGAACCGCCTGCCCTCTGAGAAGAGATCAGCTCTCAGCTCTCAGCTCTTAGAGATAGCATCATCTAAATAAAGGTATAGCGGCACTCTTAACTAATATTCCTTAACTAATAAAGAGGGCCCACACTCTTTGCAGTATCTAGTGCCTCCAACACTCGGTTGATACCGAGTGCAGTGAATCGAATTGTCTGAATCTGTGGTGCTGAGGACTTCTGGAGGTGGCTGAAATGGATCATCTACTTGGCACTTCTGTCTGGAAGCTGTTGCAAATGTTTCAGCCTTATCTTTTACAGTAAGTTGTTTAATTGTCCACCGTCATTCGTGACTGGATGTGGTGGGACTGCAGAATTTTTTGATTTGATCTGTTGCTTTTGGAGCCTCTTGGCTCTTTATCACTTGCAGCTCATGTTGTTTGGCATGCAAGTAGTCCCATTTTTTATAGCTTCATCAGGTTGGCATCTCATTTTCAGATATCCTTGGTGCTGCTGCTTCTGGCATGCCCTTCTGCACTTTGCTGAACCAGGGTTGATCCCCTTGCTTGATGGTAATTGTAGAGTGAGGGATATGCTGGGCCATGAAGTTGCACATTGTTTAGAGTATGATTCTGCTGTTACTGATGGACCACAGTGCCTCATGGATACTTGGCCTTGAGTTGCCAGACCAATTCAATGTCCATTCCATTCTGCGTGATGATAGTGCCACACAACATGATGTAAGGTTTTCTCAGTTTGAAGGAAGTACATTGCCTCCACATGAATTGTGCGAAGTTATTCCTATTGAGGCTGTCATGGACAGAATGCACCTGCGGCAGGTTGATTAGTGAGTATGAGGTTAAGTATGTTTTCTCTTCTTGGTTCCCTCACGACCTGCATAGACCCAGTCTAGCAGCAATGTACTTTAAGACTTAACCAGTTCAATCAATAGTGTTGCTGATGAATCATTGTACAATGGTGAACATTGAAATCCCTTACCCAGTACACATTCTGCACCCTTATTACCCTCAATGCTTTTCCAAGTTTAGTGCTTCATCACTCAAGAGAGGGCAGTTCATGGTCAACAGTAGGAGGTTTCCTTCTCCATTTTCGTCCTGGTGACCTGAAATTTCATGGTATTAACATTCAATGTTGACAACTTAAGGGCAATTTCCTTTTGACTCTCTAACACTGTACCACCACTTGTGCTGGGCATGTCCTGCCAGTGGGAGGTACTGCAAGGGACCGCAAGCTACCTTTGACAAGGTCCCACAGGGGAGACTGATTGAGAAGGTTAAAGCACGTGGAATTCAAGGAGACTTGTCAAGTTGGATCAGAAACTGGCTTAGTATTTGGGTACAAAGGGAGTGATAGAAGGCTATCTGAACGGCTGGATGCAGGCATCCAGTTGTGCACCACAAGAATCATTTATGAATGATATAGATGAAAATGTGAGGAGAATGTTAAGCAAGTTTGATAACACCAAAATTGGTAGGTGGTTAACAGTGAAAGAAGACGGTTGTGGGTTGCAAGAAGGTATAGGTGGGCTGGTCAGATACATAGAGCAGTGGTAGATGGTAGTTAATCGTAATAAGTGCGAGCTGATGCACTTAAAGGAAGAAACAAGATGAGTGAATGGCAGGATTCTGGGTAGTTCAGAGTAACTGAGAGATCTTGGCGTAATTATTCACAGATCTCTGAATTTGGCAGAGCACGTGAATAGGAAAGTTAAGAACGCATGTGGGACATTTGCTTTCATCAGCAGCGACAAGGAGGTAATGTTGGAGTTGTACTGAGCGTTGGTTAGGCCACAGTGGAGTACTGTGTGCAGTTCTGGTCACCTCATGGGAAGGCAGTAGAGGTCAAAAACCTTACAACTTTTTAAAGGAAAACATTGAAACTTGAACTATCATAACATTCAAGGATATGGGGCAGATGTGGGAAATCGGAATTTGCGTGCCTTTAATGGAAGTTATTTTCAGTGCAGACTCGATGGGCTGAAGGACCATTTCCGTGCTGTTTGATTCTATGACTGTGTATCCAGGGAAGGTGATGGCCACATCTGGGGCATTGTCTTTGAGTATGACTATGTCAGTCTGTTGCTTGACTATTCTATGTGATAGCTCTCTTGATTTAAGTGCTAGTCCTGTGATTTTTGTGTGAAGGACTTTGCAGGGTTGATGCAGCCTTGTTTGCTGTGCCTAGGTCGATGCTAGGTGGTCTGTCCAGTTTCTTTTCTTTTTTGAGACCTTCTAGCGCTTGCTACAACTGATTAGCTTGCTAGGCCATTTCATAAGACAGTTAACCATCAACCACATTGCGGTCCAGATGATTCAATGCTACATCAGGTACTCTCAACCACTGTAACTTGATGCTACGAATGTTGCACAATAACGTCTAATCTGACTCAACCCCATTCCTGTTTTCAATGCAGTTTAAGAACTAGTAGCAGGAGTAGGCAGTTCAGCCACTTGAGCCTACTCTGCCATGTAATACCACAATGTCTGGTCTGATATTGGCCTCAACTCCACTTTCCTACCCACTCCCCATGACCATTTAACTTGGATTTTTAATCAGTAACATCTCCTTAATTATTTTCAGTGTCTGAGTCCACTGCACTCTGGGTTGTGAATTCTGTCAAAACCCTTTGACAGAATTTTTTTCTCATCTCTTAGGCCTAAAACTACGAACCCTCATTCTAGGTTCTCCACAAAAGGAAGCATCTGTTATACGACTACTTTGTCAATCCCTTTTATCTAATTCTCAATTAGATCTCCTCTGATTCTTCTGAACTCTAGTAAGTGTAGGTCTAGACTGCTCAATCTTTCTTGATGGCAAATATCTTTCATCCCTGGAATTAATCTAGTGAACTTTGTCTGAATGGCCATCAATGCAATCACATCCTTCATCATGGAAAGAGACCAAAACTGTACACAGTGGTGCAGATGCAGTCTCGCCAACGCCATGTACATTTGCAACAACAGTTCCCTACTTTTATACTCCATTCCCTTCACAATAAATGCCAACGTTCCATATGCTTTCCCTTTTACCTGCTGTATCTGCACACTACCTTTCTACTATTTGTGCACAAGGTAGCCCAGATCCCTCTGCACTGAAGCATTTTGAAGTTTCTCTTCATTGAGACAGCAGGTTGCCTTGTTCTTACAAAAATGGGTAGCCTTGCACTTATCCACATTAAACTCCATCTGCCAAATTTTGCCCATTCATCTAACCTATCCATTTACATTTATAAATTTCTTACTTCTTGCAGTTTAGCTATAGTACATTCTATTCCTGCATTCATGTTATTAATATAGATTGTAAATAGTTGGGGCCTCAGGACTGAACCCTGTGGCACCCGACTGGTTAGTTTGCTAACAAAAAAAATTATGCTGACTGTCTGTTTTCTGTTGGGTAGCCAACAGTTAGCCTCTATCTAAGCTCGTGTTACCCCTAACCCATGTGACCTTACCTTGTGTAAGAATCTTTTGTGGAAGTCCAGATATACTACATCTGCAGTATCTCCATTGTCCATTTTGCTCGTTATATCTTCAAAGAACTCTCGCAAATCAGTTAAACATGATTCACCCTTCATAAGACCATGCTGACTCTGATGCATTTTGACATTGCAAATGTCCCATTACTACATCTTTAATAAGGGATTCCAACGAAATCCAATTAAAAACATTAAACTAATAGGTCATAGTTTCCCACTTTCTGCCCCTTTTTTGAATGAAGGTGTTAGATTATAATTTTTCCAAACCACTGGAACCTTGCCAGAATCCAAGAAATTTTGGAATATTATAACCAATGCATCCACTATCTCTGCTGCCATTTCCTTTGAAACCTTAGGACACTCATGACCATATTGAGCTTGATGCAATAATTTCAAATACATAATTTAACTTCACAAACCCACTATTCTATCTCATTGATGCCTTATGTATAAAATTTCAGCTATCTAAGAAATATGGAAGATCAGATGTGTTAAACATACTGCCCTTTCTGATTCTCCCTCCAAACGTTGAATTGTTCCATTCTTTCACTTTTTTCAAGGAATGTGATTGTTGCAATATGCCACTTCCAGCAATGTATCTGCACGTTTACTAAGTTTTGCTGTAATACATTTTTGTGGATGTGCATAACTTTTGATATTCACTTTTTGCTATCTGTTTCATTCACTCTGCACAATTTCATTTCTTTTCCACTTTGTTGACAATCTTCATTGTTAAGAGTAGCTGATTTTTCTGTTTTAGGATTTATTTTCTTTGTTTGAAGTTAAAATAACATTTCCTAGAAATGTAAAAGCTTAATTGGATATGTTTTAAATTAATTGCTGGAAATATATGTATAAAAGTGCTTTTGTCTGTCATTATCCACAATTGTTGTCTGTTTACATTTGGTTTGATTACCTCCATCTCGGGGTGCGTGGGCGAGACTATTCCCTCGTTGCTACTCTTCCACTAGTTCAGACTACTCACTTTGATATTATCAGGTACTGGGCAGTCACAAGCGCATAAATTGATGCAATGAATATTGCACAATAACTTCAAATCTGACTCTTAATTTTTGAATGTATTTAACATTTTCATCCAGGCAGGAGGAAGTGTATGGTGTCAGGTTATTAGGGGAAGGTTAATATTGGCATTCCATATCTATGTCCCCTTGACTAATTTTGATACCAGAATACTGCAATATTTTAATAAAACCCAGAGCCTCTAAAGCTTATGAAGTACATACCAATTATTTCAGCAAAACTGAAGAGCAGAGTAGGAAAGTTGCTAGCTTTCATTTACCCTTGCTTCCCTTATTTTTCACTGTCCCTTTCTTTAACTCCTATCAGTATTCTGTGACTGATGAGCAAACTGGTTAATTTCGTGCGCCCTTGGCATACATATTTGTGGGTTTGGAGTTGGTAAGAAAAAGGACTCAATTCTTTTAGAAACACATTAATTTTCACGGTTGACTCCTCCCTGTGCAGAATGCATTTGAAGTTTTATTTTAGTTGTATAATCACGTCCTAATAGTTTGTACATGCACTCTGGAGCACCAGCTCTTGTTGGTACTGAGGGGGAAAATTGACAACAGTAGTGAATCTTATTAAATGCTTATTAACATGTCACTTATAGCTCAAGTTGTGCTTAGCCCAGCCTTGGTAATTTCTTTACAGTTTCCAACTAATGGGGACCTAAATTAAATTGAGGTTATCCTATCTCAGTCCAAGCTGGTTCACAAATCTGCAATGTTTATTTTGAGTATGTAGTCAACTTCTTGAAATAGAATCAAACTCTTGCTTAGTTAGGATGTTAATATGGCTGTGAAAGTGTTTTATTTACAATGAATTGCTTTGAAATAAGACTCTTACAAAGGCAACTCAGTAGCCATTAAACATTTGTAAAGAGCCTATGAATCGCATTGAATCTTATGACAGATTTATCTGTTTCAGTTGGTATTGATTTAGAGAAGAATGGAAGATTCCCTGCAGTTTGTTCTCTCCTAAATAATGGTCCCTCCCACAATGGAGAATTCCTGATCAGTGTGCTAAAATATATGCTAGATAATGTGCTTTATATCTCGGGGCTTGAATCTACAAACATAACCTAAATGAGTGTGTGCTACTAACCAAACCAGGTTGAGGTCTAATGAGTTTGCTGTTGCTACTCTGTCCATCTAGCACAAAAATTTAGCTTTAAAGTATTCCCGGTTTGGTAATTGCACATTCCTTCACCTGTTCTTTTTGTGAGTTGTTTAGTCCCAAGTGTCCTTTAGTCCCACACTCATCACACCCCCGTCACAGTCCAAGTGATGATGCTTTGGTCCCGTTCAGAAAGCTGACATGTCTCAAACATTTATTAAGTTAACCTTCCAGTTTCATAATGGGTGTCGTCATGAAAGATGGTAAGATTCTGAAATTTTAACTCCATTCCTGTCTTCAGTGTAGCATAGCAAAGTTGTGTTTCAGCTTCCACCTTACTTGCTGACTTGTATTTTCAGGGACAGAGGTGAGTTTTTGCTTCAGTACATATAACAAGTTGTACAGCCTCTGTTGTCGACAGTACAAAACGGAGTCCTCTGAAGAACCTGTTTGGGAGCCGTTGTATTGCTGATAGCAGTATCCATAAGACCATAACAAATAGGAGTAGGCCATTCAGCTCCTCAAGCCTGCTCCACTGTTCAATAAGAAGATGACTGATTCTATATGACTCTCATCCACTTTCCTGCCATTCCCCTACTGATCAAGAATTTGCCTGTGTCAGCCTTAAACACACACAAGGACTCTGCCCCACAGCTCTCTATGGCAAGGAGTTCCAATGACTCATCCTTGATGCCCATGCAAAAGAAGACCTTTAAATCATCAAGGACCATTTCTTGGAGATAGTAAGAACTGCAAACGCAGGAGTCTGAATCAGTAGTGTGGAGCTGGAAGAACACAGCAGGTCAGGCAGCATTAGAGAAGCAGGAAAGTCAGCCTTTCAGGTTTACACTCTTCATCAGGTCTGATGGAGGTCCTGATGAAGGATGTAAACCCAAAACGTTGACTTTCCTGCTGCTCTGATGCTGCCTAATCTGCTGTGTTCCTGCAGCTCCACGGTGTATTGACCATTTCTCAAATGCTTGTTAGCACTTTAGGCTCCCTATTGGTCTGCAAAACACTAGTTAGATATGTCAGTACCTCTAGAAAGCTTTTTTGTTACACTGTATTTATGTAGATCGTAATCCCATTAACAAGTACCAAATCAGAAAACTTAATTTCTCTAGAGTGTTGAAATGTTTGTGAAAATTTGATGGCTATCTAAAAGTTTAGATACAAGTACTCAGAATAGCAGATGTTACAAGACATTATGGCAATGATTGTAAAGCTGCAGCTAAAGCGGACTGGCCCCTTGGTTCACATGCCTGATACTTGTCTAACCAAAAGATATTCATCCATGAGTTGAAGCTTGCTAAATGGTGTTTTGTTGGTAAATGTTGTTTTGTTGCCGTGGGGTGGTACGGTGACTCAGTGCTTAGCACTACTGCCTCACAGCGCCAGGGACCCGGGTTCAAATCCACCTTCGGGCGACTGTCTGCGTGGAGTTTGCACATTCTTCTCGTGTGTGTGGGTTTCCTCCAGGTGCTCTGGTTTCCTCCCACAGGCCATGCTAAATTGCCCATTGTGCCCAGGAATGTTTAGGTTAGGTGTGTTAAACATGGGAAATGCAGGGTTAGGGGAATGGGTCTGGGAGAGATGTTCTTTGGAGGGGCGGTGTGGACCTGTTGGGTCGAATGGCCTGTTTCCACACTGTAGGGATTAAATTTAATTGCTGCATAGATTGCCTATTGAATAATGTATTTCTTAAAAAATGCAATATCTGAATGACATATGGGAGCACGATGCTTGTGGCAGGCATGTGTTGAAAAAGATGATCTACAACGGCACAACAAAACTTAAAGTAAATAATGTCCAACCAGTCAAAGAGAGCTCAGAATAAATCGTGAAAGATCAGCCATGGATCAATATAAATTGCTGTATCATATGTGTGAGACAGCATTGTTTAGAAAATAATCATACTTCTATGTTTCAATAACTAATTCTGCCCTTCTATGAGGCAGGTCTGTTACCACAACATCATAGTTTCAGGTGTCTGTCTGCATCTGCACGTCCCTCCTGTGCCATATGGCCAACCATGCATTCAATTGTTCTACTTCCATATTTACACATTCACTTGAGCATGATAAGAGAAGTAATCCAGAGATTACTGTGTTTGAGGTCCTGCTTACTAATTTCCTACCCAAGGAGACAACATACCATCTTGATTCACGTCTGCAAATGCAAAATCAGCTATTCCCTAACTATCAAATCTCCAATCGCTATTGCTGTTTTTTCTTGCTCCCATGTACAGCTAAACCAGCTGTGGACTTGACTGTGGCTGCATTTTCCAGGAGAGCTTTCACTTACATCAATGTTCGTTTTTGAATATTGGATAGAAAGTGGATGCATTCAGGGGACTTCAACTTGCCTGTTACTTCTCAACTTCCTGTTGGTCAATCACTCCCACTGTCTCTCCTTACTCTTGAGCTGCAGGGGAACCATATCTAGTAACATATTATCCACAAAGCTGTCATTCTCGTATCTGCACTACACTGATAACAAGCTGTGATAAAGCTTTGAACGCCAGACCTGGAACTGCAACTGTTGATGATGCCTCCTGCATATATGGCTTGACACAGGAAATCTTCTCAAAAACCTTGACACAAGAAATGTCCTGGAGCTCCTGCATGGAACAAGATAACTAATCCTGCAGTTACAACTGTACTGCCATTTCTCTATCTATTAGATAATTAGACTTCTGAAAATGATAAATACTTACCAGCTACTCACTCCTCCTCTTCTCTCTTGTAAATTTAGTGAGGTTAATTGAAATACTACTTCAATAAAATGAAGTTTAATTTCCCAGTTTGTTACTCCCAACTTCTCAACTGTGGAGAAAGGGAAACGAAGCTATAATACTCGGTCCTGACTTGCGCCTTACAGATGGTGGATTGGCTTTTGATAGTCAGAGGGTGAATTACTGGCTACAGTATTCCTAGCCTCTGACCTGCTGTTGTAGCCACTGTATTTACCTGACAAGTCCAGTTGAGTTTCTGGTCAATGGTAACTCCAAGATGTTGATATTGGGGGATTCAGTAATGATAACACCATTGAATGTCAAGGAGGTGCTAATTAGATTGTCTCATTGGAGATGGTCACTGCTTGGCATTTGTGTGGCATGAATGTTAGTTGCCACTTGTTAGCCCAAGCCTAGGTATTGTCCAGATCATGGTGCATTCGAACATGGATTGTTTCAGTATCTGAGCTGTCAAGCATGGTGCTGAACATCCCCACTTTTGACCTTATGATGGTGGGAAGGCCATGGATGAAGTAGCTGAAGATAGTTGGGCCTCAGGCATTACCCTGACTAACTCATGCAGAGATGTCATTTCAGCTTCAGGACAAACTTCAGTGCTTAGGCTGCTGAAGGCACAACCAATGACGGATCAATTAAAATCTGAGATCCTCAAGAGTTGAGTGTCAATGAATGTAGTTCTCTGTGTGGATACTTAGAATAGATGTGATTACCCATGCGCAGGGACAGATAATGTAATGAAAGGGCTTAAGGTGAGAAATTTGAAATTGTGATGTTGCTTGACCAGGAGCCATTGTAGGTCAGCAACCACTGTGGTTGTGCGTCACTGGGACTTGGTGTCAGGCCTCAAGAGCAGAAATTTGAATGTTAGAGTACTTTGTACGATTGAGGTCGCCCAGCTATAGGATGGATGTAAAAACTGGAGAGGCTGCAAAAAAGATTTATAAGGATGTTACCAAGACTGGAAGGTTTGAGTTATAAGGAGTTGCCGGATAGGCTGGGGCTTTTTCTCAGGACCATAGGGAGCTGAGGAGTGACCTTATAAAGGTTTATGAAATCGTGATTTGATTTGATTTATTATTGTCACATGTACCTAAGTACAGTGAAAAGTGTTATTTCACGTGCAGTACAGACATAACATAACATACAAAGATCACAGGGTGATTGAACAGAGCGAGAAATACAAAGTTATGGCTGCAAAGAAGGTGCACAAAAAACAAGATCAAAATTAGATTTGAAATTTGAGACATCCATTCAGAAGTCTAAGAACAGCAGGGAAGAAGCTGTTCTTCAACCTGTTGGTACATGTGTTTATGCTTTTGTGTTTTCTGTCTGACAGAAGATGTTGGAAGAGTTTATAACCATGATGGAAAGGGTCTTTGATGTTGGCGTCCTTTCCATGGTAAGAGAAGTATAGGTAGAATCAGTACATGGAAGGTTGGCTTGTATGATGGTCTAGGCTGTGTCCACAACTTTATGTAGTTTCTTCCAGGTAGTATAGTAAAGGTGAACAGTCAAGATATTTTCCCCAGGGTAGGGGGTTCCAAAACTACAGAGTGTAGGTTTAAGGTGACAGAGAAAAAAATTGAGAGAGACCTGAGGGGCTGCATTTTCATACACATGGTTGTGAGTGTATGGAACAAGCTCCCAGACGAAGTGGTAGAGATGGGTAGAGTTACAACATTTAAAAGACTTTTGTACAGGTACATAATAGGAAAGGTTTAGAGGGATATGGGCCAAATGCTGGCAAATGGGATTAGATTTATGTGGGATATCTGGTCAGCATGGATGAGTTGGACCGAAAGCCTATTTCCGTGCCGTATATCTTTATGGCTGCCCTCCAAAAACCACAACCATCTTCCTATGTGTTAGGTATTACTCCAGCCAGCAGAGCCATAACCTCGATACTTATTGACTCCAGTTTTTCTTGGGCTCCTTGGTTCCACACTCAGTCGAATGCACCGTTGATGACAAGGGCTATCATTCTCGCCTCACCTCAGAATTAAGGACTCGAGACCTACAGTAATGTCAGTTTGTTCATGACTGCTCTCTGAAATTACCTAATGATCCAAATATAATTGTGGATGGATAACAAATGCTTGCCTTTAAAATGCATGTTTGTAAACAGACCTCCAGACATCGCAAATTCATGAGAACACTCCACAAATGAAGCTAGTATTGTGTCTCCTCCTCCTCAAGACAAAAAATGCAAAAATATGAATTAAACTCAGTTATACATTGTTCCTAACAGCAATTAAGAAGCATTTAGATACAATATGAAATGTTTTTTGTGCCATGATGTACCATGATGTTGGAAATTTAGCTTTACAGAACCTCAGAATTGTTACGAAGGCCATTTCCCCCATTGACTGCAGAGGATGATAAATGTGGACGTGGTCACTCTCCTTCAGAGTTTTCTGTTATTCTCTCCAGCCAGAGGCAGGTACAGCATCAAGACAAGGAAACGGAGGCTGATTGCTGTGTGGCAGATGCATAAGTAACAAATGTAAAATGTAGATTAAACTATTGATTTCATGCTCACATAATTCTGTGTCTTTAACAAAACACATTCACCACTCTGGGAGATGGTGACTGGGGTCAGGTTTTGGACTCTGCTGTATAAGACAAAAATAACTATGTTTTGACGTACTTCTAGAATCAGTTAACAGCCCCCAATTCTGCCTTGCCGTTTAAGCTCAGATATTTTTCAAGACCAGAATTGTTGAATGGAAGTACATGTAAAGTATTTTGTCTCTTCATATGATTCTTGATGCAACTTACTGATTTAGATTTAACTGTCTCACGGAGAGTGCACAGAAAGACATTGCGAGTAGATAACATTGGCAAATTCATGAAAAATGGAGTAGTTTGTTTTGACGACAAATGATTGAAGGCTTTTACCATGACGTAGTTTTTTCTGGGCTTTTGAACCAGCCAGATGTGACCACAAGTTTCTAAGACTTGCACATTACCATCTGCTCTAAATGACAATGAACTGCACAGCACATTGAGGCAGGATGCTGTGTTAGCAGAATTTATTGCAATCACTATAAAGCGACATTGTGAATAAAGTACAGTATTTCATTTGTTAAGCGCTGAATGATTCATATGGTACACTGGTGCCAACCAGCAGGTCCCAGGTTAGTTTCTCAAGTTAATGATCTCACTGGGTAAGTAGTTACCAGGTGGACTATTACTCTTTTGCACTAATAAGTGAAAATTGAACAAGATTCCAAATCAGTTTTGTGTGTGTGTTCTGAGTAAGGAAGATTTGACTCATCATTGAAGACTTGCCACTTCAACACCACCCCCAATCCCAATCTTACACTTTGCCTTGGCTTCCAAATACTGGATGAAGTACATCTAATGTAAGTGACACCTGTAGAGCCCACTCAAACCTTACAATCCCTATGGAGACTGATAAATGTAAAAAAAAAGTAATTCATAATGACCAACATAGAGGAATTGCACAACAAGTTTTCAAGGTTTACGACATAGCTGTAACAAACAAACGAAAATCCACATTGACTAAACAATACTTAGAAGGCAACTAATGCACTAAATTACAGAAAAGAAATCCAATAGTGGTGTTTTCACACACTTGAAAGCCCGCACACTGCCCTTGTACATTGCAGCATGCCCTTCTGAAGAATTCTTTAGCAGGCAAACCAAAGTCATTCCCAGCTTCCAGAAAGGTTGCTTCTCCTTGTTTCACTGAATCCTACCTTTAGTGACCTTTGAAGACCCTTTCCCTCAGATTTCAGAAAAGCCCTGAACTAAACCTCCGGCAGCATGCTCATCGATTGCTTCTCCGTAGGTACACCAGGATGAATCTTAGTGTGCTCAATTTTCCAATGCTTCCATCTTTTTGACTAGGGAATGTCTTTGCACACATCTTGTTGGTTAGCAAAGAGGAATTTTTTTTCTCTGCTGGCCATAGCAGCTTTCTCCCTTTCCTTCTGAGATTCACCCTCTCTCCTGATGATCTCACTCAAACATACAAAATTCTTGCCACATTTGACAGGGTAGATGCAAAAAGGAGTTTTCCTGTGGCTGGACGTGTGTATGCCCCTAGAATCAGGGGTCACATTCTCAGACTAAGGAACAGAACATCAAGGACTGGGATAAGGACTTTCTTTGCTTGTGGGGGTGGTAGTGAAACTTTGGAATTGTGGAGGCTAAGTTGTTGAGTATATTCAAACAGCCTGACACATGGATTACAGAAGCATTTGGCCAGGCTCACCAGGCTCCATGGTAATTAAAACTCACGGCATATTGCCAGGCAGAACTAATTGTAGCATGCGTGTTTTTTTTTACCTTATTTTTGGAGAATTTAAGATATAACCATTCTTTAAAACTTTGTTTTCTTAACACCATCAGGACAAAAGGATGGAAATTAATGAAAGAACACTGCCCATGTTTCTATTTCTTTGCTGAAAGTTGACTGCGGCAGAGTGTATGCAAGGGAACCTCCCCCACCTTCAGCAACAGCTCTATACCTTTGTGGGTTCTGTTGCATTTGCAGTCAGTATATTGAACAGGACTTTGGCCAATAATGGTTGTTGTAGCTGATAAAATTTTTTTGTTTTATTGTTTTCTGATGAATTAAACGTATTGACTATCAGAACTATGAAGAGAATTTTGGAATTGCAATAAGCTTTCCATTTCCTAATAATTAACAGAATTGAGTGAAGAACTGTGCATATTTGTCAAGGTATTCACTCCTCGGTTCTCCCCTAAGTAGCAATTATATCAGGAGAGATGAGTGTTAAGTGATACAGTAGTACTTGAAGGATGTCCTTATTCCTATAACCCAATTGCAAATTCAATAGTAGCTTCACAGTCCTCACAAGAGGAAGAACTATGCAGGGCTCAGAGTTGATAAAATCAATAATCCTTGTTTTTGTGTGACATGGATTGAAGTAATTGCTGTATTGGATGATATCACACTTTAGTTTACTCGCAAATAGCGACTGCTAGATGCTGATTCAGGGAGCTATTCTACTCAGTGAACTGTTTACAGAAGAGGTTGGTATGTATTAAAACAATTCCCTTTGCTCTGTAGCCAAATGTTCATCTTTTGAAGATTGTGTTTTGGAAATATGATGAAAGAAATGGTTGTTGTACACCATGTAAGAAAGCTTTTGAGTACATCCTTCCTCATTTGGAACATTTAACTCTCTACATTCTCCCACTTATGTAGTCATCTTGTATAACATTGCATTCAGTTCTGGTTGCCACATTACAGGAAGGATGTTGAGGCTTTGGAGAGGATGCAGAAGAAGTTTACCAGAGTGCTGCCTGGACTAGAGGGTACATGGAGTTGTCCTATAATGTGGTATTTGCGATCTTGTGTGACCTCGCACTGTAGAAAATCACCATAGAAAATCACGTTATTGGGAAATTGCTATACCTGTACAGCAGAAAGTTTGCGATATCCAAACATCGCCCACTATTCATCAATCGCTTTATAGCCAATTTGCGTTAATGAAACACACATTATAGTAGAACGACCTACATGAAGTATCAGGAGAGGCTAGAAAAGCTCAGGTTCTTTTCCCTGGAGCAGCGGAGGCTGAAGAGGAAGCTTGATAGAAGTTTATAAAATTATGAGGTGCATAGATAGGGTTAGTGATCAGAATCTTTTTCCCAAAGTTGAAATGTCTAAAACGAGGGGGCATGTATTTCAAGTGGGAGGGGAAACGGTCAAATTTTTTTACGCAGAATGTTAGGAGTGTGGATTGCGCTGCCCAGGGTGATGGTGAAGTCAGATATGATAGGAGCATTTAAGAAACTTTTAGACAAGCACATGAATATGCAAGGAATGGAGGGATATGGACTAAGGGCAGGCAGAAGGGATTAGTTTAATTTGGCGTCATGTTCAGCACAGTATCGTGGGCCAAAGGGCCCGTTTCTATGCTGTATAGTTCTATGTTCATTCCTACACCAAAATGAAAATTACAGTTTCACATTTTCCATGCGCTGTGTACGAGCAGATAATTATAAATAATCACTAACGACATTGCATTATCTGAAAAGTTGGTATTTTTATGAACGCTGTCCAGAATGCAAGGGAAAAAGTATCTGTTAAACTAACAAGAAGAGCTTGATGAACAGATAATTAAATACAGACACTGTTCGAGTATTGCATGCAATTCTGTTCTCCCACCTACAGGAAGAATGTTGCGAAACTAGAAAAGGCTCAAAAGATTTACGAGGATGTTGCCAAGGTTGGAGGGTTTGAGCTTTAGGGAGAGGCTGAATAGGCTGGGGCTATTTTCCCTGGAGTATCAGAGACTGAGAGGTGACCTTACAGAGATTTATAAAATCATGAGGGGCATGAATAGGTCTTTTCCTCAGGGCAGGAAGTCCAAAACTCGAGGGCATAGGTTTCTGGTGAGACAGAAAGATAAAAAAGACCTAAGGGGCAATTTTTTCACACAGACGATGCGTGTATGGAATGAGCTGCCAGAGGAAGTGATGGAGACTGGAACGATTACAACATTCAAAAGGCATCTGGATGGGCATATGAATAGGAAGGGTTTAGAGGGATATGGGCCAAATGTTGGCAGATGGGACTAGATTTATATAGGATATCTAGCTGGTATGGACGAGTTGGATTGAAGGGCCTGTTTCCATGCCGAATATCTTGATGACTCTATTTGCAGTCTTGTTAGAGGTTGTTGAAGTACCAGCTTCTCAGCTATTTCCCCCTTCATTTTTCTCCCTGAGGTTGCATACTTGAGTCATAAGGGGCTGTTTCATCATCCCATATATCATTTGAGACCACAAGAGCTGAGTGTCAGTAGGTATTCTATCAGAAATAGGAGCAGTAGAAACAGACAGATTTTTAATATATTTAATGACCCAACATTGCCAGTCCTCCGTAATAAAGAATACCAAAGATTCATTGCCCTCAGAAAAGAAATTCCTGTTGATCTTTGTCTTAAATGGGTGACCCCTTGTTCTCAGATTATACCCTGTGGTTCTGGATTCATATTTTGAGAGCAAACGATCTCTTGGCATCTACCCTGTCAGACTACCTGGAAGAATTTGCTTCTTGATATCCACTTTGAACTGCCCTTCTCGTGGACTGATGTTTCCAATGGTTGAGGGCATCCCTTTTTAATAGGGATGTGCTTTCTCCATTCCTGCTCGTCAGTGGATACGTTGTGTTCCTTCATATGTATTCGACATCCATTTGCTATTATGAAAACGAAGGGGACTATGAAATGGATTTGTTTGATAATGACTTTTAATGAAAATATTGGTAGTTGGTACGAAGACATCAAAGGCAGCTTCACATTAGAGTGCGCTGAAGCAGAGACAATGCACTCACATTGAAAGGGGTCAGTATGAGGTGCATTCAATCACTTTTTTTGTTTTGGTTTGCCTCCTTCCATTCACCTAATTTTCAAGCTGCAGAATGTGGCAAAACAAACAGCGGCTAAGTTTATTTTCATCGATAATGTGCACGTGTTATAAGTAAATTGACTATTATAAATGTAAATAAATTGGGAACAGATAGATGTGAGCTTTCCAGTGATCTATGTTATGAGAACACCAATAGCTAAAATTATTCAAAGCCCTCTTGGGTGGAAGAATAAATGTGGAGTGGCTGAAACAAATCCAGAGAAGTTCTTTGCAGTTTTGAGGATTTTTATTGAAACTCAATAATTGACCAGTGGGTTGTATATGGTGTTGTTTACAAGCTGCTTAAGCAGGAAGATTCAAATCAGAATTCTTCCACTCCCACTGGAGGCCGTCAGAAATTAGGCATAGAATTCTAGATTCTTGTAGAAACAATATAATCCAAAGATACAATTGTTTCATTTTAATGCTTATTGTACTGCTGAAATTTTCGCTTGTGACACTGATGTTTTATTCTTTAGCATTGTTAAATCAGAGAAGCCTTGCTGCAATGATAATAGTGCCTTTTCACCATAGAAGGATTTCACCACTCTCTGAGCTACTTGAAGTGCATGCACCTTTTCTTATCCTGTTGTCTGTCGGATGTTATCCATAAAAATGGATATTGAAGTAATTATGTTCGGATTGGGAACACTGTCCTCTTCTCCATTATCCAGCTAGAGGTGATGTAATAGAGGAGAGATAGAAAACAAGTATCCATAGCCCACAAAAGATTGGAGTGGCCATTTTACGATTAAATTTAATAAGTCTTGATAGGTAATGATACAGGGTATTTTCGTCCTTGGCTTCACCTTAACAGTTTCTGTTCTGTTCAACTAGGTGCTGAGTACCTACCACACTGGTCATTAGTTCCTTGGCGTAGTACTGATTGAGTCTCCATGTTTGACGAAGCCAGATTTTTGCTTTATTAACAAACCTGCTGGTTTATGACTGAGCCAAGAAAGACCAACTGTACTAGAATATTTATAACATCATAAAATGAGCCAGTCTAATTTTTCACGATAATTGGTTATTAGGCTGTTTTACACATCCAGTGTTTTACATCAGCAATATTGCTGTCTTGTCACAGATGATCGTTATTGTGATTTCCCTTGCTAAATATATTTCTAATGTCATTTTGTTCAGATTTGTAAGCACATAATGTCCTGGTTTGTATGTAATTGGGAATAGTGGCTTTGTTTAAGGTCAATTTCGTTAAGATATTATAGTAATGTGTAACTGTTCGATATCATTTGCAAGGCCCTTCTAGAAGTGAGTATTGGTTTTTTGTGAAATAGGTTAAACCAGATTCATAGAGCAATTTCCCTTGTGGGACTCTTTCCCTTGTGGTAAGTTCTCATAGCATTTATTTTACACACACTTCTCACTTTCTGCATCCTCATTGTGGACCCAGAAACTCGTTACAACATAAGAAAGGATAGAAGAAATGTCTTATAGATTTTTTTTATTCACTCATGAGATGTGAGCATTGCTAGCTGGGCCAACATTTATTGCATATTTCTAGTTGCTTTTGAGGAAGTGCTGGTGAATGCCTTGAACTGTTGTAATCCGTGTGCTATAGGTAGACCCACAAAGCCATTAGGGAGGGAATTCCATGATTTTGACCCAGAAACATTGAAGGAGTTGTGATAGATTTCTAAGACAGGATGGTGAGAGGCTTGGAGGGGAACTTAGAGGTGGTGGAGGAAAATTGGCTGCTTTGCCACAATCTTGTGAACATAGCTGACCATCATCTTTTTGATAGTTTTCAAATTTGCTTATGTCCGCCACATTTTGCAGATGAATTGTGGCAAGCAGCGTTTCAGGTGTTTAAAAGCAGCTTATGCAGAGACCTGAGAAAGTCATGTGTCACTCTTATTGACCAGAAATGGTGCAGGTTAACTCAAAGGAACACTTTTTCCCCTTTTTTTATTATTTGAATTTTGATGAAATGACTCGAAGAAACTTGAAGGGTGGAACTCATGACTTATGCTGCTATCATGTTTGAATTACAGTACGGTTTATTATCCACATTTTCTACAGATGGATAAGGAAGTGAGGAGGAAATACACTGGTCTGTTCAGCTGTGGACTAGCTCAACAGGCCAAATTTTAAAGTACAATCAGGCAAAACCCAACATGATGTAAACTGAAGTGTTGGAACAGTCATGGTCAGTGAATATTGTTAGTAAGTCATGTCAACTGTATATTATGACTATACATCTTATGTCAGAGAAGAGCCCAAAATTGTATTGGATTCAGGAGAGAGTTGCGCTTGATAAACCTTACTTGTCATGCTGCTGGTGTAGAAAATATAACTTAATGGATGCCTGTTCATTAATTGCACCCCAGTGAGGCATTCCAGTTTCTTGGTTAATAGTACAGATGCTTTTTTTAAAACTCCTGGTGATTTTGTTCATCAAACTAATTTTATTGGAATCCTAAAATTATGTTTTTTGTCTGAAGGAATTTATATATTGATTGACTTTCCTGAATACCCTTAGTTAAGGGTTCTCCTGCTGTTCTCTGCCATCTACTTCGTAACCTTCATCATCCCATAAGCATTGATTACAACATTCCAAGAGTTTATCTTATCCTTCTTTATCCACTTATCTTTCTAATTGGATGAAAGTTTCTGTTTTAGGATGTCAGTAGGAACTACTATAGGTTAACTGGCACACGGGGATAACATTTCTGCATGCGGGGTCATTTCTCATCGCCACATCTATATTGCACATAAGTGTCACGAACTTGTTAGAGATACAGGCAAATAAAACAGGAACTACACAGTAAATCAATGTATGAAAAGGGAAGAGATTAACATTTCAGGTACAGGAATTTTCTCACTATAAAACCCAAGTGATGATTATTTAGCCTCACAAACTATTAGTTAAAGGCCAGCCCTTAACTCCATTGAATTGCCTTTGCGTCATAGTACTTAGTACCTTACCAATTAACAATGTATTGTTAACCCAGTGTCCACAGCCTTTGAGAGTGCAAGATCTGGGTTTGCACTGTTCTTTGTGTAAAAAATGTGCTTTCTAATATAACTCCTGACTGTGACCTAACTTTAAGACTGTGCAAAAATGTAACCCAGCTCCCTACCTTCCCCATCAAACCTTTTTTTTTTTGTGTCAACTCTCTCAAATCCCATTTATCATTTTTCTAAATAACTTAATTGGATCACATCTGAACCTTCTAAATTCTAAGGATTACAAGCCAAATTCTTGCAACTTGGCCTCTTACACCCCAAAATTGTAAATTCCAATGTTCAAAGTTACAGAAGGTCAAGGCCATGGAAGGATTTGAAAACATGAATTCATTTTAAAATCAAGTCAAGAAAATTATCACCTCTAATTCTATGCATTTTCAATCTTCCTTCAGTTTTCTTGTGCAGAACATTATTGAATACCTTCTGATAGTATATACTTGCCTATTCACCATCATAGTAACATCTTCAAAAATTATCAATTAATTAGAGATGACTTACTTTCCACCAATTTGACCTCATTCTCTCCTTTCAACTGGCACTCCATCCCTGATAAATCACAGGATGATGTCAATTTTCCAATCTGAAGGCATAGTATTTGAATTTAGACAATTTTGTAGAATATAACTAATGCAACTCCATTTCTTTTGAGACCAGTTTGAGCCCGAGCGAAATGTTTATGCCCAAAACACTCACCTGTCTCTGCAGTTTCTACATTCTCTTGGACCGATCATACCTTCTAACCTGGGACGGCTGCATAGCCATTCTGTGAGTCCATGTGCACAAATTAGCATGTCAGTGCCATTGCCTGCATTGATTTTTGGTTTTGAGAGTTCCTGCTGCAAATAAATCTTGAGGTCCAAGCCAAAGAAAACAAAATTAAAATGAACATAGTTTAGACCTGCTTTCTATTTCCAGCATTTGCTGTTTTTTATCTCCTTGAGAATTATGTTAGAATTTGTTTTACTGCTGTGTGCTCCTTTAGTATTTTACAGTTCCTTCCCCCACCCACTTTCTTGTCCAGGGTCATTGAAATCAATTGTAACGTCACAACTATTGAGACAGGATCTGAAATGGTGTTGGTATTCTCCCATACAAGCATAAACAATCTGAGCTATAATGCACAAACCAACTCATTCCTGAGTCATTTAAAACGTATTACAATAATCATTTCTTCTGTGATCTGCCAGAGAAATAAAATAATGATGTTGTTTGTGGGCCTGCAGGGACCTGACTTGTAGTCTTTCTTTTTATGAAAGAAACATGATTTGTAAAATATTCTTCTCTTGGAGAGGAAGAGACAAGAAATAAATTCACATAAATTAAGTTTCTGATTTAATTTTACTTATTTTTATAAGAAATATTTTGCAACTCTCAAATCTTTAGGGAGGTTTGAATAGAAAAATTTTTACAATGAGCAGCAAAAAGCCAAATTGACAGTTTCTTGTGCAGGCTCAGTTGATGCAATAGTTTTCTGCTTCAGAGCTGCTGCCTTCACAGCCAGGGATATACATGCAAACAGTGAGCACTCCACTGCATAAAGCTGTGACCCTGCTTTGAGTGTTTTCTTTGACATGTTTCCAAAGATACAGAGCATTCTTACTCAACAGCCAAACCTCTTCCAGTGAAGTGAAAGACTTATTTTCTTCCTACTTTATTTGGTACGTTCTGCCTAAGTCTACCCAGCAATCTAAACCCTCATTCAGGTGATCCTTGTTCAGCTGTTAGTTGAAGTGTTAGGCTACTATCATCCTGGGACCAGACCAATCATATCACTTAAACCTGATCCTGTCCTCCCTTAATGTGCATTCTGTCAGATAATTGAATAGAATTCTGTCTGTTTTAAACTAATCTGCCAATGTAGCCTAGGGCACAAGACCCTACCCAACTCAACTTGATGGCACCACCCTCGTCTAAGTAGTTCAGTATTCTCTACTGATACTTCAAACCTCTTTATACAATGAACTCCTTTCAGGCTGTCATTTGGTATATATAGACATCACCTTCCACCCATTGGCCACCATTCCATGACTTTGGTTGCAGAGGAAGAACTATATAGGATGGAGAACAGCATGCTCCGTTGTGCAGGAACTGAATCTGAGAAATGAATTGACTGTGGTTTCAAGAAGCTGTGATTAATGCCTGTAGTTCCCAAACCAAAAAAAGGGATAAAAAGTAGTTAACTTGCCCCTTCAAAGAAAATAATAAAAATGTCACTATAAAATAAAATGTGAAATTATAATTACAAACCATTTAGTCATTGCATGGTCCAGGAACTTTGCAATTTTTCACTGTCATTTTCATGCTTCCCTTTGTTTCATTGGAGTGAAATACTGAAGAGGGTTTATAAAACTGGGCAAATAGAGGCAGACCTGAAGCATAAGAGCACAAAGAGAATTACTCATGAGAGCTCTGATAACCGTGAGGGATGTCGCCCTGTTCATTTTTGTGTAGCTAACACTGTTCATTCATGTATGCACTTTAGCTGCTGCTCCAGATCTTAGTCTTTCGTTTTGTTTTCCATTATTTCCCGTGCCCCCTGTCTTTGCTCCACCCATCTCTTTGTCTCTATCCTTGTTTTTATTTCTCTTTATATATTCTGCCTTCTCAAATCTGTCATTTTCTGTATTATCTTCAACTCCTTTAACCTTCCTGCATTCCTGCAGTTATCCCAGGCTTGACTCCCTCTTACATAAATCTATAACCTGCCTGTATATCTCTCTTGAAATTCTTTGAAGGGCTTATCAAGGCACCTATCACTGCTTCCTCACAAGCAACAACTCTGACTTCCTCACTTTTGTCTCTCATCAACCTTCCTACCCAGTACACCAGTTGGGGGCTGTTCTTGTTAATCCTCTCCCTGTCGAACTAGCCCTTTGGATTCTGCACATAGCTCACCTATCATGACTCCTCTCTTTGCATTCCTTGGAATGTGAACAAACACCTTGTAGTCCAGTGGTTCCTATGAATGACATGGAGAGGTGATGGCATAGAGGCATCGAAGCTGGACCAGTAAACCAGAAACTCAAATAGTGTTAAAAAATCTAATCATCTGGTTCATTAATATCCTTTATGGGGGGAAAATCACTGTCTATATGTGACTCCAGACATACAGCAGTGTGTTTGACTCTTAACTTGCCTTTGAAATGGCCTTACAAACTTTTCAGTTGTATCAAACATCTAAAATGTCTCAAAAAAGGAATGAAACCAGAGGGACTACTCGGTACCAAACTTAAGCAGTGACTGCAGCAAATTCACCCCTTTTTTAACCAATTTCTGGGAACCAGGGGCAAAATTGGAAGAGCTGTCTCAGAGACTGGTTGAGCAAAAGCCTGACAGTCATACCGTACACATACTGTCCCAGACTACACTATGACTAGAGGTGGTGGCACAGTGGTGTAGAGTTGGGAGGGAGTTTCCCTGAGCAGTCCTTAACATTGAATTTGCACCATATAAAGTCTTGCACCATCGGATCAAACATGAGCAAAGAAACCTTCTGGGTGATAACCACTAATCCACCCCATTCTGAGCTGATCAATCAGTCCGTCCCTGTGTTAAGTACCACTTGGAGGAAGCACTGAAGGTTGTCAAATGTACTGTGAACTTCAGCATTCATCTCAGAAAGTAGCTCAGCAATAACACTACTAATCAAGCTGGTTGAGTCCTAAAGGCTTTAACTGCCACATCTATGGCAGGTGGTGAAGCAACTAACAAGAAAGAAAAACATTCTTAGCCATAAGAGTTGTACAGCATGGAAACAGACCCTTCAGTCCAACTCATCCATGCCTACCAGATATGCTAAATTAATTGAGTCCCATTTGCCAGCATTTAGCTCATATCCTTCTAAATCCTTCCTGTTCATATACCCATCCAGATACATTTTAAATGTTACAATTGTATCAGCCCACACTACTTCCTCTGGCAGCTCATTCCATACACGCACCACTCTCTGCATGAAAGAGTTGCCCCTTGGTCCCTTTGAAATCTTTCCCGTGTCGCCCTAAATCTATACCTTCTAGTTTCAGACTCCCCCACCACAGAGAAAAGACCTTGTCTATTTACTCTATCCATGCCCCTCATGATTTTATAAACCTCTACAAGGCCACCCCACAGCCTCCGATGCTCCAGGGAAAATAACCTTGCCAATTCAGCATCTCCCTGTAGCTCAAACCGTCCATCCCAGCAACATCCTTGTAAATCTTTTATGCACCCTTTCAAGTTTCACAACATCCTTCCTTATAGAAAGGTGGCTAGAATTGGACGCAGTATTCAAAAAGTGGCCTAACCAATGTCTTTTACAACCGCAACATGACATCTTAATCTTCATACTCAATGCACTGACCAATAAATGCAAGCATATCGAATATTGCCTTCACTACCTTATTTACTTGTGACTCCACCGACTGAACCTGCACCTCTCATTGTCTGTGTTTCGCAACGCTCCCCAGGACTCCTCCATTAAGTGTATAAGTCCTGCCCTGATTTGCCTTACCAAATTGCAACATGTCACCTAAATTAAACTCCATTTGCCACTCCCTGGCCCATTAGCCCATCTGATCAAGTGCCCATTGTATTCTTAAATAACCTCCTTCAACATCCACTAAACCACCAGTTTTTGTGTCATCTGCAAACCTAGTGACCATACCTTCTATATTCACGTCCAAATCACTTACATAAATGACAGAAAACATTGGGCCCAGCACCAATCCTTGCGGCACAGCGCTGGTTACAGACCTGTAGTTCAAAATACAAAACAACCCTTCTCCACTACCATTGATAACAAGGCGTGGGGCTGGATGAACACAGCAGGCCAAGCAGCATCATAGGAGCAGGAAAACTTGACGTTTTGGGCCTAAACCCTTCATCAGAAATGGGGGAGGGGAAGAGGGTTCTGAAATAAATAGGGAGAGGGGGGGGAGGCGGACAGAGGAGGGAATAGGTGGAAAGGAGGCCGACAGGTCGAAGAGGCGGGGATGGAGCCAGTAAAGGTGAGTGTAGGTAGGGGGGTAGGGAGGAGATAGGTCAGTCCAGGGAGGACGGACAGGTCAAGGGGGCGGGATGATGTTAGTAGAGAGGAGATGGGGATGGGGCTTGAGATGGGAGGAGGGGATAGGTGAGAGGAAAAACAGGTTAGGGAGGTGGAGATGAGCTGGGCAGGTTTTGGGATGCGGTTGGGGGAGGGGAGATTTTGAAGCTTGTGAAATCCACATTGATACCATTGGGCTGCAGGGTTCCCAGGCTGAATATGATTTGCTGTTCCTGCAGCCTTCGGGTGACATCACTGTGGCATTGCAGGAGGCCCAGGATGGACATGTCGTCTGAGGAGTGGGAGGGGGAGTTGAAATGGTTCGCGACTGGGAGGTGCAGTTGTTTGTTGCGAACTGAGCGCAGGTGTTCTGCAAAGCGGACCCCAAGCCTCCGCTTGGTTTCCCTGATGTAGAGGAAGCCACAACGGGTACAGCGGATGCAGTATACCACATTGGCAGATGCAGTCGCGAACCATTTCAACTCCTGTCTGCCTCCTTTCCACCTATCATCTCCTCTATCCATCCTCTATCCGCCTCTCCCTCTCTCCCTATTTATTTCGGAACCCTCTTCCCCTCCCCCATTTCTGATGAAGGGTCTAGGCCCGAAACGTCAAGTTTTCCTGCTCCTATGATGCTGCTTGGCCTGCTGTGTTCATCCAGCCCCACGTCTTGTTATCTCGGATTCTCCAGCATCTGCAGTACCTTTTATCTCTCCTCCACCACCATCCTCTGTTTCCTACCTGCAAGCCAATTTTGTATCCGGATGGCGAGTTCTGCCTGGATTCTACATTATCTAACCTTGCTAACCATGCCAAACCTTAATAAATTGACTACATCCTCATTCGTCTGCCTACAGCAGATGTGTCTGTCTGTGATAGTGTCTGCAGGAGTAACTACCACCACCCCAGTCTTGGTAGTTTGAAGCCCCTTAGTCACATTGAGGGTGCACTCCATCATTTGTGGTGCTGTCGTCATGTTCTGGAATAGACTGAACACATCTAATAACTGAAAACTGAGTATCCATGAGGCAACGTGGGTCATCAGCAGCAAAATTATACTTAAACACAGTCTCCAACAAATGGCCAGCATATCCCCCACGTACCGTTGTCATCAAGCCGGGGATCAACTCAACAGGGATCTTCAACAATGCTATCAAGTAACATTTGGCTGGCAACAACTTGCACATTGTGTTTTTCCCAGGCCATTCACCTAACTGACTACATGCACTCTCAAAATCCCAACTCTTTAGCCTTTGACCCTCCATTAACTATGGTATTTAAGCTACCGATCTGCTCAACCAATCTCTCACTTTCATCTTTTGATGCCTTCCTGCCCATCAAAACCATTACACTCTCCCTCATCCGGCCCGTTTCCTCTGTACAACCCCGTATGGACAGACAGCTAGCTGACTATTCATTACTGAACCACTGAAGCACTCAATGAGCCACACTGTCATCTACAAATACTGCCTGCTTCTCTAGATACATCCAGCAGGTTTTTGCGACAAAGTGAACCCCTTTTTCTTTTCTTTTTGTATATGTGTTTATGAGCAATAATTGGTGATTCACTTGTGTCCTTTATGAATAGATAAAGACTGAAACTGTGGTTCTTGGAATTAGGATGTCACACTTTTATAATGCATAACTATGTAAATAAATGCTTATTGAAGAGTTCAGACTGAATTTGGTCCTTCTCCATCAGGCTTTTTGAAGAACAACACCCTTCTCTCTCACTTCACTGTGTACAAGGAGCATATGAATTTGTTTCCTAACAGCGATAGTAGGAACTGCAGATGCTGGAGAATCTGAGATAACAAGGTGTAGAGCTGGATGAACACAGCAGGCCAAGCAGTATCAGAGGAGCAGGAAAGCTGACATTTCGGGGTCTAGACCCTTGTTATCTTTGTTTCCTACAAGATTTGCCACTATTTGATTAGCTATCTCAGTCACTTCCTTCCTTCTCTTAGTCCATTAAGCTAAATCTCCCCTAAGGCTCCCACTGCCCTAGACCAGAACTTGTATTCTGTAGTTTCTCTCCTATCTCCACTCTCAACTTAACTTCTCTGAGATCAGCTCCATGCTGTCTTGACCTTCATCTCACAAAACGATTGACACCAGTTACTTCCCCTACTGCCTCCCTTGTTAGCCAGCATTAGTGATGATTCTCTCTCTTCGGATTCTGTCTGTATTCTTCAAATATGCGAAATCATCCCTCCTTCAAAATCTAACCCTGATCCCTCCATCCTTGCAAATAACTATTCCTTTTCCATCTTCCCCTTCCTGTCTAAAGGTCTCGAAAATGTGATAAAGACAAACTACCCATCCTCATAGTTATTGAACTGTTTGTCATTTTTGGCATATTTGACCACACTTTCCTCTTTCAAAGCCTCTGCAATGTCACCCAGCTGCATGTGTCTGTACTCAGCGTTTCTGTTCTTATCTAGCTAATTGTAGCCAGAGAATTGCTTTCAGTGGGTTCTCTTCAGATTCCACCAGTACGACTTCTGGTGATGCCAAGGATTTAGCTCTGGTTCTTCCTATTTCTCATCTATCTGCTACCACTCTGTGACATCATCTGAAATATATCAATTTCCACATATAAACTGGTAACACCCAGATTTTATGTTGCTTACCACTTTTCTTGACCCTTTCATTGTCTTTAAGTTTTCTGAAATACTGGATGAGCAATGGCTACAAGGGTAGGTCAGAGGCTAGGAATACTGCGGCAAGGAACTCGCCACCTAACACCCTGAAGCCTATCCGTCCTCTACAAGTCAGGAGTGTGATGGAATACTCCCCACTTGCCTCTGGGTGCAGTTCCAACAACACTCAAGAAACTTGACACCATCCGGAGCAAAGCAGCCCCTTGATTGGCACTACATCCACAAGCATCCATTCCCTCCAGCACCGATGTTCAGCGATGTTTCATGTATGTCTGCCTTGCTGTTCTGCTGAAATCCTCATCCTTGCCTTCCTTCCTCCCAGACTTGTTCGGTTACAATAATATTCCCTCTAAGTTGCATGGCCGTGCAGCCATTTGGATGGTTCATACATACTGATTCCAAACGCTACTGCCATGCACAGATCTTGGAAGTCCGCGCTGCAGCACGAGAATTAGAGGAAACGTAGTTTGTAAAACATTCCTAGCTGGCAATCCACGTTCTACTTCCAATAAACCTGAAGTTGTCCAAAGATCTGTTGTCATGTTCTAACTCTTAGCAAATCCCGTTCATACCTACCCCATGCTTGCAGTTGCTACAGGCTAAGACATGACAACTTGAAAATTCTCAATCTCAATCCCATTTTAAAGTCTCTCCATGGTCTTGCTTCTCCATTTCTTGGGAAGGGAGGTTGATGTTGTAATCTAGAGGCTCAAGACAATACCATGGGTGCACTAATTTGAATCTCACCAAAAAAGTTAGTGGAATTTAAATTGAATTTATTAATTAATCAATTAAAAGCCAGGAATTGAGCTCTGGTTTAAGCAATGGTGCCACAAAACTACTATTATAAAAACATTTCAGGTTTGCGAAAGTCCTTTCAGAAAATTAATTCCGTTGACTTTATTTGGTCTTGCCAAATGTGACTCCAGACCTGCAGCAATGTGGTTAACCCTTAAATGTCATCTGAAATAGATTTGCAAACCGCTCAGTTCGAGGGCAGCAGTTAGGGATAAGCAACAAATCCTGGTCTTGCTAGCTGCACCCACATCCTATGAAAGAATTAAAAATAACTCTAAATTCCCATAGCCTCATAACTCTGCGATATCTGCAGACCTCTAATAAAGTTCTCCTGAGCACCCACAGTTTTAATAATGCCACAGTTCTTGATCTAATGTTGTCAGTTGCCAAAGCTCTGGAAATCATCCCATATCCTCACTGCCTTTTGGTTGGTTTAGTTCTATTAAGATGATCCTTAAAACCTACATCTTTGGTCAAGTTTTTAGTCATCTGACCTATTATCCCCTTAGGTGGCTTGATGTCATATCATTTTATTGCATTAAAGATGTGACATAAAGGTGAAATGTTGTTGAGGGCAAGTGAATAATGGAGTGCAAGCAGAATTAATCAGGGTTTTTATGGCATTTATTGATGACCTATGTGTTTCCACAGACATGAGAATTTTTCAGAACTGAAAACTGTGATTACATTCAACATGCTATCTTTTCCTGCCTCTCTCCACACCTTTTCATCATTTTCTTACAACCTGCCCTCTCCAAAGGTGATTTTAATTGACATTTAAACCAGTGAATATTGTCTGCTTTAGTGCCTTCCTTGATTATGCTCTTTTAATATTGTATTATATTCTTCATAAGTGATCTTCATGAATGTCCTCTTTATTCAGAATCTCCTTTTTCTTTTACCCCAGTGGTTGTAAGCACTAAGTCAATGACCTTGAATATGTCTTGCACTGAATTTCAGTTATTTAATATTGTGTCCTCTAACAATATTACGTGGATGGTTTGATTGTGGGAGAGAAGTTGCTCTTAGCTGATGGTCATTTTAAGATATACTGGTACTCATGTTACTTCATCCATCCCTTTTCTGCTGAGCCATTCTCCGTCAGTTTAATCCATTGTAAACTGGAACTTTTGGAAGCTTCTTACCTAAAAGTGAACTATTTTATCAGTTTTTATCTTGTTCCAGTCCACTTTGAAATCAATTCCATAGAAAACATGACCAGAGATGAATTTGCTGTTGTGCCAGTTTTGACCTGAGCAAGGTAAAGAATTTTGATTCTGAGAAGTAGAACAGCTCAAAATCAAAATCCATAAAGCAGCAGTCCCACTTTTGCCAAAAGCAGGTGCTTGCAATGCTTCTACTCAACCTTTACAGTTTGTTTAGATCTATCTTTTATGCTTTTTCACTTGCCCCATTATTAACCTTGCATCATCATTTCTCTTGTCTTCAAGTCTCCTGTCTTCCACCCTGTCATGGAACTTTCCACTTTGTTTTCCCTCCCTTCCTCCTCCCAGTCCACCTCCCTGTCTGTAGTCGCGTTAACCCATGATTTTTCAGTTCTAATTGAAGATTGTTGACCTGAAATGTTAACTCATTGTTTCTGCACAAATCCTGCATAACCTGCTTCAGTCAGCTTTTCCTTTGTTGATATTAAACATTTCTAAGGCAGCTACATCAGAGCTGCATTGAGAATGAAGTTATTTTCTCAGCTAATCTAAAAGACCTTCAAGTCAGGTATAGCAGCTAGACACACATTAAAGCTGCCTCTACTCTGCTTTCAATAACATGCTTAATCTTGTTTATACTCTGTCATTTTCAGTTTCTCGTGCAGGTTATCCTGCAGCTTTTCTAAGCCAGCTGAATGGCTGCTTTTTACTGTAGGGATTCTTGCTCACCAGAGATTTGACTATCATTCCTACAAATTAATTGCATGGATCCTTATAGATAATTAACTAAAATGTCTTTATACCCTCTATTCTGAGCCATATTAACCCTTTGGTAGTGTGCCTTTGTTTATAGAAATCAGGATTAAAACGCTTAAAATACTGTGGATGCTGGTGATCGAAAATAAAAACAGGAAGTGCTTGAGGAACTCAGCAGGTCCAACAACATGTGGAAATGGAAACAGAATTAACCTTTCAAGTCCAGTGACTCTTCTTCGGAACGGTCCCAAATAAACATCATTGCATTCAAGCATTAATTCTGTTTCTGTCTCCACAGATGCTGCCAGAGCTGCTGAGTTTCTCTAACACTTGTTTCTAACTTAAAATTATTAAGTTTATTTACATTCTTTTATGTGGCTCTGCTTTTCAAGCAAGAAGTGAAACAACAGATTCAGAAGGACCACTCATTTTCGTAGAGTGAGAAAAGGGGGAAAATTGTAATTGTGCGCATTTGGAACTATAGAAACAGAAGAGTATGTCAACAGATTCACTGAAAATACGTGTGAGGTGTTTATTCAGTCATTCCCAATATACAAAAATTTCTCTTGAATTCTTAGTTGTTGTCTGCCTGAAAAACTGCAACGAGTCCCAAAAGTATTAAAACAGCAAATTGTTCGCAGGAAGGTTTTTTTTTACAAGTTTAGTATATTCCCCATTGTATTGTCCAGTTATTTGCTGCTTGCGTGAAGCTTGAGCTGTGCAGCAAATGGCATTCAGTTGCACTATTTTGTCATTTTTCAGCTTTGCCTTATTAGTGCTGCGATTGGTTACATTGTACCAAGTAAAAAGCACTGACTTTGCATGTATTTATTTTACTTCCAATCCTGCTTGCAATGCAAATATTAGTTAACAAACAGAGCCTTGGGATCTGTCAGTGGTCTTTGTTTAGAAACAACATTTCCCACTAAAAGCAAGACCTTATTAAATGTACAAAGACTCGGCAGTGAAAACACCTTGTGGTCAATTATTTAATTTCCTGCAAAGGCTCTGGCAAAGCTGCTTGTTCATCTTTACTCATTCTTCCATGTTTTCCTCTCTCTCCTTGCCTCTGCTAGTGTGTATATGTCTGCCTTTTTTCAGCCTTCCATTTTTTCCTCCTTTAGTCTTATTGCCTCTTTAGCTCCATCCATGACTTCACGATGTCCCAAAATGCTTCCCAGCCAATATGTGACTTGACTTGTAGCTACTGTCATAACCTGCCAGATGTCAGCGTTTTTTACTTTTATTACGTAAAATGTTCCTGCTTTTCACTATTAAAATTGGCATCAATTCTATTTCTCTTTCTCACTTCCTAATTATATTTTTTTTGTTTTTTTGTCCCTTTGTACCTTAACCAAAACGTGACTTGCCATTTATTTTTCCCCGCAGGTTACCATGTAATTTACTTGTCCGAGGCAAATTTCAGAGCTGCTTCTTTTGCTAGTTACCTCAAACTTGTGTTCTTTGGTTACTGACTTACCTGTGAACAGGGACAGTTATTCCTTTATATTCAGTCTTAACATTTCATAGTTTTCAACGAACTTTTGAATCTCCCCTTAATTTTGGATCAGCCCACTCCTCTAGCTTTTCAAACCAACTGAAATTTCTCAACTTGAGTACAATTCTAGTAAACTTCCTCTGTACCTTAGTTGACATCTTTATATCCCTTCCAAAATATATTAATCTGAACTGGGGACTCAGTACTTCAATTTGGGTCTAACTAGTGGTTTGTAAGGGACTCTAATCTATGATTCCCATGTTGTCTTTTCAACTTGTGTCAGCTTCAAAAATCAAAACAATCAATGTGTCTCTCTTCCTGGACTTGTTTAAAATTGTTCCATTAAGTTTTGTTGCCCCTCTACATTCTCATTTCCAAAGGCTGAAGGCTTTGAAAATTGTTTTAAGCCAATCAAATGATAATCCTTGTTGATGTTGACAACTGTTTTATGGGAAGATTTTCATTTTTTTGGTTTGCTGAAGAAGATCTGTTGAAACAGAGATTGAAACACGCTGCAGTTCAGAGTGTCACTGCTTGGACATTGACTTTGTAGCTTGTTCCAATTTTCAAAGGGAGGATTATTGCAGCTCGAGCATCATGCTGAATGTGAATTGTACAGGAAATGTCTTGACATCAAAATGAACAGATGTTGCCAAACTTAAGCTTATTTTTTAGCTACTCGGGAATATTTAAATAGTCGCTTGATAGTACAAGACTTGAATATTGCTGGATAAGGATACTGTTGACGCTTTTCATCCTATCAGGATATTCACAAGAAATGTAAAGGGAATGCAAAATTTTAGACTGTATGAGTAGAGTGTGCTGTATGGCAAGTAGACCCTGATTAGTAGAATTCCATCGGTGGAAATTGTGCCAGTTTAATGACCACTGACAGTTAACAGTCAGGCTTTTTAAAACTTAAACCAAGCAGTTTGATTCTGATTGGTTAAAATATTGCCCTGAGGAATGAACGAGGGAATGGCTGTCATGTATTTTGGTAAGTTGAAACAGACATTGTGTGTACAGGCTTTTTGGGGCCTGTGTATATGTAACTTCTGCATGCTGAAAGACACCATGCTGTGAGTCTGACTGACCATTTTAAAGTGGTTGTCAGCAAAATTCTTAGCGTACTCATGACAACATTTGCGAGATAATCCCATCACAGAAATGCATCTATTGTTGGGCACTCTACTTAGAGTGTTGCAATCAGTTTCTTGCCTGTTGTGAACCACTGAAGGGACTTGCTGCCTGGTGCAATCTACCGATTTTGAAAGGTACAGCCTACATATTCATCGCGCTGCAACTGAAATTCCTATGCCTGATTACTCATTTGTTTGATAAGTATAATATCTTTTTGGCTTGATGGCAGTATCCTGCTAGTGGCAAGCACCACTTGTGCCACTACTGTTTCGTAGCAACTTGAAACATGGAAACAAAGAGCGCAAGTAAACCATTCAGCCTTTTGAGGCTGCTCTACCATTCAATAAGATCACGATCGATCCTCTATCTCAATGCCATATTCCTTTTTTATGCCCATATCCATTGATGACTTTAAAATCTAAACATTTATCTATTTCTTTCTTGAATATGATCAGTGACAAGGCCTTCATGGCTTTCTGTGGTGGGGAATTTCATAGCTTCACTACCCTTTGAGTGAAGCTATTTCACCATGTCATTCCTAAACGTCCTACCCCATATCCTTGGACTGTGCCCCCTCCTACTAGACTGCCCTTCAAAGGAAAACATCATCCCTGCATCTAGTCTGTCCAGACCTGTTAAAATTTTACAGATTTCCTCCCTCAAGATGTTGCCATCACTGGGTGACGCTTTGCAAGCTCTCCACAGCAGATCTTATTCTCTCATTTCTTATAACCATGCTGCACTTTTAAACCTAAGTTCTAAGTCCGTAAAAATTGCACCTCCTGTGCAGCTGCAACTTTGTATGCCTTGCTCTGTCTGTGCACCCTATTATCTGAATGCCCTTGTTTGCTATGATCGCCCTATGCTGCTCGCAAAACAAAGCTTTTCGCATTACTTAAGTACATGTGACGACAATAAATCAAATCAAATCAGATTTCAATCAGATCCCCTCTCATCCTTCTGAACTGTAGTGGATGTGCACCCAGTCAAGTTCAGTCAAACTTCTCCTCGCAGGACTGTTATGTCATCTGCAGTATCAGACGAATGAACCCCCTGCTGCATTCCCTCTATGGCAAGCATATCCTTTCATGTTATCCGTTGCTTGTATTTTGAGCTATCTTAAAGTGGAAGTAGACTGACACTTTGCAGGACTGAAAGCTACAGTCAATGAGCATTATTCTCTTGCAATATAAAATATTTGTTTCCCCTTGTGTTAGTATTTGTGCGACTGTCCTAATAAATGCAAGATAAAAAGCTTTGACATTTTTTTTCACAATACTCAATATTTCAATTAATGGAGGTGGCTGTGTGTTGTATCAGGGCTGCAATAGTGAGGGAGCAAATGGCAATAAGTTATGTTCGGTAGAGTAGTTGATTTTTCCCAATTGAGCCGAAAGAAATGGAGTAGTGATGGTTCCATTGTGATAATTAGCATCCAAGAATTTGGAGGGCGATACAGCACTGCTGCCTCACAGTGCCAGAATGTGGAGGTGCTGGTGTTGGACTGGGTTGGACAAAGTCAGAATTCCCAACACTATGTTATAGTCCAACAGGTTTATTTTAAATCACAAGCTTTTGAAGAACTGCTGCTTCTTTACTTCTGGCTTTGTCGCAGTGCCAGGGACCCGGGTTTGATTACAGCCTTGGGTGACTATCTGTGTGGAGTTCACATGTTCTCCCCGTGTCTGTGTGGGTTTCTAGTAGGTGCTCCGGTTTCTGGCTAATGTCCAAAGATTCACAGGTTAGGTGGATTGGCCATACTAAATTGTCCCATAGTGTCCAATCCATATCTCAATACAGAGTATTAAAGTGTTGCTGAAATTGAGACTATTCATACACTGAGTTGGACAAAGTCAATGGTTTGTTCTGTGCTCCTCAAGTCTGAGATTATCATGTGTTCTTTATGCCTTGTGAAACTATATTAGTAGAGGCAATGCTGCCACCATGGATTCTATTCTCACTGGAATCTGGCTGCCATTGATTTATTAATAGAAGATGTGACACTTTTACATGGTCTTATGCAAGACACTTTAGCAGAACAGTGACTTCTGAAACATGGACATATCTCCAAAGTAGCTGTTATTATAGAATCGTACAGTACAGAGGAGGCCCCTTGGCCCATCTATTCTTCAAAGAGTCATTCAGCAAGAAAACAGACCCTTTGGTTCCAACTCGTTCATGCTGACCAAGTTTCCCAAAGTAAACTTTTTATTGCGTACAGTTCTGGTCGCACCATTACAGGAAGGATGTGGAAGCATTGGAAAAGGTGCAGAGGAGATTTACCAGGATGTTGCCTGGTCTGGAGTGAAGGTCTTATGAGGAAAGGCTGAGGGACTTGGGTCTGTTCTCATTGGAGAGAAGAAGGCTAAGAGGTGATTTAATAGAGACATACAAAATGATCAGAGGATTAGATAGGGTGGACAGTGAGAGTCTTTTTCCTAGGATGATGACGTCGGCTAGTACGAGGAGGCATAGCTGCAAATTGAGGGGTGATAGATTTAAGACAGATGTCAGAGGCAGGTTCTTTACTCAGAGAGTGGTAAGGGCGTGGAATGCCCTGCCTGCCAATGTAGTTAACTCAGCCACATTAGGGGCATTTAAACAGTCCTTGGATAAGCATATGGATGATGATGGGATAGTGTAGGGGGATGGGCTTAGATTAGTTCACAGGTCGGCGCAACATCGAGGGCCGAAGGGCCTGTTCTGTGCTGAATTGTTCTCTGTTCTATGTAAACTTGTTCCACTTACCTGCATTTCCCATTATCTCTCTAAACCTGTCCTATTCATGTACCTGCCCAGTGTCTTTTAATTGTTGTAACTATACCTGCATCTACCACTTCCTCATGCAGTTCATTCCACATACAAACAACCCTCTGTGAAATAGTTGACCCTCAAGTCCCGTTTTAAGTCTTTTTCCTCTCACCTTAAAAATATGCCACCAAGTTTTAAACTCACCCACCCTAGGGAAAAGACCTTTGCTATTCACCCTATCTATGCCCGTTTTATCTATTTCCTTTTGTACCTTATACTGTTAGCACAGAATACATTCTCAAAATGCAAAAATATTAATACTGACTTCTGTAATATTGACTTTTAGTGTACTTTTCACCATCTTACCAATTGAAAGTATTATCTTGTATATGCTACTGTATCATAGTGATTAGTACATTACCCCATTAAAAGAATAACGCTATTTAAATAAGCTTTTGGGTTAGAGGATTGTATGCCTTGTATGCTTGTCTGTGGATTTCATGAGGCTACAATTTATTCCATTTGGAATGTGTGTTCTGTGCTGAGATGATCCTTGGCTAGGAGACAAAACACTCAGCAACTTTTGTTACAATTAATGAATTAATGAACCCTCTTCAGTGATTACAGGAAGAGGCTCTCATATGCTTTGAGATGAGACCAGATTTTCTCACATACATGATGCTATCCATGCTTGAATAACTTGCTAGCACTAACTGTCTGCTTCAGCATGAAGATTGAACAGTGGTTTCAGGGGCTCAGGTGTCTAAAGATCCAGATGCGAGCAGGAGATTGTTGGGAAAAGTTGTGGACCTTTTTTTAATTCATTCGTGAGACATGGGAGCCGCAGGCTGGCCAGCATTCATGTCAGGATGGTCAGTGGCTTTTGAAGGGGAACTTGCGGGTGACGGCGTTCCCAGGTTGCACGCTTCTTGTCAGCCCGAGTCCGGATACCATCCAGGTCTTAGATAACAAGCATGGGGCTGGATGAACACAGCAGGTCAAGCAGCATCATAGGAGCTGGAAAACTTGACGTTTCGGGCCTAAACCCTTCTCTCGGATTCTCCAGCATCTGCAGTACCTTTTATCTCTGACACCATCCAGGTCTTGCTGCATTTGCTTGCTCTTACACTTTCTTCAGAATCTGAGAAATGAACTGTCCTGATCATTGTGTAACTATCAACAAAACCCCCACTTTAATTATAAAGAAGAAAAATCTTCTTTGTTTTAAATGTATTGAATGAATAAAAAATATATTCTGTTGTTTTGAAGTTCTAAAATATTGAAGAAACAATGAATTAGATCATGGGTACAGTTGAGTTGCTGTTCACTTGCACTCTGGTAGTGGATTCCATGGAAACTGAGCATTCTTGAATTAGTCTGTTCAGAAGGAGTCATAATAAGTCTGTACACATTGATTGGGGCTGGCAGGATGTTGGCAGAGTGGGAGGATAAAGATCCTCACTGACCATTACAGCATTCAATGAGCTCATCAGAGCTAGATTCATAACTGGTAATGTCAGGAAAGAAGGAGAATATTAAAGGTCTAATCCTGCTATCTCCCTTTGCCCCCTCCCATATCCTTCCTCCTGGAGCACAAGCACTTTAAGTGAGATGAGGTGTCTGCTATTAGAGCAAGTTACTGAAACTGAAGAGGCTTCTGATCCTGTTTGCTAAATATTTGATTGTGTTGATAGATTGTTTAGCTAATTCAACTTCATTGGAGAATGTGATCGGATTGATGCTGCTTGAGAGGATTTTACTTAAAATGATCAGTAGGATTCCTCTTTTACCCAGCACTTACCACATAGTTAATTCAGGGGTAGGTTTGTTAGAATCCAGTGTGCTGTGCAATAAAGCTTATTCTGTCTATTTTACTGCTTTCTCAATGGAAGCGTTTTTTTTAATGACATAGGCAATGATTTTAATTTGAATCATTCTGTTCATAAGAGAGAAGTGTTCGTTTATTTGGAAAAGAAATTTAAATTTGAAAGCAATTTGTATTTCAGTTCCTGTCAACTAAGGAAATACAAGTAACAGGAATATTTAGTTGTGAGAATGGTGTGAACGAAGTTGCGTTTTTGGCATTCTGTAGAATGGTTACAGCACAGTAGAAGACAATTTGGCCTAGTCTGTCTGTCTGTCTGCAAGGTTGATTCAGTTAGTCCCACTCCTCCATCTTTCCCCTCAACATTTTTATCTCTCTTCAGGTTAATGTCCAAATCCCTTTTGAAAGTCTTGGATGAATCTGCCTCTGTTGTGTTGGTAGCCAGTACATTCTAGATCCTAACTGTTGGTTGTATGTTGTTTCAGGATTAATTATTTTCTTTGCAGAGAACTGGACAAGGATGGACTTGTATGTGACAGTCTTTGACATTGTTTTTCTTTTCGTATAATTCCCTTTGTTTCCTCCATACTTTTTTCCATTTTCCATTCCTTCTCATTCTCTGTACTCAAAAGGCAGGTGGGAGGAGTGAGCAGATAGGTGTAGACGTTTCTCCCCTCATACTCCCTGCCTTCAGCATATACACCACCTTTTCCCAGCTACTATCAGTTCTGAAGAAGGGTTACTGGACCTGAGACATTAACTCTGTTTTCCCTCCACACATGCTACCAGATCTGCTGAGTTTCTCCAGTAATTTCTATCTTTGTGTCATCTTGCTTTGTCTGTGTTGAAGCTATTTGCTTGTTTTTTCTGCCACTTGGCTTCTATCTCTCTTTCCTTGTTGTGGCATCTTTCAGTTTACCATCTTACCATTTTCTGCTCATTCATCCTTTTGTACTGTCTGCTTTCTGTGTCTAGTTCATTTTGACTTTACACAATTGTGCTAATTGGATTTTAGTGATACTGGGTAAGGGGCTTGAGAATTCAGTATATTTTGTTTCATTTTTTTCAAAAAATATTTTAGTTACTCCTTGAGGGGGCTAAAATACTAATATTGCAAGAGATGCAAAATAACCCATGCACAACTTGTAAAGGAAATGGTTGATAGGAAGGTTGATGTTAATTCCTTCTCCCTATATCATTAAACTCATTTCAATTCCACCTTGCCATTTCTCTGTTCCTGATTTTGTCAGTGCTAAATAATTTAAGCAAATATGCATGTTTGGAAATGCATTGACGACATGAGTTATGCAGTATATTAGAACACCATTTACCCCTCAAGACAGTGAATGTTTAATCTGGACTGAAAACTTGGCTGGATGATAGGATGCATAATGTCAGTTCAAAGCACTTTTAACCCAGTAGCTTCTGGACACCATTGGAGAGCATGAAACATACCTAGATATGGATGAGGAAAGGTGGAGGAATCTAAAGTTGGGCATAAACACAATATGAATATTTTAGACTAAAAGGTCATGTGTTGTGTATAGTTTTTGCCCCCAAGCCTGCAACAAAAAGGTCTCAGTTATATTACAGCCATTGCACAACTGTTTGAGATAATCTGCCCTTCACCAATTCTGACCTCTTGTGTATCCATAATTATTATTGCTCCACTTCTCTCCCCTCCCGTTCCCTCCCTTTGTCTCTGTCTCTCTCAATCTCCCTACCCCTTCTCTCTCTCTTGCTCTCTCTCTCTTTTTCAGTATTACTTCTGTGAAGCACCTGAGGGCATTTCAATGCATTAAGGTGCTATATAACTGCATCAGAGATAAAAGGTACTGCAGATGCTGGAGAATCCGAGATAACAAGCATGGATGAACACAGGTCAAGTAGCATCATAGGAGCAGGAAAACTTGACGTTTCGGGCCTAAACCCTTCATCAGAAATGGGGGAGGGGAAGAGGGTTCTGAAATAAATAAGGAGAGAGGGGGAGGCGGATAGAGGATGGATAGAGGAGAGGATAGGTGGAGAGGAGGCAGACAAGTCGAAGAGGCGGGGATGGAGCCAGTAAAGGTGAATGTAGGTAGCTACTAACATCATCCCGCCCCCTTGACCTGTCCGTCCTCACTGGACTGACCTATCTCCTCCCCACCCCCCTACCTACACTCACCTTTACTGGCTCCATCCCCGCCTCTTCGACTTGTCTGCCTCCTCTCCACCTATCCTCTCCTCTATCCGCCTCCCCCTCTCTCCCTATTTATTTCAGAACCCTCTTCCCCTCCCCCATTTCTGATGAAGGGTTTAGGCCCGAAACGTCAAGTTTTCCTGCTCCTATGATGCTGCTTGACCTGCTGTGTTCATCCAGCCCCATGCTTGCTATATAACTGCAGTTGTTTTTGGTCTACATGGACACTTAGTCCTATGCTATGGCATTGGTTCTTAATGCTCTCAAGATAACTAGGGATAAGAAATAATGACAATCTTCCCAGTGCCAGTTAGGTTTTGGAAACAAATCACTGTGTTTAATTAATGTTCTGCTTTATAGTTAATGCATTTCTGTTTTATATTCTAGCAGTTACCCTTTGGGACATCTTTTAAAGAATGATTGGGTTTCGGATTAAGAATGTAAAATTTCTGTAACTTGGTTCAGTAAAATGTTATGTTTGTCCTTTAATTTCAGGTGGAGGTTGAGGTGGAAAGCATGGATAAAGCTGGTAATTTTATTGGCTGGCTACACATAGATGGGATCAACCTTTCTGTCGCTCTTGTGGAGAACTCTCTCTCAAAGGTGCATTTCACTGCAGAGCGGAGTTCCTACTACAAAGCACTTCTATCAGTTGAAGAGCCTGCCAAGTTGAAACGGGAAAAGGTAAGAAGTGAATTGAAAAATTTTTTTTATTGAAAAATCACTTAAACTTCTAAAACACAACAGATGTCTATGCTTATCATGATGTCCGTTGGATAGTGAGTGGTGAACCTCCGATACAATGCCCCCAGACCTGTCTAATTTAATCTTTGAGGTAGTGCATAAACAAAACAACTTGCACTTTGCTTTACACGTCTTGAAAATTTTGGACATTCTCTGAAATGTTTATTTTCACTTAAAATTAGTATTAGAGTTAACCTTTATTGCCACATAGACTCAATGAGTAAAGTGAAAAGTTTATACGTCACCACTTCCAGCACTGACTTGGGTGCAAGGATACCTAGGTACAGCATCTTTAGTTACAAGATCTTAGACAGTAGAGAAATAAAATGTCCAGCATTGCAGAAATAAAAGTTCAGAACAACAGACCACACTGACACAGCGTCCAGTCTGCATTGAGCCCTGGCCCCAGACCGCGCTGGGATTCACCTTAAGGATCATGAGGCCGGGAGATCGCTTCAGACCGCCAAGCTGGGCTGAGGACGCCATGCCGGGAGGCTACTACAGGAGGATGCTATTGCACTATGCTGGGAGGCTACTGCCTCAGGCTGGGTGTTGTCACTGGAGATCCAGGAATTGTCACTCACCAGAGGCCAGGAGTCATCATCCGAGGCTGAGAAAGAAGATCTAGAAAAAAAAAAGCACTAATAGGAAGAAAAGATGATAAAGAAGAAGAAAAGAACAGGCAAAGCGGACGAGCTTTGGCTGGAGCATCATACTCCACTGCCATCTTAGAAGGTAAGACTATTTTAAAAAGGAACTATTTTAAATAAAAGCGAACAGTGTCCTGGGAGTCTGATTCATAACCAAAACCATTTGCATGACTACTATGGTAGGATCATGCAATAGATTTCAGCATCTCATCACTTGAGAGTATTTCTTGACTTTGAATAATAGAAACAGCTGTTCACACATATTTGACCTTACCTTCTCTCATAATTCAAATCCCTAAGTCCACAGCAAGTTAAGTTTATGTGAAGTAGATATCCAAAGATGTTTTCAAGAAGCCAAGTTTTGCAATTATTCATTTGACTTCTCAAGTATAAGCCTGGAATTGCAAAGATGTAACAGATACCATGAATACATTTGAACAAGTCTTCAGTATTCCCCACAATGTGATGACAAATTAAGAAATTAATTTCAACTCAAGCTGGCCAGAAAACACTTTATTTTATTGCTTTGTCATCCATATGTCTTCCATCCTTGTTACTCAAGGTACGTTATTTTGATGCACTCCTTTAGTTCTTTACCTGACACTGTCTGTTTCATGTCCCAGCATAGCCCGATGCTGTCAAATTCCAACTCTTCTGCAGCCCCTTCTTCCCACCCATCATGCATTCTTTTCCCCTCCCCTCATGCTATCTCCTCCCCTCCCCCAGTCTCCTCCTCTTACTCCCTACTAACTCTTGTCACCATTTGTTCCTTTGCAGCATACTTCTTCATCGTTCTTGCAGCCTCCTACTTCTACCAGCAAACCCCCCCCATCCAAACCTCAGACTAGGCAGAGGGCCCTTGGTACCTGAAAAAATATGACTCTGGTGACTGCTTCCTGACTGCTTGCTACTTATCCAAATATTCTTATTAACCTGTTGAGTGATGTTATTGCACACCTCTGGTGCGGGTGGGACTTGAATCCAGGCCTCCCACCCCAGGGATAGGGTCACTAGCACTGCACCACTAGACAGCTCCTGCTCCTTAGCTAATTGGGGCTATTTCTAGCCCACGTTTGCTGATAGATTCACTGGTGACACGATCTGACCTTTCTGAAAAAGGGTCGCCGGACCGGAAACTCTGGAATCTGTCCATCGGTGCTGCCAGACATAGAACAGAACAACACAGGGACAGGTCTTTCGGCCCACCGTGTCAGTGTCGACCATGATGCTACTGTAAACTAATCCCATCTGCTTCCATGTGGTCCATATCCCTCTATTCCCTGTCTGTTACTGTCTGTTTAAATGGCTCTTAAACTTTGCTATCACATCTGCTTTCCTGGTTTCAGATACTTACTACCCTCTGTGTCAAAAAAAACTTTCCTTGCCCATTTCATTTAAACTTTCCCCCTCTCACCCTAAACCTATACCCCCTCCCCGGTTAATATTTGACATTTCCAACCTGAGAAAGAGACTCCAACTAGCCCTATCCAGGCCCCTCATAATTTTATATGCTTATATCAGGGTGCCCCTGGGCAAAAATAATCCAAATTTGTCCAACCTCCCCTTATAGTTTATACAGTTCCAATTCAGACAACGTTCTAGTGAATCTCTTTTGCACTCACTGCAAAGCCTCCACATCTTTCCTATAGTGTGGCAACTAGAACTGTGTACAGTAATTCAAATGTGCAATAGTCTTATACAGTTGCAACATGGCTTTTATATTCAGTGCCCTGACTGATGCAGACAACCATGCCATACTTTTTTTTTAAACTACCTAATCCACTTGTGTAGACATTTTCAGGGAGCTATGGCCTTAGACCCTGAGATCCCGCTGTATATCAATGCTGCAAAGAGTCCAGCCATTTACAATATACTTTTCTCTTACGTTTTACCTCCCAAAATGCATCACCTTTCACTTGTTTGGATTAAGCTCCATCTGCCATTTCTCTGACCAACTTTCCGGCTGATCTATATCCTGCTACATCCTTTGATTCCTTCCTCACTATTCACATCTCCACCAATTTTCATATCATCTACAAACTTAGTAGTCAGATCATGACATTTTCATCCAAATCAATTATACATATAGAAACAACAGAGGTCCCAGCACTAATCCTTGCAGAGCACCTTGGTCACAGAACTGCAGTCAGAAAAAGACCCCTCCACAACCACTCTGTGTCTGCTGTAGCCAAGCCAATTTTGTAGCTAACTTGCCAATTTACCATGGAATTCATACGATTTGGTCTTTTGGACTAGCCTACCTCAAGGGAACTAGTCAAATGCTTTAGTTAAGTCTCTGTAGACAACATCCACTGCCTTCCCCTCATCAATCATTATCGTAGCTTCCTGAAGACCTGCAGGGTTTCTCCAGCAATTTCTGTTTCTCTTCTGGGAGAGCATCAGGGTGCGATTAGAGGAGCTGCTCCTCACAGATTTTACCTAGAGAGATGTGTTTTTTCCCATTGGTCTCCCAGTGATTGAATTTTCCCAGTTGTTTTGTGGCAAATTCATGCAAAGTGAAACTGATGGCCTAGTGGTATTATTGCTCGACTATTAATCTAGAAACTCAGCTAATGTTCTGGGGACCCGAGTTCAATCCCATCACAACAGATGGGGGAATTTACACTCAATCAAAAATATCTGGAACTAAAAATCTACTGATGCTAATCTGTTGCTGATTGTCAGAAAATCCATCTGGCTCACTACTATTCTTCAGGAAGGGAAATCTGCCATCCTCACCTGGTCTGGCCTACACGTGACTCCAGACCCACAGCAATGTGGTTGACTCTCAATTGCCCTGTCAAATGGTCTAGCAAGGCACTCGATTGTACCATTTACTACAAAGTCTCAACGAAGAAATGAAACCAACGGACCACCTGGCATCGACCTAGGCACTGGATAATATAACAGCAGAAACAGCCCTGTTGACCCCGCAGAGTCGTCCTCACTAACATTCAGGAGTTCGTGCCAAAATTGGGAGAGCTGTCTCACGGACTGCTCAAGCGACAGCCTGACATAGTCATCCTCACGGAATCACACCCTACAGACAATGTCCCAGTCATGATGCCTGGATGACTTTACCACCAGCAGAACAAACAAGCAGAGGTTGCAGCACAGTTGTACTCAGTCGGGAGGGAATTTCCCTGGAAGTCCTCAACTTGACTCCAGACCCAATGAAGTCAGGTTAAATCTTCGGGTTAAACATAGGCAAGGAAACCTGCTAATTACCACATAGCATCCTCTCTCAGCTGATAAATCAATACTCCTTCAAATCGAACAACACTTGGAGAACATGGCGAGGATGTACGATGTATTCTGTGTGGGGGATTTCAGTGTCCCCACCAGGAGTGGCTTGGCAGCAGCACTACTTGGGTCTAGACTGGCTCTTGCTGCAGAAGGTAAGGGAAACAACAAGAGGGAAAAACACATTTGATCTCATCCTTACCAGCCTGCCGGGTACAAATGCATCTATCCATGACAGTTTGATAAGAGTGATCACTCCAAAGTCCTTGCAGAGATAAGTCTCGCGTTCACATCGAGAGTACCCTCCATTGTATTGTATGGCAGTAAATGGGACAGATTTCAAACAGATGTACCAACTCAAGACTGGGCATCGATGAGGCGCTATAGGCCATCTAAAGCTGCAGAATTGTACCCCAGCACAATCTCCGACCTCATGGCACAGCATAACCCCATTTGACTATTACCATCAAATCAGGCAATCAACCATGGTTCAATGAAGAGTGCAGGAGGACAGGCTAGAAGCTGCACCAGGCATGTCTTAAAAAGAGGTGTCAACCTATTGAAGCCACCAAACAGGACGACTTTGATGCCAAACAACGTAAGCAGCAAGTGATAGACAGTCATATACTGACAGAAGTGATCCCACAAAATACAGATCAGATCTAATCTCTGCAGCCCGGCCACATACAGTTATGAATGATGGTTGGACACTGGAGGAGGAGGCTTCACAAATATCCACATCCATAATGATGGGAGAGCCCAGCACATCGGTGCAAAAGATAAGATTTGCAGCAATCCAGCCAAAGTGCCAAGTGAATGATCCATCTCAGGCTCCTCCAGTGGTCCCCAGCATCACACATACCAGTCTTTAGCCAATTCGATTCATTCCAGGTAACATTGAGAAACAGTTGAATGCACTGGATACTCAGAAGGCCATGAGCACTGACAACATTCTGCAACAGTACCAAAAGGTTGTGCCTCAGAATTTGTTGTTCCCCAAGCCAAGCTGTTCCATTACAGTTACAATACTGGCATCTACCTGACAATGTGAAAACCTGGCCAGGTATGTCCTTCACACAGAAATCAGAACAAATCTAACCCAGTGAATTACTGCCCTATCAGTCTACTCTTGGTCAAAAGCAAAGTGTTGGAAGTGTCATCAATCATTCTATCAAGCAGAACTTGTTCAGAGACACCCAGTTTGGGTTTCACCAGCACCGCTGAGCTCCAGACTTCATTGGGTCCAAAAATGCAGAAGCACTGGATTCCAAAGGTGAGGCAAGAGTGACAGCTTTGACATCAAGGGTACATTCAACTCTGTGTGACAACAAGGAGCCCCAACAAAACTGTAATCAGTGGGAACTGGGGGCAAACTCTTGACTGATTGGAGTTGTACCTGACATGTCAGAAGATGCTGGTGCTTGTTGGAGAGCAGTCATCCCAGCACATCTCTACAGGAGTTCCTTAGATTCGTGTTCTAGGCCCAACTATCTTCAACTGCTTCATCAATGATCTTCCCTCCATCATAAGTTCAGAAGTAGGGATGTTCATCAATGATGCATGATGTTTAGCACCGTTTGCAACTGTTCAAATACTGAAGCGTGGTCTGGGCAAGATGCTGGCTTGGGCTGACAAGTGGCAAATAATACACACACCACACAAATGCCAGCAAATAACTACCTCCAGTGAGAGACAATCTAACTACCGCCCCTTGACAGTCAGTGGATCATCACTGAACCTCCCACTATCACCATCCTGGGGTTACTATCGACTAGAAACTCAATTGGTCTCAATAAATAAACACAGTGGGTTACAAAAGCAGGTCAGAGGCTGGGAATTTTGCAGCAAGGAACTCACCTCCTGACTCCCCAAAGCTTGTCCACTCTCGATAACAACACTCGAGAAGCTTGGCTCCATCCAGGACCAAGCAGCCCACTTGATTGGTACCACATCCACAAGCATCCACTTTCCCTATCACCTCTGCTTAGCACCAGTGTGTGCTATCTACAAGATGTGTTGCCGAAATTCACCAAAGATGAATTAGACAGCAAATTCCAAATGAACAGTTCCTTCCAGTGAAAAACATGGGAGCACCACCACATACAGGTTCCCTTCCAAGCCACTCACCATCCTCACTTGGAAATACAGAATCATAGAATCCCTATAGTGTGGAAGCCCACTGAGTTCACACTGCCCCTCCAAAGAGCATCCCACTCAGATCCACCACCGTACCTTAGCCCTGTAACCCTGCATTGCCATGGCTAATCCACGTAGCCTGCTCGTCAATGGAAACTATAGGCAATTTAGCATGGCCAGTCCACCTAAACTGCACATCCTTGGACTGTGGGAGGAAACTGGAGCACCTGGAAGAAGCCATGCAGGCACAGGGAGAATGTGCAAACTCCACAGAGACAGTTGAGAGAGGCCGGAATCGAACCTGGGTCCCAGGCATTATGAAGCAGCAGGGCTAATCGCTGAGCCACCATGCTACCCCCTATATCATTGTTCCTTCACTATCTTTACATCAAAATCCTGGAATTCCCTCCCTAAGGGCTTTATGGGTCAACTTATAGCACGTGGACTATAGCAGTTCAAGAACACAGCTCACCGCCACCTTCTCAAAGGCATCTAGGGATGGCCAATAAGTACTGGCCAGCCTGCAACGTCGAAGTCCCAGGTGTGAATAAAATAAATTTGCCTACTGCCATCGCATATTTTAAGCCCCACCTCAAAATAAACAATTATATAATTAAAGTATTGACAAAGATCTGTAGCTCCGGTTGTGGATGAGGTTATTGACTTGCTCGCCGAGCTGGCTTGTTTTTGTTCAGACGTTTTGTCACCATGTTAGGTGACATCATCAGTGGATGCCTTTTAGATTTTGTAATCAACAAACATATAAAAATTGGACCCCAATATAAATCCATACAGATCAAAACTGGAAATGACAGTACTTGCCATCACAGTATAAATTCCAAGTGGAGAAGAGTAACATCGCTTCATCAGAGGCTCCACTGATGATGCCACCTAAAATGGTGACGAAACGTCTGAACAGAAACGAGCCAGCTCGGCGAGCAAGTCAACAATTTCAATTATACGATGGTGTGGAGCTGGAGGAACACAGGCCAGGCAGCATCAGAGGAGCAGGAAAGTTGATGTTTTCTTCAGAAAGGTCCCAACCCGAAATGTCAACTTTCCTGCTCTTCTGATGCTGCCTAGCTTGCTGTGTTCCTTTAGCCCCACACCATGTTGTCTCTGACTCCAGCATCTGCAGTTTTTGCAATTTCTTAATTATATGATAGCTGCCTTTCCTAGGAACTTCTTGTACCTTCTTCCACCCTTTCATATGTCTCTAGTTAGACAGACCACAAAGCAGTCAGTGAGCAACAGTGAAAAATGACAGGGATTGTTAGATTTACTCAGACTGAGAGTCAGAAAAGGTCATCTAAGGCCACTAGCACCCAAGGACATGCTTAAGATTTTAGTTTATCTGTGGAATAAGCATAGATGTGTTTTATAATTTACTTAGAGTCATACAGCATAGAAACAGACCCTTCGGTCTCACTCGTCCACACCAACCAGACATTCCCATCTAATCTAGTCCCATTTGCCAGCATTTGGCCCATACCCCTCTAAACCTTTCATATTCATATACCCATCCAGATGCCTTTTAAATTTTGTAATTGTACCATCCTCCTCTACTTTCTCTGATAGCTCATTCCATATTCCCATCACTGCTGTGGTCCTTTTAAATGTTTGCCCCCTCAACATAAACCTGTGCCCTCTCTGGAACCCTTGAAAAATCATCTTTTTTTCCCACTTATAAGTAGTTAGCTGCCAGGTTTTTAAAAATATTTCTTGATTGACTTTGACTTTGTTCACTGAAGCAAGGCTATTCAGATTAGCGGAGATTCCATTTTCTATGGTGTCTCAATAGTACTACATAACTGTTAAGTAGAGAATGGAAAAGCAATAGCTTTCATCACTAATACATAGGAAATATTCTTTAATATGCCACTTAGAGGCAAAACGCTTACTTACTCAAAAGAACTGCGGATGCTGTGAATCAGGAGCAAAATTAAAGTTGCTGGAAAAGCTCAGCAGGTCTGGCAGCATCCGTGGAGGAAAAAACAGAGTTAATCTTTCGGGTCCGGTGAGCCTTCCTCAGAACTGTTCTGAGGAAGGGTCACCGAACCCGAAACATGAACTCTCTTTTTTCCTCCACAGATGCTGCCAGACCTGAGCTTTTCCAGCAATTTTATTTTTGTTCCTAGGTATGTTATAGATTCGAGGTAAAAGGTAAAGTTGCCCTTGTCTTACCAAATCATAGGGCTGCCCTCTTATAGCGAGTTAACTGACAGTCACCATGCCTCGGGCAAACAGGAAGGTTGAAAAGGGGAATCTTCCATTGTAATCTCAGTCTGTGTAATAATTGAACCCAGGTTGTTGGCGGCACTCTGCATCATGAACCAACTGTCCAGCCAACTGAGCTAACTGTATGCTAAAAGCAAATACAGGAAATTCAGTGCAGTGTAAATGAAGCAATTTCTAAATTTGTTCAGATCTTCTCTAGTCAATGTAGATCATCATTGAATGAGAAAATGTTAAAGGCTGTTTCAGTTAATACACAACTTTTTCACTGGAACTTGGGATTGGATGCAACTAGCAACAGATGGACTAGAATGTTTGTTAGCTATAATAATATTTTGTGATTGAGCCTAAGGCATTCTTAAGCTAATTCCTGAGTGATTTTGAATTTAGAGCACTAAATGCCATGTACCTCAGATGAGGAAGAATAATCATTGGTGTGGATTACAGTTTGAAGAGGGCTTTGCCCTGTCCTGAATTGCATTGTGATTGAAAGTAAACTTGACCCAGAGGCTTAGGACCATGTGAAGCTTGAGGCAGAGAGGCATGTGTGAAGAGAGGGTGATGACTTGGGATTTGATATGATGAAATGTGATGATCAGTGGAGTTCCTGATTCTACATACATGTTGAAGGCAGAAGTTGCCATTTGGCCCTTCGAGCTTACTTGAATATTTAATAAGATTACAGCTGATGTGTTTGGTTGTGAATTGCACATTCCCATGTACCTCTGATAACCTTTGATTCCCTTGCCTCATCGTACAGCCCGGCGGACTTAACGTTGACTTCTCTCATTTCAAATAACCTTCCCACCCATCTCCCGGCTCCCTTTCCAGCCCCGCCACCTCTCTTCCATTCCAGCTACTAACTGGATTCACCTCTCCCATCGACCAACCAGGTTGTACCTACTACCAGTGTCCACCTATCATCACCATTCCACTACCTTCCCCCCCACGCCTTTATCTGCAGTTCCTCCTACCTCCACATCCAGCCCTCAAGAAGGGTAATACCCAAAACGTTGACTTCTCCTTCTCCAGACGCTGCCTGACTTGTCATGTTTTTGTAGCCTCCTGTTTGACTACCTTGGATTCCAGCATCTGCAGTTTTTTTTTGTTTCTAACCAAAATAACTCCAAGTTGAAATTGTTCAATGTACATACTGCTTCCACCTTCTTCGTTTAAACACAAACTCAACATAATTTGACAAAGAGTTCCTCTGAGTGATATTTTGAAGAACTGAAAACTTTGAAGAGTAATATTAAGACAAGAATTGGGAATGGGGATCAGGAATGGGGAGGAGAGTGATTAAGAAGAGGGAATAGGGAAACAGTGAACTACTTAATGGGAATAGTAAGAGAGTGAGTAAGTAGCAGGAATGGGAACAGGGTGATGGAGAGAATGAGCAGTGATGGGGCAGTATTTTCAGTAGGAAAATCAAGGTAAGACAATATAAACTTAGATAGCAATTCTTAAGAGGTTCTGAAGTGGGTACAGGAACAGAAATACTTGGAAATATGTGTACAAATTATTGAAGGTTTGGCATTTTGCAGAAGTAGTTTAAAAGGCATATGAGATCCTATGTTTTTCAAGATATAGGGTACAGAAACAAGAAACTTTTCAAGAATCTTTATAAATATTGGTTCAGCCTCAACTGCAGTATTTATTGTGGGTAGTCCATTTTAGGAGAGAAGTGAAAGCATTAGAGAAGGTACAGAAAAGATTTATAGAAATGGTTCTGGGAATGAAGCATTTGACTGCTCTGAATAGATTGGAGAGGCCGAGGCTGATCTCCTTGGAAGAAAAGATTGAGAATTTTGATAGATGTCTTCGTAACCAGACAGTTGATAAAGAGAAGCTATTGCTTTTGGCTGAAGGGTCAAGAACCAAAAGATCATGATTGGTCAAAGAATCAATGTCAGCATTTTTTTATTGTGCAACAAGTGATTAAATACATATTCAGCTTTGGTTTTGAAAAGAAAGTTGGATAATTATATAAAGGGGGGAAAATGAAGGGAATGGGAAAAGGGCACAAAATTGGGACGAGCTGAGTTGCTGTTGCAGAAACTGGCATGAATTCAACTGATTGAATAACTTCCTTTCATACTTTAACTATTCTGCTCTAGTCTATGCTACAGCTATAGCTACACTTCAAGAAGTGCATAATTGGCTGCGAAGTGCTTTAGGATGCCCTGAGGCTGTGACAAATGCAATAGAAATGCAAATCTTTTGTAAAATGAGGTTTCAAATCAGGTTTTTTGATCCTGTTACCATATTCTTGCCCTTGATTGTTAGCTATCTTTATCTTTGTACAATACTTGCTCCTGACACACAACTACTTTTAAAGCCTGGAGACTGAAGGAAATACTTACTTTAAAATGGAGGTTAAACTGCAGTGGCAATATAACAGCGAAACAGTAAAAAAATTCAAATATAGAAATTATGAAACCTCAAGAGGTATTGTTGTCAACAGCTGAGAGCTTATGGGAATGGTCATCAAAAAGAACTTGAAAGAGGAACATGGATTGCAGGTGTGGCTTATTACAGTGCAGATTTACCCCATTGTATATTCCTGATAACCTGATTAACCCTTTCCATTTCACTGACTGACATCCAGTTTTATCAGAGATAAAAGGTACTGCAGATGCTGGAGAATCTGAGATAACAAACATGGGGCTGGATGAACACAGCAGGTCAAGCAGCATCACAGGAGCAGGAAAACTTGACGTTTCGGGCCGAAACCCTTCATCAGAAATGGGGGAGGGGAAGAGGGTTCTGAAATAAATAGGGAGAGAGGGGGAGGCGGATAGAGGAGAGGACAGGTGGAGAGGAGGCAGACAAGTCAAAGAGGCGGGGATGGAGCCAGTAAAGGTGAGTGTAGGTAGGGAGGAGATAGGTCAGTCCAGGGAGGACGGACAGGTCAAGGGGGCAGGATGATGTTAGTAGATAGGAGATGGGGGTGTGGCTTGAGGTGAGAGGAAAAACAGGTTAGGGAGGTGGAGATGAGCTGGGCTGGTTTTGGGATGCGGTTGGGGGAGGGGAGATTTTGAAGCTTGTGAAATCCACATTGATGCCATTGGGCTGCAGGGTTCCCAGGCTGAATATGATTTGCTGTTCCTGCAGCCTTCGGGTGGCATCACTGTGGCATTGCAGGAGGCACAGGATGGACATGTCGTCTGAGGAATGGGAGGGGGAGTTGAAATGGTTGATGACCCCACCCCCGAACACCAAACCATCATCTCCCAAACCATCCACAACCTCGTCACCTCAGGTGACCTCCCACCCACCACCTCCAACCTCATCGTTCCCCAACCCCGCACCGCTGGCTTCTATCTCCTTCCCAAAATCCACAAATCTGAATGCCCTGGTCGACCCATTGTCTCCGCCTCTCCTGCCCCACCGAACTCATCTCCACCGACCTAGACTCCATTTTCACCCCCTTGGTCCAGGAACTCCCCACCTACGTCCATGACACCACCCACGCCCTCCTCCACCTCCAGAACTTCCAATTCCCCGGTCCCCAACACCTCATTTTTACTATGGACATCCAGTCCCTATACACCTGTATTTCCCCATGCTGATGGCCTAAAGGCCCTCCGCTTCTTCCTGTCCCGCAGAACTGACCAATCCCCCTCCACCGACACCCCCATCCGCTTAGCCGAACTCGTCCTCACCCTCAACAACTTCTCTTTCAATTCCTCCCACTTCCTACAGACAAAGGGGGTGGCCATGGGTACCC
>JAHRHZ010000046.1:17021358-17032440 GCA_024137785.1 Ginglymostoma cirratum
CCCCCATTTCTGATGAAGGGTCTAGGCCCGAAACGTCAAGTTTTCCTGCTCCTATGATGCTGCTTGACCTGCTGTGTTCATCCAGCCCCATGCTTGACATCCAGTTGTAGTTTTCTTACAAAGGAAGGCTGTAATTCATTCAGACCTGCGCAATATTCTGTCAACTAGTTTAAACGTTCTTCTTTTATGTTTTATTTGTATTTTAATGTAATTATAATCTAACGCTAATGGGCAAATATTATCAATATCCATTGATAAGATTAATTGAAAATTAGTCGTCATTCATCATTAGTTTCTCCATCTAGATTAAGGACCTCTTCCATAACTCAACATTGCTGATATTGAAGGAGAAAGATTTTATCTGATTCATCATCTGGTACTTGTCTTCTGTTTTCCCTGCTTTTCTCCTTTCCTTAAGATGTCCACACTTGCTGAGAAACTGTTGGCTGCTGTATCTCAACCAAGTGTCAGCCTTGTCGTCTTGTCAGCCTGTGTGGTGTCAAATGAGCTGCTGCTGAATAATCCTGTTTTCATTTGGCATGTTCACTCTTTCCACAACGGAAATCAGCAGAACTCCAAATTTTTTTCTCCTTAACTGTCATCAACTCCTACCACAAACATAAACTTTGAGGTCAAAGAATATCTAAGTTTCAATTAGCTTACACTACATAGACCAAAGGCCAAACCCAGGGCTGACTGGACCACATGGCTCAGTACTGCATCAGGAGGTGCTTTTCTAAACAGCATGTTGGATTAAGCAGGGATATTTTGGTAAAACCTAAATTTATTACATAATGCATTCTTTAAGTTCCTTTTATTATGGTATTTCTAGACAAAATCATGGATATATTTCGTCTTCAGGAGAGACGGATAGCATGTTACTTTGGTATGCAATGTTCTTCAGCACAGTGAGATTGTGACCTTGGTCTTCAATGGCTTTTTCAGAGGAGCTGTGAAACAAAGACCAGTTTGTCCTCGAGGATCCCAAAGCCCTATTTTGAGAAAGAGCAGAGGAGTTTCCACAATTTCCTGAATGACATTTATCCTCAATTAATATCTTTGAATCAATACCCTGGTCGATAGGTCTCGGCCCGAAACATCAAGCTTTCCTGCTCTTCTGATGCTGCTTGGCCTGCTGTGTTCATCCAGCTCCACACCTTGCTATCTCAATATTTTATTATTGGTTTTGGGACTTTGGTGGACACAAATTAAAATTAGTACCCCATTTCCAGTATTCTGATAGTAAATATTCTTCAAAAATACATATTCAGTTGGAAAGCACATTGGGGTGTCCTGTGTTTATGAAAGGCACTTTATAAATGCAAGTTATTTTTTTCTTGGGGGCATTTTTTGACTGTTAACAAAGAGACCTGGAAATCGAAAGCTGTCCAGTTCCCTGAAGTGGTAAAAGACCCATTGACTTGAGGCTTTTATTTTGAGAATGGTGTTGGAAGAATGAGGATTTGTAGAGAGGGGGTGAACAGAAGAGTGCACGCCGTAGCAAGACTGTAAACCAAACCCACACTGACAATTTGCCATTGGTCCCTAAGTATTTGCAGAACTTGTGTAGATGAGCTCCATACTTCTACACCAATTGGTGTAACAGCTTTTTCCTGTGAAAGAAGTCAACATTAGCAGGTCAGTAACCAGATCACGCTTATTGACTTTAAAAGTTTTGGCGTAGTGGTGATGAAGGTTAATAGCCTTTGGAGGATGGATTAAGGGTCAGTGTTCTAAAATTGATGGAGTCAGTGTACAGTAATCAGTAGGTGTTTGACCGTTAAACCTTCTTGCTGCAATCTGATTCTGTTTGAGGTCATAAATTGATCAATTTCAATTCAATTTAATCCTGAATGTAGGCATAGACAGTTCGAGCTGACTATATTTTTAATTTAAAGTTTTAAAATAATGATTTCATTCCCTTCAACTCATTTAAATTCGTAGTCTTCCCTCTTCACATCAATTGGGGCATGCTGTTTTGCTGGACAAAGAAAATAGGGAGAATATAAGCTGTTGTTAAAGCAACACACATTCAGTGCTCCGTGGTCCTGGAAGTGGCAATTAGATGATTGGTCAATTCTTCGCATTTTTTGATTCGAGACGGCAACTAGTCTAATGCGGTGAGCCACAGCCCTCAACTGTTGATTGATAGTCATCAGGATCTTTAATATCCAGAGGACCGGGCAGGCCACTTGTTGTGTCATCTGACGGAGACAGTATTCCCAATAAATCAGTAATGATTGGTGCTGGATGGATCAAATAAATTTGACTGATGTTCTATGCAACAGCAAAGGCAATAGTGAGACTGCACCTGGCATATACAGTTTTGGTTCCCCTTACTTAGGGAGGCACGTAGTTGCATTGGAGCCAGTTTAGAGGTGATTCACCAGACTGATTCCAGAGTTGAGGGGTTTGTCTTATGAAGAGAGATTGAGCAGTTTACGCTTAGACTCTTCTGAGTTTAGAAGAATGAGAGGAAATTTATTTGAGATATAGAAGATGCTGAAAGTAGATGTAGAGAGGATGTTTCCTTTGTTGGGCAGAGGTCATAGTTTTAGGATAAGGGGTAGCATATTTAAAACACAGATGAGGGGAAATTACTTCTCTTAGAGTCATGAATCTATAGCATTCATTACCCTCGGGTGAATTTGATGTCAGGACATTGAGTAAATTTAAAGAGAAGGTAGACATATTTTTAATCAGTAATAGTTTAAAAGCTTATGGAGAACAGGCAGAACAGTGGAATTGAGGCTGAGATGAGATCAACTGTGATTGTGTTGCTTGCAGAGCAGACTTTTGAGGGGCTGAATTGCCTGCTTCTACTCCTAGTTTTTATGTTTATTTGGGAGGAATACCAACAAATAGCAGTTATTCTGTCTGTAAAGGAGAATTTAAGTTTTCAATAATTAAAATCAAACAGAAATTTTTACTTTTTATTCATATTTCTCTTCCAATTTGTTGGAATATTTTGAGGAAAACAACATTTATATTCTGTGTCAAGTTGAAGCAGTGCCAAATTAATTACATCGTAGGCTATATCACTAAAATACTGCCCCTTCAAACTTGCTGTACGTTTCCAACTTGTGCAAAGTTCTGGTACTTTCCCCTAAGATCGTAATACTTTAGGCAAGCTTCAGATATATTTATATCTCTACCTTTCGTAAGATGGCTGAAATAGTTCCGTAGGACTTCTAAGTCATTACGTTAGCCAGTTGTCTTTCTCGCGAAGTGGATAATAAAACACAGTTATTACACTACTGAATCAGGAATCCAGAAGCCAAGGCTAATGGTGAAGAGACCGTGAGTTCAGATCCCACTGTTGTAGTTTGAGAATTTGAAATTAGAAATAAAAGGCTGGTCTCAAAGTGACTGTGAAAACTACTACCTTTTAGGGAAGGAAACCTGCCATTGTTACTCCATCCAGCCTATGTTTGACTTCAGCCTTGCATAGGTATGGTTAACCTATAACTGTCTTTTTAAATGATGTAACAAACCACTCAGTTGTATGAAGTAAATGATTAGGGTGGACAATGAATGTCAGCCTTGCCACCCAAGGATGAATGAACACAATATGAGCTATAGCTAATTTTGTAGAAAGGCCACAAAACTTTAACAACGTGCCTGGAAGGCTTCTATTTGGGTATACTGTAAAGTCCTCGTTATTCTGGCTTCTCATGCAATCAGCAATTGACAGGATTGGGTTTCCCCACTCTGGGAACTGATTGTTTGCTTGCCTCACTCTCCTTTTGATCAAATCTTGCTGACAGTATTCATGAGTAGTTCTGACCACAACTAGCAGACATTTAAGCCCTGGCCGTCCCATTTCCTCCCCCCCGCCCCGTGCATGCTCAGCACTGGGGAGGTTACTGTAGTTCCTTTCTTTAATCTTGGACTTGCGCTGAGTTAGCTGATATCTGGAAGTTGGGCTGCACCTGGCTTTCCATAGATTGTGTATGTGTTTGAAGAATTGGGAATATAACGCAAAACATAACAGATAAATGACTTGTCAGAAATGAATGCAGAATAACTACTCACATGCAATATTGCTGTATGACTTCTACCCGTGGAAATATGCCCGTTGCCTCCCTGGCGGTTTCTGACAAAAAAATGGTTTTGTTTGCTTATTTCTGACTTTCCGTAAATGAAGTTATTTAGTAATATAATCCTTCTGGTTCCTCGATTGTTTCCCTTAAGAAGTTAGTAATTGATCAGAGAGGATTGACTTGTTTTTAGGATCTCAGCAAAAATTTGTAGCTCGGGTTGTGGATGCAGTGGTTCATTTACTTGCCGGGCCGGTTGTTCTCTGGTCTGCAGACATTTCATTACCATTCGAGGCAACATCATCAGCGCAACCTCTAATTGAAGTGTTGGTGTTCTGCTCCGTTCTGAATTTATATGATCCTCTTGTGTAGTGGATCTTGTCACTTCCAGTTCTGTTTTTCAGCAGTGGTCTGTACACGAGGTCTATTTCTCAGTATTTGTTAAAGGAGTCCTATGTTGAGAACCAGACCTCCAGAAATTCCCTTGCATTTCAGTATGGGGTCTTTACTGACAGTAAACAGGACTAACTTGACGTATAGAATCCTATGCAGTGAGTGCAATAGACATTACATTGGAAAAACGGGGAGGAAAATGACGACCAGGATACACAAACACCAGCTGGCAGTAAAAAGACACAACCAAAATTCAGAGAAAGTAGGAACTGCAGATGCTGGAGAATCTGAGATAACAAGGTGTAGAGCTGGATGAACACAGCAGGCCAAGCAGCATCAGAGGAGCAGGAAAGCTGACATTTCGGGGTCTAGACCCTCCTTCAGAAATGGAGGAGGGGAAGGGGATTCTAAAATAAATAGGGAGGGGGGGAGGCGGGTAGAAGATGGATAGAGGAGAAGATAGGTGGAGAGGAGACAGACAGGTCAAAGAGGTGGGGATGGAGCCAGTAAAGGTGAGTGTAGGTGGGGAGTTAGGGAGGGGATGGGTCAGTCCAGGGAGGACGGACAGGTCAAGGGGGCAGGCTGAGGCTAGTAGATAGGAGTGGGGGTGGTGCCTGAGGTGGGAGGAGGGGATAGGTGAGAGGAAGGACAGGTTAGGGAGGCGAGGATAAGCTGGGCTGGTTTTGGGATGTGTTAGGGGGAGGGGAGATTTTGAAGCTTGTGAAATCCACATTGATACAATTGGGCTGTGGGGTTCCCAAGCGGAATATGAGGGGCTGTTCCTGCAACCTTTGGGTGGCATCATTGTGGCACTGCAGGAGGCCCAGGATGGCGATGTCGTCTGAGGAATGGGAGGGGCAGTTGAAATCATTTGCAACTGGGAGGTGCAATTGTTTAGTGCGCACCAAGCGTAGGTGTTCCGCAAAGTGGTCCCCAAGCCTCCGCTTGGTTTCACCAATGTAGAGAAGGCCACAATGGGAACCGCGGATGCAGTATACCACATTAGCATATGTGCAGGTGAACATCTGTTTGATGTGGAAAGTCTTGTTGGGGCCTGGGATTGGGGTGAGGGGGGAGGTGTAGGGGCAGGTGTAGCACTTCCTGCGCTTGCAGGGAAAAGTGCCGGGTGTGGTGGGGCTGGAGAGGAGTGTGGAGCGGTCAAGGGGTGTCCAATAAAGCTGAGTAGAATTGAGAGTTCAGATTGTGGATCCAACAAAGCATAAAAAAAGGAGAGGTCCTTTGCAGGCCTGGGAGAGGGAGGCTCTGAGCTGGGCTTGGCTTGGTTGAGGTGCCAGGAGATGCCGGCGCATTGCTGCGAGTGTGTGTTTCAGGAGTCGCAGGGAGAAACGCTTCTGAAGGATCTCAGTGTTCTGAATGTCGACATTGTCACGGTTGGGGCCAAATTGGGAAGGCCTCAATGTGGACTGTAGTCCATCGGGGATAATCCGGTTCCATAGGCATGTACGAAGAAAGGTAATGTGGCTGTAGTACCTGGTTTGCTTCAGGACGTGGTCAAGCAGTTTCAGGGCCCAAGAGATTACAAGAGAGTTGCAGTGGGAGAGAGATCCACTGAGGTCTTTCCGGAGGGAGGAGGATAACTTCTTCAAGGTAGGCATCCTTAGAAGAGGTTTTGCAGTGGGGTTGAAATCGTTTCAGAGATAGTAGGAACTGCAGATGCTGGAGAATCTGAGATAACAAGGTGTAGAGCTGGATGAACACAGCAGGCCAAGCAGCATTGGAGGGGCAGGAAAGCTGACGTTTCAGGCCTAGACCCTCCTTCAGAAATGGGGGAGGGGAAGGGGAAGGGGGTTCTGAAATAAATAGGGAGAGAGAGGGAGGCAGATAGAAGATGGATAGAGGAGAAGATGGGTGGAGAGGAGACAGTCCAGTCAAAGAGGTGTGGATGGGTCGATACACACAGGCAATGAGGGCCATCAATTCGACTGGAAAAAGCGAACAACGGACGTGTAAGGGAATTTCGGGAGGCCTGGTTCTCAACACGGGACTTTGTTAACAAGCACATAGAAATAGACCACGTATACAGACTGCTGCTGAAAAACAGAACCAGAAGTAACAAGACCCACCATACTAGAGGGTCGTATAAATTCTGAATGGAGCAGAACACCAACACTTCAATCAGAGGTCACACTGATGATGTTGCCTAGAATGGTAATGAAATGTCTGCACACCACGGACATAAGCTCGGCGAGCAAACGAACAACCACAGGACTGACTAGGCACTTGCAGGTTTTGGAAGAGCTAATGGTGGGCTTTGTCTGTGCCTATGGTCATAACATAGAGTAGCCAAGTTGTCAGTGCAATGCAAAAAAAACATTTGTCAAACATGTTTTTAGTAGTTTGATTTGTTGACAGCTTTATATCTCTGACACTGACAGTGACAGTAAAATGCTGCTGTATTTTTAAATCTTGAATTAGAAAGGAAGGTTTTAAAGCCGCTTATTTCTGTAGGCAACACTATTTTATGTCTCAGGTAATTTCTGCTTGACCTATATATAACTACTGTCAAAAGTGAACCCAGCAGCTAAATGGAGTTCTATGCAACTTCTGCAAAATGCCTGGTCTTTTTGGTTCATCCTATATATCTGGAAGAATCAAGAAAGAACTCCCCGTAGACTCTTTCTCAATGACAATTCAGGATACAGGATATTTCATAGGGGGATAGTGTGCTCACCTGAGAGACAGAAGTGCCCGCTTGTGAAGACTAATTTCCTTGAGTAATGAACTAATTCCTCCCAGTTCAAAAAGGGAGAGGAAATAATCCATCATGCAATTCCTTGGCATCAGGTACATTAACCAACAATGATTTCGTTGCAACTTTGCAGATCATTTTACAGATCCCTGTGCTAATATCCAGCTCCCTGTTCCAGGGCTATCAAACATGCAGTCTATGTGGGCACAAGTATAGCGCTATGGAAGTATTACTTTGTCAGAGATGGTATCATTTAAGTGAAGTGTTAAACTGTAATCAAATTCCCAGTCTGACTGATCCAGATTTACTCAACAGATGTCATGGAGAGCAATCACCCTCATCCAACACCTCCAAAACCAAAAAGCCTGTTCTCTAAAATAGCTGCTACATTTTTCCACAGATCTTCAAGATCATTTATTGTAGAAGTAGCAAAGCGTTTTATAAATGCAACATTGTTCTTTGAATGCTGCAGTGCATCTGGTGTATGTACATCTGAGTTACTGTTAAAGAGGGAGTCCAGAATTTTGGCCCAGCAGCAGTGAAGGCATGATAACTACAGGTCTGGATATTACAACTGCACATTAAGCAGGACACACACACACGCTCTCACACACGCCCACACACACGCCTGCTCCCTTGTGCCCTCCCTCGCACCCTCACAACCTTCCACACACCCTCCGACTCTCGCCCCAGCTCTCTCTCTCGCCCCAGCTGTGTCTCTGTCTCTCTGGCCGACTGTAGAATATATAGCCATGACCCCTTGATACCCAATGCCCCTCTGTTCTTGTTCCTCTTTCAGAAATAGAATCTGTAATTTGCAGCAGCAGTGAGGGGCAGTAGCGAGAGGAAACCTGTGATTGGGAAAGCTGGAGCTGAAGTTCCCAGCCTGTGACCTGCACTTGCAGCAACAGTATCTGTATAGGTGACCTAGTTAAGTTTCAGATCAATGGTAACTCTTATGATGTTAATGGTGGGGGTTCAGTGGTGATAGTGTTGAGTATCAAGGGGCCATGGCTCGATATTCTCTTGGTGGCTGTGATTGTTGCCTGGCATTTGTGTTGTGTTGGTAGTTCATTATCAGCCCAAACCTGAATGTTGTCCTTGTCTTGCTGCAAGTGAGTATCAACTGCTGCTCTAACTGAGGAGTCAGAAGGGACTCTGCAGTGTAATCATCAACAAGCATCCTCTTTCTGGTCTTATGTTGGAGGAATGGTCATTGCTGAAGCAACTGAAAATGTTTGTGCCTATGGCACTATCTTGAGGAACTCCTGCAATAATGTCTTAGGGCTGTGATGAATGGCCTCCAACAACCATAGCCATCTTGCCTTTGTGCTCGGGTTGACTGCAACCAGTAGAGAATTTCCTGTCTGATTCTCATTGGATTCAGTTTTGCTCAGGTTTCTGGTGCCATAATAAGTCAAATGTTGTCATGACGTTAAGCGGTCAGTCTTGCCTCACCTCTAGATTTAAGTGTTCTGTTTCATTATGTTTGGACCAAGGTAGTCATTAGGCCTGAAACTGAGTGACCCTGGCACAGTCTAAGCTGATTATCAGCAAGCAGTTTATTTATGTGTAAATGTCACTTATAGCACTTGTCACCCCAGCTGGAATGCCAGAATAAACCGCATTGTTGGGAGTATACCTTGAATCCACAACCTTCTGAAATGGAGCTAAGAATGATGCAAGCAAACCGGTAAAGTGTATTACACATCAAATGGAAGAGGTTGTATTGGTGTATGTATTTTGAAAATAAACTAATTTGTCTTCGAGGAACATGTAAGACCATAACACGTAGGAGCAGAAATTAAACCATGTAATGCAGATAGTGGTGGTCGACTAGCTACTGTTTGTCAGCAAACTGGAAATTATTGATGGCCTGGATTCTGAAGATGAGGGGTATGGTGGGGGTAAGTGGAGGGAAAGAGAGTGGCGAGGTGGTAGGGGCTCAGGAAAGGATTGTATCATGGCTAGACGATGCACATGATGCAGCTGGTGTATCAACACTTAATGTACTCATTCATGGTGCAAACTGTAACAAGATCTGACACTATACATTACATTACAACTAATTAATCCACACTCCACCACACAGCCAGCTGGCAACCACTCAAACTTTTTTATTTTTGTATTTGCGTGTATGCAAGTGCATGTAGAGCGTAGGTGGAAAGATCAGTAGCAATGAACGCACATTGCATCCTGTTATCAAAAGCAGTATGACAGAGCTCCCCCGATGGCTAACTGTTTAACAACATCGTAACTCAGGTACAAAGCTCCATCATTCAATTCTCGATCTACATTGAGTGCACTCTCACAACCAAGTCAGCAGTTAAATGTCTAAGGTGTGGAACTGGATGAACACAGCAGGCCAAGCAGCATCATAGGAGCAGGAAAGCTTGCCGTTTCTCCTATGATGCTGCTTGGCCTGCTGTGTTCATCCAGCTCCACACCCTGTTATCTCGGATTCTCCAGCATCTGCAGTACCTATTATCTCAGTTAAATGTCTAGACTCCTTTGAAGAATGTCCATGTAGCTGGAGGGCAAAAGTGTCTGTGAAACCATTAGGAATAGTGGAATTCTTTTTGAGGAAAGAACAATTATGTTGTTGAATTTTCACACTTGGTTGTATCTTAGAAAATCATTTATTGTCAGGTCTTACACCCATGTGTATGCCACAGTACAATTGAACCTTCAACGTAATGCAGTTCCAAGGTCTTTTTTTACCAAGTTTATTAACACAAGATCATGCATGGAGCTCTAGTTAAGTCAATGTCAACGCGAACAACTTGTTATTATATGTACCCTTAACGCAGGAAATTGTCTCAAGGCAGTTCACAGGGACACAATCAAATTAAATTTGACACATGCCACTTTGAGATAATTAGACAGGAGACCAAAACTTTGGTCAAAGAGGTAGGTGTTAAGAAGCAATTAAAAGAGGAGAGAGATAAGCTTAGCGTGGAAATTCCAGATTGTATTGTTTAGACAGCTAAAGGTACCCTACTGGTGGTGAAGCATCCAACATTATAAATCCGCAAGATGCCAGAATTGGCAGACTGCAGAGATCTCAAACATTGTAGTATTGGAAGAAATTGCAGTGATAGAGAGGGGCAAGACCATGGAAGGAATTGAATACAAGCTCAGCCCACTTTAAAATTGAGGCAGTTCTTACATACAGTCTATAAATCCATTAATGAAACCACACATATTCAATGATTTTTTTTTGTCGTACTTGATTCCTTTTCTCTTGTGAGAAGCAATTTGTATTTGTGCAGCATGTATATATAAAATAAATTTTCAAAATGGAGTCACTGTTGCATAGGGCAGTAAGATTCTATGAAGCCAACAAGTTATTGATCACTTAAGCTGCTTTATAGTGAAGGGAGAAGTGGAATATTTTTCTTCACTGGTTACATCTATAATCATAAAGGTCTACAGAACAGAAAAGGCCCTTCAGCCGATCAAGTCTGCACCACATAACTATTCTAATCCCATTTTCCATGCAAGGCCTTGTATGCCTTGGCATAGATAAAGAGAACATCAGATTTGATGCTGTACCCGTTGTGGCTTCCTCTACATCGGGGAAACCAAGCGGAGGCTTGGGGACCGCTTTGCAGAACACCTGCGCTCAGTTCGCAACAAACAACTGCACCTCCCAGTCGCGAACCATTTCAACTCCCCCTCCCATTCCTCAGATGACATGTCCATCCTTGGCCTCCTGCAATGCCACAGTGATGCCACCCGAAGGTTGCAGGAACAGCAAATCATATTCAGCCTGGGAACCCTGCAGCCCAATGGTATCAATGTGAATTTCACAAGCTTCAAAATCTCCCCTCCCCCAACCGCATCCCAAAACCATCCCAGCTCATCTCCACCTCCCTAACCTGTTTTTTCTCACACCCCCATCTCCTATCTACTAACATCATCCCGCCCCCTTGACCT
>JAHRHZ010000046.1:17032540-17167169 GCA_024137785.1 Ginglymostoma cirratum
TTTCCTGCTCCTATGATGCTGCTTGACCTGCTGTGTTCATCCAGCCCCATGCTTGTTATATCAGAATTGATGTTTCAGGTCTGTGGCCATTGGGCTGGACTTTACATTTTCGTGATGTGTGTTTTTGGTAGGGTTGAGGGAGGACATATAAAATACATTGCATGGCTCACCCACTGCCTTACTACTATTCCCAACCCATTCACCATAGTGGGGGAGGGTTTGGATAAGGTGGCTACTAAACTGCCCATCTGCCCTTAGGTCTTTTGAGGTCCTGAGGTGACTATTTTCTGCTCACTTCGGGCATTAATTCACCTGTGCCACCATAAAACACTGGCTAGAAGAAGAAGGATTAAAGTATGAGCTCATTTTTCACTAGCATTGGCGAAAGGTGGGAAGGAAAGGATATCCATTTCAAGCCCACTGAATCCCACAGCAACCTAGAATACACCTCCTCCCACCCACCTTCCTGCAAAAATGCTATCCCCTATTCCCAATTCCTTCGCCTCCCTCACATCTGCTCCCAGGATGGGGTATTCCACTCCCATACATCTCAGATGTCCTCATTCTTCAAGGACCGCAACTTCCCCCCCCCTGCAGTGGTCGAGAACGCCCTCGACCGTGTCTCCCGCATTTCCCGCAACTCATCCCTCACACCACGTCCCCGCAATAACAACCAAAAAAGAATCCCCATCGTCCTAATGTACCACCCCACCAACCTCTGGATCCAACGCATCATCCTCCGACACTTCCGCCATCTGCAATCCGACCCCACTACCAAAGACATTTTTCCCTCCCAACCCTTATCTGCTTTCCGGAGGGACCACTCTCTCCGTGACTCCCTTGTCCGCTCCACACTCCCCTCCAGCCCCACCACACCCGGCACTTTTCCCTGCAACCGCAGGAAGTGCGACACCTGCCCCCACACCACCTCCCTCACCCCCATCCCAGGCCCCAAGAAGACTTTCCACATCAGGCAGATGTTCACCTGCACATCTGCCAATGTGGTATACTGCATCCGTTGTACCCATTGTGGCCTCCTCTACATCGGGGAAACCAAGCGGAGGCTTGGGGACCGCTTTGCAGAACACCTGCGCTCAGTTCGCAACAAACAACTGCACCTCCCAGTCCCGAATCATTTCAACTCCCCCTCCCATTCCTCAGACGATATGTCCATCCTGGGCCTCCTGCAATGCCACAATGATGCCACCCGAAGGCTGCAGGAACAGCAAATCATATTCAGCCTGGGAACCCTGCAGCCCAATGGCATCAATGTGGATTTCACAAGCTTCAAAACCGCGCCCCCCCCCCCAAACCGCACCCCAAAACCGTCCCCGCCTCCCTAACCTGTTCTTCCTCTCACCTATCCCCTCCTCCCACCTCAAGCCGCACCCCGCCCCCTTAACCTGTCCGTCCTCCCTGGACTGACCTATCTCTTCCCTAACTCCCCACCTACACTCACCTTTACTGGCTCCATCCCCCCCTCTTCGACTTGTCTGCTTCCTCTCCACCTATCCTCTCCTCTATCCATCCTCTATCCGCCTCCCCCTCTCTCCCTATTTATTTCAGAACCCTCTTCCCCCATTTCTGATGAAGGGTCTAGGCCCGAAACGTCAAGTTTTCCTGCTCCTCTGATGCTGCTTGGCCTGCTGTGTTCATCCAGCTCCACACCTTGTTATCCCTTATTAAGGAAAGGAGGTTGCCTTCTTTCGGCGGTATTGTATGTGTATCAGAGGTGTCTCCCCTAATGTTCTGAACTGCACCTCCACCCTCACTCCTACCTAATCTTCAAAGCCATTTCCCCACGTATTCCTCTCTCAGGTCCCCCATCCCACCCCATTAAAAATCCTGCACTTGCCTGTCTCCAGATCTATATTCTCTCTCTTCCTTGGGACTACAGCAGTCCTAATTACTGAGTTCTGGGACTGCCAGAATTACCTCGTCACACTTGAGGATGTGACTTCCTGTCTCTGAGGGTCTGAAATCTGACTGTCAAATCTGTCGGCCTACCTGCAGTATGTTTGTGCTGCGATGTGGCATTGGTAAAGTTGGTTGTTCTGGGCCTGACTTTACTTCTGGCCGGGCCGTCTGTAAAAATCAGTCCATTAATTGTCTGTTGCCCAACCTACTGAGTTGTCCAGGATTTCCGGTTCTTATTTCAGATTACCCAAGTGAGAAGCCAATGATAAGCCCTCACCAGGCAGTCAATGGTTTGTCCCTCCCTCTCTCTCTCTCTCTCTCTCTCTCTCTCGCTCTCGCTCTCGCTCTCGCTCTCGCTCTCTCAAACTCAATCATACACACTCTTATTGACTGTCTTCTTTCGTTCGCCCTTTGTTTTTCTCTCCTTTCCTCACCTGGCCTCTGTGCAATACTCTTCTGCATCTTCACTCTTTCAAGATGGCAACTTATACAGTGGTGAAAATCAATCTGCATAATAGTCCTTGGTGCCAAAGTTGAAGACAAGAGGGATAGGTTTGGTGTTCATTCATTTGTCTAATGGAAAACAAATAGTTCTATACTTCTTGGACAAAAAGGGCATCCTCTTTCTCCTTGACCCAAATCCACACCATCATCCAAATACTTTTGCTATCTCCGCATGCTCCTTTAGGAACAGAAAAATCCTGTTGGCGAAATATTGCATTACTGTAATTGTTGTAAACCCCCCGCTAAGGATCGCTATTGCACAACAAGTCGGGTACCATTTTAAATCGCAAGAGTGGAGGTTTTTTTTATTCATTCACGGGATGAGGACGTCACTGGCTAGGCAGCATTTATTGCCCATCCCTAATTGCCCAAAGGGCAGTTAAGAGTTAACCACATTGCTGTGGATCTGGAGTCATATGTAGACCACACCAGGTAAGGATGGCAGTTTCCTTCCCTAAAGGACATTAGTGAACCAAATAAGTTTTTCCAACAGTCGGCAATGGATTCGTGGTCATCATTAAACTCGTAATTCCAGCTATTTATTGAAATCAAATGCTACCATCTGCCATGGCAGGATTTGAACCCGGGTCCCCAGAACATTATCTGGGTCTCTGGATTAACAGTTCAGTGATAATACCACTAGGCCATTGCCTCCCTGCTGGTTGAGAGATGTAATCACATTCTGAACTGTTGGCAATATGTAAGTTCACTGGATATGTTTTTAATTACTAGTTTTTGACAAAAATCACTTTTTTCTGCTTTGTGCAAATTTTCTCATTTTTTCATCAAGTGCTGTCTCGTGCTGTGGTACAGTGAGTCACAAACTCCAATGTTTGAGGGGGCTGTTGTGGTGCAGTGATAGTATCCCTACGTCTGAGGCAGGAGGCCTGGGTTCAAGTCCTGCCTGTTTCAGAGATGTGTATTAGCATCTCTGAACAGATTGGTAAGAAAATACCACCCAATCAGGCACCCTTGAATCTGAGTCAGTGGACAGTGAGTGACAGCCAGCCGCATTATCCTAGAGGGTGTGAGCTGAACTTGATTCTGTCTTCACCAAATTTCTAACAGGGTTAATGTATAGATGATTGGGTCCTGGCTTGTACTTTGCTTCATAGTTTCTCCATTTTCTGAAGCTATCATGTAGGTGAGGTTTGTTAACACCTGAACTCTGGGTCCAAACTGGAAGCTTTTCTTTTTTTGCACCTAATTATTACATAGAGCTGTTTGACGTGGGACTTTTAAAAATATTTTCAATTTATGAAGAGCACTGTGGGGTAATGCAATATAAAGGTTAAGAAATACAAGTAGAAGCAGACCATTTGGCCCTTCGAGCTTCCTGTACCACGATAAAGGCTGATATTGACAAAGTGCTGCCTCAAAAGCTATAATTGCATTTCTATTTCAGTAGCTGGTTGTCATTCAATTCGGTTATATTTTCATTTTGGAGAATGTGTTAATGGGCAAAAGGTGTGCAAGTGAAATGAAGTGGTAAACCCCGATAGGTGAGATGTTAGTCCACACCAATTGTGGCAACCTTCTCCCCACAAACTTTATCCACTGATTTTTGCATTCAAGGTAACCCAAGCAGGACACTCATATCATGGTTGTAGTTGCTGTCATATGTGCCCCTTCAAAAAGTTCTTGCTGAAAAGTTAGTTCCTCTGTTTTATGCTCTCTGTCCCACCCTCTCTCCATGCCTTATAGGGATTGTGACTTCAGTCACTCCTCAGATATATTGATTTCAAAAATGATGTCTCAATTTCACTCCATTTGTCAAACTTGTGTTTATAACATCTGACAAAATCAATGGAGTTCATTTATAGACATTTGGAGTAAAGAGCTCTCCACAACTATTTTCCATCTTAATGCAGTCAGCTACTGTGATTATAATTCCAAATGCTCTGGCATAAACTAGAAATCGATGGTGTCTTTATTTGGGGAAACGGCAGGACAAAATGTTTTATATTTTGAATAAGCATGCCTGTAGGGTTGGAGGACTGAGTTGATCATCAGTAAAGCTCTTAGTGAGAAAAACCCTCACTGGATCTACTGTACTTTTCCCCTTCCAAAACTGTATTAGGGAGAACAAAAGTCCTTTTTTACACTTGCAACGACAGTAAGCCCTCTGCTTGTAAATGGGACAAACATTCTCTTAAGAAAAGCAATTGAGAGCTAGGTTGTTCGCTTCCTAGTTTGGTTTTAAACAACACACATGGGCATCCGGCCTAAAATAGGCTGTCCATTTCCAAAGAACATTCTGCTAGGGTAATAATTTACTTAATATTGCACCATGTTCAGATGATCAAGCGTGGGGGTTTGGTCACAGTTCCAAGAAGTATCACAGAAATATATGGCCTCTTGTTAATCGCTGGAGCATTATTGCTATAGTCTCTTTAACTACAATGAGGGCATTTAATACACCACATGAGGCATCCATCCCTCACAAATGATGACCTTCCACATGTTTAGCTCTATCATGTCCACACCCATGCAGTGAATTGATCTTTGAGAATAATGATTTAAGAGCCTGTTACAGTCGTATGTCATTCTACTGACCTTTTTGAAATGAATGTTTGGATCTCGGCTCTGGTGCTGTGCTGGCAAGTCCCATGCTTTACATAAAGTCCTTTTACACAGATGCCGTGCCAGTGTTACTCTGCTAACACTTAATAAGCCTTTTTTGTCAACATTTTGTAAAACTTACTTTGTGTTTCACCCTTTCTTTATAATTTTACAGCTACCCTCGCGAGGGCCGCAAATGCAGTTCTCTAAGCTGCTCCCTCACAAGTCACCAAGTTCTTAGAAACAAAAAAATGATGTGATATTTTGATAATTTCTGACAAAGTGATGTGGCATTAAATCTTTCCTCTTTTTGTAGAATCAAACAGAAGCTACTCAGCCTAATGTCTGGGCCAGCTCCGTAAGCAATCTATCAAATTTGTTCTCCTTTCTTGCACGTTTCCTGGTAGCCCTGTAATTTTTATTTTTCGAGTATCCAGCCTCCATTTGAAAGTTACTGTTGAATCTGCTTCCAACCTTTTCAAGCAGGGCATTTCATGTTATTTGCTCCTTATTATGCTTGTGCTTCTCCTTATTGTCTTCCTGGTTCTTTTGCCAATTAATTTCAAATCTGAAATCAAATATTTAGCTGCTTGCCATTGTTTTGCACTCCACACCATCACCGTTTTTCTTGTAGCTCCCATTTTCACTGCTTTTGTTTGTCTTTTAAAGAATTCTGTTCACGGACTTACTCCGCAACTTTGAAAATATTCCTTTTTAAATTGCTATCACATAGTTGTTTACATTTTGAACCAAGTCTGAAACACAAACTTTCACAAGGTTGTTGACTTGTTTAGACCAGGCAGTATAAATTCCAAGTGGAGTAGAATAACATCGCTTCATTGGAGGCTCCACTGATGATGTCACTTAGCACGGTGACAAAACATCTGAACGAGAACAAGACGGCTCAGCGAGCAAGTCCACAACCTCACTCACGACCCAAGCCACGTGTCTTATCCAAAACAAACTTTTATGTTCACCTATTTTTATTTTATTTTAATAATAACACTCAAAGTTTGAGCATTAGTGTAAACAGTTATCAACACCGTTGCTCCTCATACATTATCAATAGCACTTATAAATATTACATTTCTTATCCATAGAGTGCAATAATACATTCTTGGGGTAATTCTGTAGCATGAGAAATGTATCTAAATCCACTAATAAGGGAATTTGAATATTAATTTGAGAATTTCAATTCCACTGACCATTACGACTCTGAATTAAATATAAATCTCAAACTAGCTTCATTTTTGTTGCACCATTATGAACGCTATCCTGAGAAGATGATCAGTCCCAGGAACTGCCATCGTGCATCAACACTTTATCATTTTTACTGTACAGATCTTAGTAGCGAACATTGAAAGGGTATTCAGCCTTTATAAGGCATCACAAGCTAGTGTGATTCTGTTCTGTTGATTTCAGCAATCATAAACGAGCTAAGATTATTTATAAAATAAGTTTTTAGCAATCTTCCAAGACACACTAATCCATATAATGCTCTCTTTGACATTTCTTAAGCATTTAGAACTGAGAGGAAAGTGTCCCAAAGCCTAAATATTGAAGTTTAGTACAAATGTGCAGTTCTGTAGGGGAGGGTGCCAAATTATGATTTCTGAATAATTCTGGATCAATGATTCTCAACTACATTTCTCACTAGTCAGTTCTTTTCTATTTTTCCCACCTGAAGCAACATCACCAGCAGTCTCTTTTTAAATGTAACCATAACAATGTTGAAAATAAGCTCTAAAATTAGCAAGCATGTGATCATGTGACGGGCACTGTCTCTCTGTTCTTATTTGCCTCTGTGCTATTCAACACTCAATCTAATTTAGTACTTACTGTGAATGCTATCTTCACAAGTCAAATATATACATTCTTAAAAATGAACATCACAATTACTGGTACAGTATCTCATTTGGATCTGCAGAGAGATGACCAGATGAGTTCACATTTTAGTTAATAACTTGTTTGTATTGTGATTGAGAGTTTGGAATACACTCTGGTTTCTCTAGTTCTTGTAATAAGATGTCAGGCACTGTTTTCCTGACCTTAGCATGATCTTTGTTTTTGTTATTATTTAATCCCTGTGATGTTCAATTTACATACTACCAGCTTCTTTCAAAAAGCTTTTCAGATTTCCATCTTGAGGCTAGACATTCAATTCTCAGTTTCGCCACACATTTCTAGTTGGCTTGCTCATCTCTTACACTGAGATTTAAAATAGATTTTTGTGTTACTAAGGTAATAACCATAAAAATTGTTTTGAAGTATGCTTGATGAGAGAGATTGGCTAGTTTCCTTTTTAGCAGGAGATGTTTCTACACAGGTGTGAACATATTGTTCTTGGCTGCAGAGAGAAAAGAGTCAAGGGTTGGGTTCGCAGGCTCCAAAACCATTTCTTGTTTCCCACCTGACCCTTGGTTCATTCTTACAGTCCAGTGCGTTTGCAATTTTTGATTTTTGGCTTTTTATCAGTTTTCCTTTCTTTAAATAATTGCCAACTATTTCTAGAATGTATTGCCACAGATGCCAGTCACTATTCACATTGTATCAGTAACCTAAGTTAAGACTGTTAAGTGCTTATGCCATTTTGGTGCTGGAAGGAGTTACAGCTGAACCTAATGTACAGTACAGCATTCTCTCACTTCCACTCGATAGCACATTACTCCTCCATTCCCAATTGCTACTCTGATTCCCACCCCAGCAAAGCCATGCCAGATACAGTGCTGATGTTAGCTTTCTGCCTGAAATGACCTAACTTGAAGTCAGCTTGTTGCTATTTTAAGCCAGTCATCAGTACAAATAGAAATAATATGTAAAACACAAAAACAATCCTAATGTCACGTGTATTTAATATATGCATAGAAACATCTTGAAGTCTATGGAGCTTTTAATAGCACCAACAAGAGTGCAAGAAGCGTTTGAGGTTGCCTTGTTGATGCAGCTTTTTAAATTGAGGAATTCTGGGCTGCAGGATTGAGGCAAACATTGAAATGTATAAAATATCAAATAATATAAATTACATAAACTATGTTCTTCCATTTTAAGCCTACTGGAGCCCAAATGAAGTTAGTTCTATTTTCAGAACAAAATTAAATGGATGTCGTAAAGTTTTTTTTTTAATTATTTCAGTGTTAAGTACTCTGAAGGAGGGGAGGCAATTGCCTAGAGATATTATAAAAACATCTGGCTCACTAATGTCCTTCAGGGAAGGAAATCTGCTGTCTTCACCTGGCGTACACGTGATTCCAGATACACAGCAGTATGGTTGACTCTCAACTGCCTTCTGAAATGGCCTAGCATGCCACTCTGTTGAATCTATCACTATGAAGTCTCAACAAAGAAATGAAGCTGATGGAGTACCTGGCATTGACCTAGGCACCGGAAAAGATAAAGACCGAAATCGCCCTGTCAAACCTGCAACATCCTTCTGATTAACATCTGGGGATAGTGCCAAAATTTAGAGAGCTATCTCTCGGAGACATCAAGCAACAGTCAAGTATTGTCTGTACAGTATGATTCCGTGAATATGACTACGTTCCAGTCAGCACCATCATCATCCCTGGATACATCCTGTCTCACCAACAGAACAGACGTAGCAGAGGTAGCAGCACAGTGGTGTACAGTCGGGAGAACGTTGCCCTTGTGTCCTCAACATTGTCTCTAGATCCCATGAAATCTCATGGCTACAGGTTGAAATTGGGCAAAGAAACCTCCTGTGGATTACCATATACTGTCTTCCCTTGGCTGATGAATCAGTAGCCCCCGATGTTGACAACACATGGAGGAAGCAACGAGGGTGGCAAGGATGAAAAATGTTCTCTGGGTGGGGTGTTACAATGTCCAATACAAAGAGTGCTTGGCAACTGCACTATCGAGTTGGTCAGGTCCTAAAGGGCATTGCTGTAGACTGCGTCTTTGGCAGGTGGTGAGTGAGCCAGCAAGAGGGAAAAACATTTTTAACCTCATCCTTTCCAATCTGCTGGCTACTGTTCATGACAGTATCAGTAAGAGTGATCACTGTACAGTCCTTGTGGAGATGAAGGCCACCTTCACATTGAGAGTACCCTCCATTGTGTTGTGTGACACTATCACTGTGCTAAATGGGACAAACTTCAGACAGATCTAGCAATTCAAGATTGGGCATCCATCAGGTGCTGTGGATATTCAACATCATACTCCAGCACAATCTGCAACCTCATGCCCCAGCATAATCACTCAACCATTACCATCAAAACAGGGAATCAGTACTGGTTCAATGGAGAGTGCAGGACAGCATGCCAAAAGCAGCACCAAACTGACCTAAAAATGAGGTATTGACCTGGTGAAGTTACCAAACAGAGCTAAGTGATCTCACAATCAATGGAACAGATCTAATCCTGCCATATACAGTTGTGAATGGTGGTGGATAATTAAACAACTCACTAGAGGAAGCAGCTCCATAAATATCCCGTCCTCAATGATGGAAGAGCCAAACACATCAGTGCAAAAGATGAGGCTAAAGCATTTGCAGTACTCTTCAGCCAGAAATGCTGAGTGAAGATCCATCTCAGCCTCCTCCAGTGACCTTTAGCATCACGGATACCAGTCTTCAGCCAATGCGATTCACTCCACATGATATTAAGAAACAGAGGCACTATATATTACAAAGGGTTTGATCCTGACAACATTTCAGAAATTGTACAGAAAACTTGGGCACCAGAACTTGATGTTCCCCTAGCCAAGCTATTCCATTACAGTTACAACACTGGCATCTACCAGACAATGTGGAAAATTAGCCAGGTATGGCCACTACACAGAAATCAACACAGCCAGTTACCACCCTATTAGTAAACTCTTGATAATCAGTAAAGTGATGGAAGGTGTCATCAACAGTACAATCAAGCAGAACCTGTTCAGTGATGACCAGTTTGGGTTCTGCCAGGGCCACTCAACTCTTGACCTCATTACAGCCTTGGCTCAGACATGGACAAAAGCACTGAATTCCAGAGGTGACGTGAGAGTAACACTCCTTGACATCAAGGCTACATTTGACGGCGTGTAGCATCAAGGAGCTTTGACAAAACTGGAATCGATGGGTATTAGGAGGCAAACTTTCAGCTGGTTGGAGACATACTAGACAAACAGGAAGATTGTTGTGGTTATTGTAAGATCAGTCAACTCAGCTCCATGACATCTCTGCAGGAAGTCTTCAGGATAATGTCCTCGCCCAACCATGTTTAGCTGCTTCATCAATGACCTTCCCTCTGTCATAAGGTCAGAAGTGGGGTGTTAACTGATGATTGCAATTCCTTGGATAACGAAGAGGTCCATGCCTACATGCAGCAAAATCTGGACAGTATCCTGGCTTGGACTGACACGCGGCAAGTAACAATCATGCCACACAAATAAAAAGCTACGACTGTCTCCAATAAGAGATAATCTAACCACCACCCAATGACATTCAGTGATGTTACCATCACTGAATCTCCCACTATCAAAATCCTTGGGGTTACTATTAATCAGAAATTCGACTCGACTGACTACATAAACACAGTGGCTACAGCTGGTCAAAGTCAAGGAATACTGTGATGAGTAACTCCTCTCCTGACTTCCCACAGCCTGTTGACATCACCAACAAGGTAAAAGTCAGGAGTGTGATGGAATACTCCCCACTTGCCTGGATGGGTGCAGCTCCAACAGCATTCAAGAAGCTTGATACCCTCCAGCACAAAGCAGCCTACTTGATTGGCATCACATCCGCAAGCATCCACTCCATCCACCGCCTACACTCAGTGTCAGCAGTGTGTACTATCTACAAGATGTACGTAGAAATTCATCAACCAACGATTCTTCAACGGCACCTTCCAAACCCACGACCCCTTCCATTTAGAAGGACAAAAGCAGCAAATAAGTGAGAACAGCACCACCTGTAAATTCCCTTCTCAGCCATTCACCATGCTGACTTGGAAATATGTCACTATGTCAAAGTCCTGGAATTCCCTCCCTAAGGGCATTATGAGTCAATCTACAGCGTATGGACTGCAGCGGTTCAAGAAGACCGCTCACCACCACCTTCTCAAGGGCAACTAGAGATGGGCAATAAATGCTGGCCCAGCCAGCAACACCCATATCCCATGAGCGAATATTTAAAAATCTACTGAACATTGTAATAGAAGCATCAAGCCCAGATCATTCAAACTGTTAATGTAATAGATTGATCAACTTCAATTGGCAAAATAACCTTTTCTCATCCCTGACTACCCTCAGGTTGTACAGTTTGTTTCAGATACTGCTACAGGTGATTTCAAGTGGTTAAAGTCTGGATCTAAAATTACCTGGTTTTGGCTAAATGTGTTAGCAACAATGATCGAACGGTCTTATGTTTTAGTATGTACATTTATTTTGGTTGCAGCTGTTAATTGGGCATTAATCCTGATGTCTTGTTTAAATCACCTTTATAAACCTGTTCCTCAAGAAAATAATCCAATTGAACTGAACAGGAGGTAAAGCCATAGGCAGTATGCCAATTGCAGCAAAAAGAGAGAAATTATTCACTTGTAACACATTGATCGAACCCATTGACATTCACTCCCATTTCATCAAAATATTTGTAATTAAATTGATCTAAACCTACACTGATCCCTGAAATTACCAATCTGTCATCTTTCTCACTTCATTCCTGCAGCTACAGACTGGCTGCAGAAGCTCCACTTCTCGTTATCATTCTACAGGTCACTCAGGTGACCATTAGCACTCATTGTCTTTTGGCCCAGAAATATTGCATTTATAGCACCTTTTATTACCTCTGTCCCAAAACAGTTCACCTCCAATTAAGTGCTTTGAAGCATAGCTGCTGTTGTGATGTAGAAAATGTGGCAACTGAATTAGAGGAATGAAAGTCCCATGAACAGCAATGAAATGGTGGTTAAATAGTCTATTGGTTGAGGAATACCACTGTGTTTTTTTAAATAGAGTTATGGGATATTGAATATTCTTTTCACCATCTCATTAGAAAGATGACACTGCCCTCAGTGCTACACTTGAGTGTCAGCCTGGATTATGTGCCGAAATTTGGAGTGAAACTTAAGGCCATAACTTTCTCCCAACTAAATGAAGGCTCACTGCATAGACATTTTAACCAGTGTTTGTCCAGAATTTAATTGGATTTCACTAGACAGTGATAAAGAGCAGGAAAGTAGTTGTTTATTTCTTGTATCCATGCTCTCATAACCTCAAAGCTCACCTAGTCCAGGTGAAGTGGATTGAGGTCAATCAGTTCACCATAGATCCAGAATTTCTGGACTCTTCTAGTTTCCACTGCAGATTGCTACCTACTTAGAACCTTTGTTTAATTTAGTTGCAGACACTAGATTTTGGGCTGAAACTCATTTTAGAAATGGACATGATTTTTGTGTAATGTACATCAGGACTTTTACTTCAAGTATTTGATTGGAGTAGGAAGATTTGTACATTAGGTTTTTTTAAAATAATAATAACTGCTTGAGATGATTTTGCTGTATTGATGTTTCAAAGCACACTCATTGAAATACTGTGTGTTTTGATGTCTCACTGAGAAGAAAACATAAAAAAAGGCTAGTAATTAGTGTCCAACCATAGGATCATTAGGGTCTGAGGAGTGAGATCTGCTCTAGCTCTGTAATTTTCCCAGGCTGCTGCAGCTGTGCTCTTATTTTGGTTTTCTGTTTTTTTTTGAGAATCGTGACTCCTGGTTTTGAAGAGTATTTTCTTCCATTTTCCTATTCTTGGCCTCCTGTAAAAGGCGTGACCTATTCATGAAATTCTGCAAAATGACATTCTGTAAGGGGCTGCTTACTGTTCAAAATGAACATCCAGGGTGCTGACTCTTGCCTCTTGTTTCCCTCTTAATGCGAAGAGCGCTTGACTTCTCCGCAGAGGCACAGTTGTATAAGATTGCAGAATATATGTATATGGGATCTCGGACCTGTTGTCTCCATTCTGCGGCCTGTTTCTTGTTTGTCCAATAGGTTTACTAAGCCTATTAATTCAGTTCCCTTTATTAATATTTTGTGTGTGAAATCCTTCATAAGAATTGACCACAGAAAGATAAGCAGACATAATAACCACGTCTGGAAATTTATTTTCCAACCATGCTAAATATCCAGTTTATCTTGTTTGTCATTTTAGATGAAGAATATATATCTGAAACAAAGGTGCTTCTCTCTTTACAGATGCTAGCTGATTACATAGTATTTACAAATATTCAGCCCAAAAGGACACTGCTTCCCACGAGCCACCTCCCAACTAATTCATCTTGCTGTATCACAGATTTTAGTTTAGGAGCTAAGGAGAAAACTAAGATTTTTACCTCAGTTTTCTAGCAGTGCATGTGTGTGGTGGACTTGGAAAAGTAGTGCATTCTGTATTTTCTCCTTGAACAGAACAACGAATTTCCAGTGTCAGTTTCACATTTCCAGCTTGCAACATACAAATTTAATTTGTTTCATTACTTAGAACGTAAATGTGAGCTGGTACCATGCTTACTTGTATTTTTGTTTTGGAGATTTAAGCGCAAAGATAAGGTTTTTCAGACCAATGTGCCTGTTCAAAGTGCCAGTAACCCCACTAGAACTAACAGCTGCAATTTAATGTCCCTGCCCTGTCATTTTGCCCTTTACTATTCTTATTCAAGTGTTATCTAATTACCTCTCAAACGTCATGATTTACCTGGCTACTTGTAATGTCATCCTATTCTATAATCTTTGAAAATAAAAATTCATGCCAATCTTCTCCTTTGTTTTCAAGTACGAATTGTAAATTTATACCCCTCACATTGGTGAATCAAATCTTTCACTGTTTACTCTCAAATGCTTTCATAATTTTAAGCTTTTCAGTTACATCTCTATTTAACTTTTTCTGCCTGAATGGACATAGCCATTTATTTTCTAGTCTCCCATAACTCTTCCCCGAAACCATCCTCATTAAGTTATGACTTTTTTTGGAGGTTCAAAATCCCTTTCTATTTACTTTGCACGCTTGATCTTCAATCTTCAGGTCTTTCCACATATCGTTAAGAACCCTGTTAAGAAATAACCAGAACAGTAACCTTTATCCTGCTCACGACCTTTTCTTATTTATTAGCTTCCCATAGTGCGCTTCTCATTCACCAGCAGTTCTGATTGACCAGCACTGCCCATTACTTGTACATATTTGATAACGCACACTGTACTGTACATTGATCTAGCTACGGACACTCCTAACCCTGAATGTATTCTCCTACAGATCCCATGTTCTTCCTTGGAGATGGTTACTCTACCCAGTTTTCTCTAACCTGCAAGGCTTGTTGATATTCTCTTACCTAAGTGATTTATTTACATGTAAATGATACAAGGTGCTGGAGCTGCAGAAAAATGAATGGAGATCAAACAGAAGAGGGCTGATTTTCCTTGGTGGCATCAAAATTGACTTTTACATGAAACTGAATTGGGAAAATGGTAATGACCTCATGCATTAGATCTCTGAACCTCTGAAAGGTTAAAAAATTAGACTTGGACCGAAGTGATTTAAAGTGATTGCTTGCTGTTTTTGTTTTTTTCCTTCCTCTTCCATCCTTACCTTTTCCTGAAGATGTGACTCGGGGTCAATTTGCATTGGATGAATAAGCTATACTAAATATAGTGGCGTTTCATTCTTTGATTATTATCTTCCTGTACTGAAATCCTGAAAATTAGGGAATTCAGGCATATTTCACTTGGGAAGGAAGCAGCTGTCGCACTATTCTTGTATAACTTAAAATCATGAGGTGAGCTCCAGGCGCAGGACTGCTCCCAGCTGGACATTTCATCCCAAAGAAAATTGGGGTCAAAATATGAATACAGCTACAGTTCTTCACCAACTGTTGAGTGTTGAGGTGTAGCTATAACAACTTCTCCAACTTGCCTCAGAGGTCTTTGGTCTGTTTCACAGAACCAGTGGAGGTCCCAGTAGGCCAGGCACATGTTTATACTAATCAGAGCCAATTTTGCAATTAGGCTTCCCACCTACCAGAGGGAACACCCTTCCACCTCAGTGGAGACCAACAATATAGGACCTTTGCTGGTTAAGGAAGCCCCAAGAAATCATAGAGAAATCACAGGCAGGAAATGTACTTAATGTCAGAAGTCTCTGTTCCTTTTTCCTTCATCACTGTACCTGGGAATCCAGATTTAGTAAAATGGAAAGTTTATAATTGCTGAGCTATATCTTCATAGAACTAATGGCTCTCCATCCCTTATTCGAATAGACATTGTCCGCTATCATGGGAATATGTAATTGATCGATAAAAGGCAGGCGGCATGAAATAATATTCAGAAACAAGGGTATTTTTCGTATCCAAATATATATCTCTGGGTCTAGTTATAATGCCCAAAGTGCTTGGACAGTAGAGATCCAATAGACTGGGAATCAAACTATATAAATTCTGGCGTGTTTGATTTGTACAGCGGTTCAGCTAGCAGGGGAAGCCAGTTCATCAATTCATCTTAAACTATTATTACTTTGCAACATATAAGCTGTGGCATTATTGACCGGGTGGATTTTTTAAAATATTCATTCATGGGATGTGGGCGTCACTGGGCAGGCAGTTGCCCATCTGTACTTGCCCAAAGGCAGCTAAGTGTCAACCACATTGCTGTAGGCCTGGAGTCACATGTATGCCAGAGCAGGTAAGGATTGCAGCTTGCTTCTCTGAAAGATTTTAGTGTACCAGATGGGTTTTTCCTGATAATTGGCAACAGCTTCGTGGTCCTCATTGAATTCAATAAAAATATGGAATTAAACTTCACCATCTGTTATGGCAGGATTTGTACCCAGAGCATTACCTGGGTCTCTGATTTAGTAGTCTAGTGTTAATACCACAAGGCCAACACATCCCCAGTAAAGTCACCATAGTCCCAGAGGACAATAGGGCTGCTTCCTCATGAGAGTGCGATGATTAATGGTGAGTTTAACCTGAGAGTCACCATGGCTGAGGTGAGACGCGAAGCTGTGAGGGCAGGACCTTCAAATGGTACAGAAATTAAACCAGTGCTGTTGGAGTTACTCTGCATTGCCAATCAGGCAATTACGTTGGCTTTTCATACGGGAACAGATTCTTTGGTACAACTCGTCCACGCCGATCAAGTCTCCCAAATTAAGCTAGTCCCATTGACCTGCATTTTGTCCATATCCCTCTAAACCTTTCCCATTCACGTTCCTATCCAAATGTATTTTAAATGTTGTAACTGTACCTGCATTTACCACTTCCTCTGACAGTTCATTCCACATATAAACCACCCTCTATCCTCTCACCTTAAAAATATGCTCCCTAGTTTTGAACTGCCCCACTCCAGGGAAAAGACCTTTGTCATTACGCCTTATCTGTGTGCCTCATGATTTTATAAACCTCTGTAAGATTACCCGTCAAAATCCTCCGCTCTAATGAAAAAAAATTCCAGCCTATCCAGTCTTTCCTTGTAACTCAAACTCACCAGTCTGACAACATCCTGGTAAATCTTTTCTGAACTCTCTCCAATTTAGTAATATCCTTCCTATGGCAGGGCAATGAGAACTGTTCAAAATATTCCCAAAGTGGCTTCACCAACGTCCTGTACAACCTCAACATGGCATTCCAACTTCTGTATTCGGTGGTCGGAGCAATAAAGGCAAGCATGCTAAATGCCTTCTTAGCACCCTGTCGAACTGTGATGCAACTTTCAAAGAACCATGTACCTGAACCCCTAATGTAGGTAACAGTGGATTTTCACTAACTGGGTGCCTCGACTCTTGGGTGTCCATAAAGTCATAGGTTGACACTGTATTGCTCATATTATTTGTAGGAAACTGTCAGTGAATTAAATCTTAAGTCTGTACTGAAATGTTTTCATTCATTATTGACACCAAATCATTTTAAGTACATTTTTGTCCAGTCCCACCTTTCACTAAGCTCAGCAGTAGTAGTTCTTGATGGGCGTGTTTCAAAGATCCCTTTTTTTCAAGCCATCATGCTGCAGGTAAAGCCTCATTGTTTTGCATTGCTGCTGTGGTCTGTCAAAAGGAAGAGCTGTGGTTCCAAGCTGCACGACCCCCATGATTTCAGTGTCACTGTTGGATGTGCTCATTAAAAATAATTAGCACTGAAGGAAGAAGAAAATTCCATTAGGTTTTTATAGGTCTGTTAATTTAAAACAAAATTCTAGCTTATTTCCAGTGCTCAGCAGGTGAGATTTTGTCTTCCTGTTACATGGAGCTAATTTTGCTAATGCAAATTTTTTTAATGTTACAATTTACACCATCACCGTAACTTATAAAATCTCCCAATTTCTCCCTTCTCCTCTTACACTAGCTGGGATGTGGGTACCGGATCACAGGTTTTGGTGGCCCTCTGGTATCTCAACAATGTTCGTATGAGTGTTACCAGTAAACATTGATAGTCTGTTTGATTGTTTAGGCCTTCGTAGCTCACAATTGTTGTCTACTAGTTCTAATGCTTACAGTTTTGAGTGGGCCCACTGGAAGATGATCATGCACAAGACTCTTGACACTCAGTCACAGCTGTTGCATCATCTGAGTTATATTTGCTTGACATAACTAAGCATCTTTCTGCTTTTTATTGCTCAATCCCATACCATGTGGTTACACGCCAAAGTCATAGGTTTTATCTTCATTTCACATAAGTATGTGCATGACCACTGGATTAGTTATATTGCAGTTTCTTGGGGTTGCCATAGAAACTGTTGACAATCCATTATTGTGAACCAATTACTCATGTTAAAATTCAACTTGGAGAGTATGACATGGTGGTTATGAAGGCATGGTAACAAAATGGCCAGGACTGGGAATTAAATATACCAGGTCATAAGATTTGCAAGAAATAAATCATAGAGGAAATGGATTAGCTTCAGCCGTTAAGAATTAAATCACTTCAGTGACAAATGACAAGACAACAAATGGTAAGCACTCACTGAAGACTTTATAGTTTGAATTAAGAAAGAGTCATACAGCATGGAAACAGGCTCTTTGGCCCAACTAGCTCCACTTGCCTGCATTTGGCCCATATCCCTCTAAACCTTTCCTATCCATGTACCTGTCCAAATGCCTTTTGAATGTTCTAATTATCCCACCTCTACCACTTCCTATGGCAGTTCGTTCCATAAATGCCACCACCTTGTGTGTGAAAAAGTTGCCCGTCAGATCCCTTTTACATCTTTCCCCTCTCACCTCAAACCTATGCCCTCTAGTTTTCGACTCCCTACCTGGGGGGAAAAAAAACCTTGGCTATTCACCTTATTTAGGCCCCTTATCATTGTATAAACCTCAAAGGCACCCTCCAGGGGGAAAAAATGCGCCAGCCTATCTAGCCTCTCCTTTATAACTCAAACCTTCCATTCTCAGTCACGTCCTTGTAAATCTTTTTTGCACCCTTTCCAGTTAATAACATCCTTCCTATAGCAAGGCAACCAGAATAGAAGATGATTTAAGACAATAATAGAAGTAACAGATCCCCAAATAACAGCTGTGAAGTAACATATGACACAAATGCAGAGATTAGAGAAGCATTGAACAAAACCAATAGTTTTAATGGAGAAATTTTAACTTTCTTATACATTGGGACACCCACACTAGCACATGTGAGAAAGGTAGAGATTTTCTTGACTGTGTCCAGGATGGTTGTCTGCAGCAGTATTTTCTAGAACAAGGCTTCCCGAAATGGGAGTCTGGACCCGAGTGGGGTTTGCAGGCTGAATATTTTGGCATCATGATCTCCAAGGCAATAATGAGCATGGCAGAGCTCTAAGTCCATTTCTGCCCCTCTGCATTTAAAAACCATCCTTTCCCAGATCTCTCAAGCTTTCTCATACTGTCACTTGCTCTCATAGATCTCCCTTTCTCTTTTCTCCTCCTCCTCTTCTCTAACCTGACCACACTGGGGAGGAAGTTGCGGAACATTGCCCTAGTTCGAAGAAGTGGACAAGCTGTATTAGATTTAATGAGCAATAAGCCACATTTATTTAATAGCCTAATAATGAGTGAAAGTTCATCTGATAGCAATCATAATATGATCAAGTTCAATATTGTATTTGAAAGGAAGAAAGGTGAAATATCTACAAAGGTTTAAATAAGGCTCCTTCAGGGCAGTGAGATATTCTCGACAATAAACTGGGCATGCATGTTAATAGCTACATTAATAAGGTCAGCTGGTGAAGTTCAGAAAAATAATTTTATTTGATCAGTATATATCCCTAAGTAAAAACAGCCTATCCTAAAAAAAATCAAAAAGATAAGAGACTACACAAAACTAAAAAAATTTTAAAATGCATTGTATACATTGATCCTGGCAAATGGGAGAGTACAAAGGATAGCTGTGGATGACAAAACAGATAAGAGCCACAAAGAAGCTGAAAGAATAAATTTTCGAGAGACATCAAAACCAACACACACAGGATTTTTGCAATTCTGTAAGGAAAGCAATGATTGTCTGGGGTAATAAAGGCTCCCAGAAAACGAATAATTGATACTGTCAACGAAAATAAAGAAATGATTGACAGTTCAAATAGTTTGTTTCCATCAGTATTTATAGTAGAAGAAAAAATAAACATGCCCAAAGTCCCAAGAAGATCGAATTTAAAACACTGACTCACCAAAGTTAATGAGCAAAATAACAGTAATGAAGAATGTAATGGTACAGACCTCTGAGACCAGATGGTTTCTATCCAAAGATATTCTAGGATATTAAAACCAGACTAGCATTTGTGTGTCAAAAAGTTGCTATGTTTACTAAAATGCTGTATATTTAAGAGTAGGATAATGGAACAAGTGGAACATTTTCAGATGAGCTGAAGATTGATTCATTTTTTTTGAACAGGTGACTAAAATAATATGCAGGGGAATGCTAATGGATGCCAATGTTGTCTTTTGAAAAGAAGTCCCTATATGAAGTGCCTTATAAGAAACTGTTAGTTAAACCTGAAGTCAGTTGAATTGAAGACAAATTATAGTCCTGGTTTGGGAATTGGCTGAGTGCAAGGGGACAGTAAGGGTGCTGCATAGATATTTTAATTGGCATAGTGTGATTATAGGATCTGTGTGGCAGTGTCAACTATTCACCATATTTATTTTACAACCTGGATGTTAGACTACATGCAAGTCCATTAATGACTCGAAGCTGGGGCAATATTAAAAGCAGTAAATTTGAAGCATAAAATTATAAAGAGGTACAGGTTACGTTTGAGTAAGTAGTGAAACTGTGGGAAATGAATTTCAGTAGGCGTCAATGTGAGTTCATCTGCTTTGGATCCAAAACGATAGTAACAAGGCACTTTCTGAATTGTGAAAAGCTGAAAGCAGGGAGGTCCAAAGAGACTTGGAGGTCCAGATCATATATGATATAAATGTCACGAACAGGCACTGAAAATAACCCAAAAGATTAATGGAATACTGGCCTTCATACATAGAAGATTTTAATACAAGAGGGTAGGAAAAAAACCTGAATTGCACTACAGATGCTGGAAATGTCAAGCAAAAATGGAAATTGCTGGAAAATCTCGGCAGATCCGGCAGCATCTGTGGCTTGATCAGTTACAAAGTTTTAATCTGAAACTGAATGACAAAAAAAAACCTACGCAAAGTACTGAGGGATATGACATAAAGATGGATTGTAATCGCATTAAATTGCAGATGTGTCAAGTGTGGCTCAGTTGGTAATACACTCATCTGTGAGTCGCAAAGTTTATGTTTATTTGATCGTGGCTATTGCATTTATTGCCCATCCCTAGTTGTGCAGAAGGAGGTAGTGGTGCCTTCTTGAATTGCTGCAGTCCGATTGCTGTATGTTGACTCACAATGCCCTGGTGAACGAAATTCCAGGATATCAACACAGCGACAGTGAAGAAACGACAACATATTTCATTGTCAGATAGTGAGTGGCTTGGTGGGGGACTTGCAGGTGGTGGTGTCCCATGTATTTGCTGTCCATGTCCTTCTAAGTGGAAGTAGTTCTGGGTTTGGAAGATGCTGTTTGAGGATCTTTAGTGAATTTCTGCTTCACGTTTTGTAGTTGGCTTACACTGCTGTGAATGAGCATCAGTGGTGGAGGAAATGGATGCTTGTGGATGTGGTGCCAGTCAAGTGGTTTGCTTTGTCCTGGATGGTGTCATATTTCTTGTGTTGTTGGAGCTGGTCCCATCCAAGCAAATGAGGAGTATTCCCATCAAACTCCTGTGCCTTGTAGATGATGGACAAGCTTTAAGGAGTCGGGAGATGAGTTATTCGCTGCAGTATACCTAGCCTCTGACTTGCTCTTGTAGCCATTATGTTTTTGTGGGGAGTCAAGTTGAGTTTCCCTTCAACAGTAACCCCAAGGATGTTGATAATGGCGGATTCAGTAGTGATAACACCATTGAATGTCAAGGAGTGGTGGTTAAATGATATGTTTCTGCAGATGATTATTGCCTGGCATTTGTGTGGTGTGAATGTTACTCGCCACTTACCAGCCCAAGTCTGCGTATTGTCCAGAAGTTGCATTTGAACATGGACTGCTTCAGTATCTGAGGAGTCATGAATGGTGCTGAACTTTGTACAATCATCAGCGAACATCCCCACTTCTGACCTTGTGATGGAGGGAAGGTCATTGATGAAGCAGCTGAGATGGTTGGGCTGAGGACACCTCCCTGAGGAACTCCTGCAGAGACGTCCTGAAGCTGAGATGATTGACCTCCAATAAACCATCCTCCTATGTGCCAGGTATGAGTCCAACCCCATTGATTCCAGTTTTGCTTGGGGCTCTTTGATGCCACACTCAGTCGACTGCTGTGTTAATGCCAGGGGCTGTCACTCTCACCTCATGTCTGGAATTCAGCTCTTTTGTCCACATTTGAACCAAGGCTGAAATGAGGTCAGGAGCTGAGTGGCCTGAACAGAACCCAAACTAGTCCTCACTAAGCAGATTATTTCTGAGCAGTTAACTACTTGATAGCACTGTTGATGACAACTTCCATTACTTTTCTGATGATCGAGAGTCAGCCAGTGGGATGGTAATTGGCCAATTTGAATTTGTCCTGATTTGTTGTTTATAGGGCATTGTACTGGGCAATTTTCCACATGGTTGGTTAGATGTCAGTATTGTAAATATACTGGAAGAGCTTGACGAGGGTAGTGGCAAGTTCTGGAGTCCTCAGCATTATTGCCAAAATGTCAACAGGGCCCATAGCCTTCGCAACATACAGTTTATCTAACCGTTTCTTGATATCGCATGGAGTGAATCAACTTGACTGAAGATTGGTATCTGTACTGCTGGGGATTGTTGGAGGAGGCCAAGATGGATCATTCACATAGCAATTCTCTGGCGGAGGTTTGTTGTGAATGCTTCAGCTGGATCTTTTGCACCCTTTGCTGTCCTCAATGCACTCTGTAGGGATTGATGCAGCTGTGTGGCTTGCTCAGCCATTAAGGATGGCACTTGAGAGTCAACCGTATTATGGGTCTGGAGCCACATGTAGGTAGACTAGGTGAGGATGGTAGATTTCCTTCCCTGAAGGATAGTAATGAGCCAGATGGGTTTTTACAACAATTGAAATCAAATTCCACCATCTATCATGGTGGGATTTGAACAGGGATCCCCAGAACATTAGCCGGGTTTCTGGATTACTAGTCTTAATGGTAATACTACTACGCTACCGCTGACCCGGTAATGTCATCTAAACCGTTAGCTTCATCTTTTCTGAGATCCTTTATTCTAAAAAGGACCAAATATATATCTACTTTCAGTTGTGACTTGAGTCAATCATACAAGGCATTATGGATAACTGAGCATCGTCTGTTGGAATGAAGACTAAAGGAAATTGGCAGTTTAAATCAGATTTTCTTTTGAATTCAAATTCCACCATCTGCCATGGCAGGATTCAAACCTGAGTCCCCAGGGCATTACTTGCGTCTCTGGTTTAATAGTCCAGCATTAATGCCACTAGGCATCACCTCCCCAGTCTGTAAGTTATGACTCCTTGAGTATGACTACATCAGGCTGTTGCTTGACTAGTCCATGAAACAACTCTCCCAATTTTGGATTTGTTTCTGCATTAATAGTTGAGCGATCATACTGCTGGAACACTGCCTCCCTACGCATGTTAACTCTTTAAGTCTCCAAGAATTGAATGCAATATTCTCGGCTGACACTCCAGTCAAGCACTGAGGAAGTGTTGCACTGTCAGAGATGCCAACTTCTCTAATATGTAAAACAAGGTCTGATCTGCTCTTGAATGTAAAACACTCCTCTGTGGCGTGATTCAGAACTAAAGAAGTGTCATACCAGACCCAAAACGTGATCTCTGCTCTTGCTCCACAGATGCTTTCCACACTTGCTGAATCTCTCCAACGTTCCCTGTGTTTGTTTGATTTCCTGCATCCACAGTGTTTTGCTTTTATTTTTGCTGTTTGACCTGTTGACTCATTTCTACATTTTCTGTCTGTCATCAGGTTCCTAATGTTTATGGGATTTTGCTTTCATACTGTGTTGACTGCATCTCTGGAGATTACATTACTTCTGTAACTTCTCTGTCCTAGCAACTTATTTTGTTGACCCAGTTTATCATGGATCAGTGTGTGTGCCACTGGAGATAAGGGACTTACTTGCATAAATCTCAGAAGCTGTCAGACTGGTCTTATTAGCAATCGTGTAATTTGGACCATAGCCATTTGCTCATCTTGCAAACAGAAGTATGGTGCATCAAAATGATTAGAGGATCATTCAATGTGTATGGTGCAAACTTGCAAATGAGACAAAGGCTGCTACTTTTGGACCTGAAAAATGCCTGTCTACCTCAAATTCCAATAGACAGGTAAAGTATCTCAAAAATTTGACCAAGAGATTAAGCAAGTCATTTTGCACTGTGCGGTGACTATGTGAATGGTAGTTTCCACTAATAGGGTGCTGTCATCAATTAAGAAATATTCTCCCTACCACATAACTGAGCAACTTAGTATGTGAAAATCAGTATCGGCAAGATGCCAAGCATGTAGGCCATATGTCCCAGTCATTGACTGACTAAATTGCACAATATTTCTTTGGTTGTTCCTAATAGATGGAATACAGATTAATATAGACAAGTTGGTGGAGTAGGCAGAGAGGTGCAGATGACTTTCAATGCAGAGAAGCATGAGAATTGCATTTTTATCGGAAGGACATTGAAAAACAGTATAACATAGGGAATGCAACTCTAAGGGGGTGCAGAAGCTGAGGGACCTCGGTGTAAATGTCACAGATCATTTAAAGTGGTAGTACAGGTAGACAGAGCAATAAGTAAACCATACAGTATACTCAGCTTTAGTAATAGATGCATTGGATACAAGAACATACAGGTGATGTTGAACTTATAGAAGTCACTTATTGGACCTCAGCGAGAGTTGTGGGAACCACGTTATAGGAAAGATGTGAATGCATTGGAGAGAGTGCATAAAAGAATAGTTTCATGTATGAAAGATCTGCTATGAGGTTTAAAAAATTGGAACCATTCTCCTTGGAGTAAAGATCGAGGTTTTCAAAATCGTGAGTGGACTGGTTCGAGAAGATAGGGAGAAACTGTTTCTACCTTTTGTCTAAAAATTATCTAAAAAATCCCCTTCATCTAAGGGGAGCAGCTGGTTTCTATCTACTCCGTCCATGCCCCACATAATCTTATACACCTCAGTCAGGTCCCCTTCTCAGCTTATCCAGCTCTCCTCATGGTTAAACTGCTCCATCTGAAGAAACATCCTGGTGAATCTCCTGTGCACCCATTCCAGTACAGTCACATTCTTCCTATACTGTGGCAACAGAACTGCACAGGGTACTCCATCTTTGGCCTAACCAAACTCCTGTACAGCTCCAACATAACCTCCCTACTCTTAGAATCTGTGGCGTAACTGATAAAAGCAAGTGTCCCGTATGCTGCCCTAACTACCCTATTAACCTGCCCTGCCACCCTCAGGGATCTGTGGACAAGCACTCCAAGATCCAGCTGCTCCTCTAAGTTTCCCAAGTGTCCTTACATTGGTTGAGTACTCCCTTGTCTTGTTACTTTTTCCAAAGTGTATCACCTCATGCTTACCAGGGTTAAATTTTTACCTGCTACTGGGCTGCTCAAATGACCAATCCAAGTCAGCAGCACAGTGGTTCACTGGCTAGCGCTGCTGCCTCATAGTACCACGGACCAAGGTTCGATTCCAGCTTTGGGTGTCTGTGTAGAGTTTGTATGTTCTCCCCATGTGGCTTCCTTCCACAGTCCAAAGATGTACACGTTAGGTGGATTAACCATGAGAAATACTGGGTTACAGGGATAAGGTAGGGCAGTGGGTCTGGATAGGATGCTGTTCACTGTGTCAGTGTGTGCTCAATGGGTTGAATAGTCTGCTTCTGCACTGATCTATACTCTTCTGTAACCCAAAATCATCATTACTATCAACCACCTGACATCCATAAACTAACTTATCATCACCTCCACACTGTCTTCTAAATTGTTTTCATGTATCACAAACAATTAGAGACCCAGCACTGATCTCTGTGGTACGCCATTGGGCACTGCCCTCCATTCATACAAACAACTTTCTACCACTATGGTTGTCCCCTACACTAAGACAGTTTTGGATCAAACTTGAGGTTACCCTGGATCCCCGGAAGTAAAGGATACCATTCAATTCACCTTCTTGAGTACATGCTGTAACTGTATCCTAACTTCTTTTAACTTATGCAGTTGAACACCTAGATATCTGTGTACCTTAGACTTCCAGAGTCATTCCATGTTTAAGCGATACACAGTTTTTATTAGTTTTGCTATCAAGGTATATAACTTCTTTACATTTTCGCACATTATCTTCCTTTTGCCAGACTTTTGCTCATTCACTCAACCTGTTGATATCTCTCTGGAACTTCCTTATGTCATCTTCTGAACTTATTTTGCTACCTACCTTTTATCATTTTGTAGATTTAGCAACCATACTTTTTCCCCGCTGAATCCCTTCTAGAATATAGCTATTTTATTTACGACTTTCCAGTCTAACGGAGCTTTTCCTGAATCCAGGGAATTTTGGAAAATTAACACCAAAGCGCAAACTGAGACAAACAGGAGGCTGGAAGAACACAGCAAGCCTCCTGTTTGTCTCCCTTGGATTCTAGCACTACCTGAATAGCCACATCTTTTAATACCCTTAGGCCTGGAGACTTGCAACCCACAGTTCCATCACTTCACTAGTGAGTGTAATTTAATTAAATTTGTCACATCCTTCCACTTCGTGATTTACAGGTATAAGTGGCTTTTTTTTTTTGTCTTCTCTGTGGTGAAAATTGAAGCAAATTATTTGTTCATTTCATCTGCCGTTTCCTTATTATTGACCATTAATTCCCATTTTCAGTCTCCAGAAAACCAACACTCAGTTCACATTATTAATCTTTTCAAATACCTAAAGTTTTTGCTGTCTGTTTTTATTACTAGCTGGCTTATTACACTCAGTATTCTCTTCTGATAACCTTTTAGTTATTCTGTATATTCTGATCAATCATCTGATCTGCCATGCAGTTATATGCTTTTTCTTCAAGTTTGATGCCTTTCCTAATTTCTTCAGTTGACCAGAGATGCTGTATTCTCTCTTGAGAATTGTTCTTTATGATATGAATCTGTTTATCGGAGTATTCTAAAATATCTACTTAAATGTCAATCATTGCATTTCTGTTGATCTAATTCCCTAAGCCTAGTAGCCCAGTCTACTAAAACTAATATTCTATGAATGACTCATCTAGGCTACTACTGCCGACCTAATTTTTCCATTTTAATTTTAAATAAGCTGACCACAGTTGATTGGAAGGTTGCCTAGCAGGTAAGACAGTGGAACGCACTGCAGAAATTTACCAAAGATCCTTAATCATCACTTTCCAAACCCACAACCACTTCCATGTAGAAGGACAAAGGCAGCAAATACATAGGAACACCACCTATAAGTTCACCTCCTAAGCTACTCTCCATCCTGACTTGGAAATATATCACCATTCCTTCACTGTCACTCAATCAGAATCCAGGAGGGCTGTGAATGATCAATACTGAACATATTAAAGAGATTGATAACTCTCTAATACTAATGCATTCGGGGATATAGGTATAATTTAACGTAGGTGGAGTTGAGGTGGAAGATTGCCTACAATTGCATTAAATGGAAGATCGTGTTTGAAGGGCTGAATGGCCTACTTCTCCCATTTCTTATCGTTCCACTTCCTTTTCCCATCATGTCTCACATTATACATAGCCTTTACCTTGGATATTTTTTTAAGATTCCTTCCTGGTAACCACTGCTGTTTAGTACCATCTCTCATTGTCTGTAAACAGCTCATACTTCTTTGAACATATATAATTATGCCATCTGCAAAAACTCTGCAATGCCTTCTAAAGTGGTAATGGGCTTGAAACAGATCCTGCAGAGCAGTAAATGGCTGCTTACAAAGAAACCCAAATTTAAATTATCATTTCCTCCTTCAGTAAAATAATCTCAATATTCATTGCAGACTTTGGAAACAGCAAATATTATCTCTATGAAAGAGGAGTAGTTTGCTGCCCATTTGTACTTTTCTGTACCATTTCAACACTCCCTGTTTTCTATGCTATCTTACAACCCATTTCATTGTCCCATCGTGCCTGATTTCCTTGATCATCTTGCACCCTCTTCACGCAGCCACCTCTAGCACCCCTTTTTCTTTGTCCTCTCATGCCCCTTGCCATTCCCCTTGCATCTGCTACCTTTCTCATTGGTACCTACTTTTCTTTGTCCCTTGCACCCACTACTCCTTGCCCTCATTTCTTGCCCTTTGCACCACACCCTTCACTTTGACCCCTCAGGCCCTTTTCACCTTGACTCCCAAACGTCCTTCTCCTTGATCTCTCATGTCTCTTCTCCTCAACACCTTGCGCCTTCTTTTCCTTCCTTCCTCCGCTGCCCGGCCCTTTACTTCACCACTCAACGTTCCCTTTTCTCTTCCCGCTCCCCCCATCCTACTTTTCCCCTTTCTCCACACCTTCCTTTTCCTTCACAACTCACCCTCCCCCTTTTCTCCCTTCTCACCCTTTGTTTTTCCAAATCCCATCCTCCCGTCACTTCCGCCCTCCCCTTTACCTCACTCTCTCCTATCCATGGCCTTCTCCCTATCTCATCCTTTGCTTGCTTGTTCACCTCCCCAAAATGAACCCTCCAATCCTTCTCCCCACCTCATGTACCTGCTACACGTTTATCCCAGCTGCATTCTGCTCCTTATCTACCAATGGAATGTACGTATTTTTCCCTCATCACTCCTTATCTGAAAAAATGTTGCAGTGTAGATTTATTAGTAACTCTTCAACATAACTCATTTGAGTGAGTTAACTCTCTGATACTCTTGCAATTGAAGTTTAGAAGAAACGGCATCAATGTCAAGAAGAAAAATCACTCGCTAAGTAAATAAAATGTCATTTATATTAATTTATCGGGGGAGGCAATGGCCTAGTGGTATTATTGCTGGACTGTTAATCCAGAGACCCAGATAACGTTCTGGGGACCTGGGTTCAAATCCCACTGTAGCAGATGGTGGAATTTGAATTCAGTAAAATATCTGGAATTAAGAATCTAATGATGACCATGAATTCTTTATCGATTGTTGGGGGAAAACCCATCCAGTTCATTAACGCCCTTCAGGGGAGGAAACTGCCATCCTTACCTGGTCTGGCCTACATGTGACTCCAGACCCACAGCAATGTGGTTGTCTCTGAACTGCCCTCGAGAGAACTTGGGATGGGTAATAAATGCTGCCTAGTCAGTGACATCCGCATCCTGTTAATGAATTCAAAAAAAAATTATCCACATCTATATCTATAAATCATGTGCCCCAGTGGCTTCTATAAAACCAAGGATATTTTGAAATCTATTTCATATAAATGTATTAATTTACACTTTCCGTTTTCTTCCCTCATCTTCTGAAGGCATTAACTAGTTCTACCTTAGGTACTACCAACCCTCCTTGACCTGGACAATGAATGTTGGCTGGAAACTTGGCTGAAATTTTGACTGATTTGGTCAAAGGGATATAAAGAATGGCTTATGTTGAATTCACATCCTTATATTCCGATGTATTCATAAAACCTGAGCAGCAGGAATCAGTAGATAGCTCTTCCTTTCTAACCAAGGGCTGCAGAGCCCACGTATTCATGCATCTTGGGTGGCATGACTGCTTTCAAAGCATTATATAAATGCAAGTTGATATCACCTCCAATGAAATCAGATCAGTCTGGAATTTTCAGCCACTGGTAGGTTGGTAGTACAGGCAAACTGCAGTAAGATATGGGGAAAGGCTTGAAGACAGGCTCTACCTATGATAAGCCGTCCATTTCTTTTTGACTTCTAGAGAACTGCCAAATGTGATATTTGGAATTTGGTGAAATCGACTGCTGACATACCTGTGAAAAACAGTAGTTCTCTTTCACAAGAAAAAAAATTGCCAACGGGTCCAGAATTAGTGGATAATTGAGCAGGAAAGTCATCTTAGTAAGAGAGATAATTATTTCTTCTTTCAACTATCAGCTCTGTGTCTCTCACACCATTTGTGCTTGTTTGCAATGGTTACAATTGGAAGGAATATGGTGAGGAATTAAAACAGCCGCTGTGTGGTTTTTGTTTGATGTGTGCAATATGTTAAATGATTTCAGCAAGGGAAGTTTCACGTGCATGTTATTCTTTTCCCTTTACAGTTTTTTCTTCACCAGATCTGTGGTATTTCACAGCCAATCCTTTTGATCATAAACAGCCAGCACCGAATTCCACGGGCCAGCTGTAATTTAATCTCCAATTGTGCCCCGTGACCTGTCATTAAAATTGTCAATTCACTTCACGCTCACAACCCTTTCCAGTTATAGATTCTGCCTCCCACTCGTCTCTTCCAGAATCCATTGATATATTAACCGGTTATGATTTAAGAGCAGAATATTTTTCTACGGCATTTAAAAGTGGGTAGTCACACTTTCTCTTGGTTCAGTGTTGTTTGTGACATTGTCACCTTCATCCTGCCAGTCTGCCATCATCCTTCCTTAAGGTGATAATTGCTGATGGCATTACGGTTGTCCTGTTACGAGCTCAATTATTTTTCATTCGTGAACCCAGCCAGCAATTGTGAGCGGGCTTTTGGAGAATGGTAAACTTGTTGCTTCAAGTTGGCTTTGAGAAGAGACGGTTAAGAGGAGATTTGATAAAGATGTTCAAAACTCCAGGGGCAAAAAGGTCGGTAACCAAAGGGGACAGATTTTAGGTGATTAAGAAAAGAAACTAGAGCCCCCATGAGAGAAAATCACATTTTACAGTAAGTTGTTGTGATATAAGACTACAAGAAATAGTAACAAGAGTAGTTTCAGCCCCTCAAGCCTGCTTCACTATTACATGGGATCATGATCCAACATTCCTCACGTCCATTTTGTGCCCTTTCCCCACAACTGTTGATTCCCATACCGATCAAGAAACTTTGTCTCAGTCTTAAATATACACAGGAATCATAAATATACCTGGAGCACTATGTGGCATGAAGTTTCAAAGCGACTCAGCCCGCAAGAAAGGAAATTACTCCTTATCTCAGTCTTAAATCGACACCCCTTTTTTTCTGGGACTATGCCTTCTGGTCCTAAACTCTTCAATGACGGGGATCATTCGGCATTTGCCCTTCAAGCCCTTTAAGAATCCCGTACGTTTCAAGGAGGCCAACTCTCATTCTTCTAAACTTCAGTGAGAAGAGTTCCAACCTGTTTAGTCTTTGCTCATAAGACAATCCCTCCATACCAGGAATCATCTTAGTGAACCATCTCTTTCCTTAAATAAGCGACCACAACTGCTCACAGTACTCCACATATGGTCTCACCAGCATCTTGTACAGTTGCAGTAAGACTTCCCTTCTCTTAAAGTCCAACTCTCTTGAAATAAGATCCAACGTTCCATTAGCCTTCCTGATTACCGGCTGCACCTTTGTGCTAGTGTTGTGTTTCATGTGCGAGTACCCTCACGCCCCTTTGCTCTGCAGCTTTCTGTAGTTTTTCTGCATTTCAACAATGTTCTGTTCTATTGTGCTCTCTTCCAAAATGAACAATTTTGCAATTTCTTACATTGTACTTTATAACCATTTTTTTGCCCACTTACTTAACCTATCAATATCTCTCTGTAAACTGTATCCTTTTTACAACCTGCCTTTCCACATATTTTTGTGTCATCTGCAAAGTTAGCTCCAGTACATTTACTTCCTGCTTAAAAGAATAACATGAACAGATTAAGTAACAATTTTCAAAAGGGGCTTCAATAAATACATATAAGAAATAAAGTTATAGGATAATGACAAAGGAGCAGGTGAGCAGGATGTTAACATTCGACCTTTAGACAACTTCCTTTTTCGTAAACTTCTTAATTAGATTTATCAAGTCAGCCAGGAGATACTTAATTGTGGATCATACAGACTGATTTTATTCATTGATCTTAAATAATCAGTCTAAACTGTAAAGAGTGTGTGAGTTATAGCCTACAGCTCTATCTTTTCAAGCCCTCCAAAGAATGCTCAATGTTCAGTTCCATTATACGCTTTAATTTGCCTATATGTAAAATACAAACCTCTCAGAATTAATGACCTATCTGTTGCTTAATCATTAAAAAGCAGTGCAGTTATTTACTGCAAAGCTGTTTCTCTAAAGCAAGGCTTTTTGCCTTAACTATTTTTAAATCTTTTGTAGCAAAAATTTTTTGACCCCTAACTTTCTGTAGTGTAGTTAGATGGATCCCTTTATCAATGTTTATTGAACCAGACAGTAAAGTTGTACAAAAGCAAAGCACTATGGAAGCTGAAAATCTGCCATAAAAGCCAAAGGTGCTGGAAAGTCAGGCAGTGTCTGTGGGGAGAGCGACAGTTTACATTTCAGGTTGATGACCCTGTTTTGTTGAAAGATCTAAATCATTAATTCTGCATCATTCCAGAAGTACTGTTATATATTAGTCAGTTAAGCTTGATGTCTTCCAAGTTACTTAATTGTTTGATGGACAGAGCTAACTGAACCATCAGCCAACTTATCACATCAAAGCTCTACAGACCTGTATTGAATGTTTTGAATGCTGGTGGACAATTAAACAAAGGAGAAAGTTCCACAAATGTTCCCATCCTGAATGATAGGGAAGCACAGCACATCAGTGCAAAACATGAGGTTGAAGAATTTTCAACCATCTTTTGCCCTGAGGGTTGAGTGGGTAATCCACTTCAGCCTTCTCCTGAGGTCCCCAGCATCTCAATGTCACTACGAAATCTTGTACCGTCAACACTCTGAGGATTCTATTGACTGAAAGCTGAACTGAACCAGCCAAATAAATTCTGTAGCTGCAGGAATAAATCAGAGCCGCTAAGAATTCCATAGAAAGTAACTTACCTCTAACCACACAAAGCCTGTACACTACCTACAAGGCAGGAGTGTGATGAAATAATCTCCACATATCGAGATAAATCTGTTCCCAACAACATCCACTATCCAGGACAAAGCAGACCAACTAATTGACTACTTAACCGTTCACTCCATGCAGTACCAGCTCACAGTGGCACAAGTGTGTACCATCTGCAAACCACATTGCAACAACTTGCCAAGTCTCCTTTTGACAATACTTTCCAAACCCATGATCTCTACCACGTAGAACGTTAAAGACAGCAGACTTATGGGAACACGACAGGCTACAAGTTTCCCTCTGAGTCATGCATCACCCTAAATTGGAACTGTATTACTGTGCTTTTGCTGTCACTGGGTCAAAAAAGTGAAGCTTTCTTCAAACTAATGTCGTTGATGTACCTAAACCAGAACGGACTGTAACAGTTGAAAAAGTGGCTGACCAGCACCTCCTCAGTCAGGCTTGATCAACAGATGTTGGTCTTGTCCACAGCGATAAGATCCAATGAAAGAATTTTTTAAAAATTATTTAGACATGTATTACTTCTGAGGTTTTGGAGTAGATCTGTAGCTCGGGTTGTGGGCGTTGAGGTTGGTTGGCTCGCCGAGCTGGTTTGTTGTTCCGCAGACGTTTCGTTACCATGCTTGGTAACATCCTCAGTGCAGCCTCTGATGAAGCGTCGGTGTGTTTTCCCGCCTGGTTTTTAAGCTCTGGGGCCCGTTGCGATGGATTGCCTCACTTCTGGGTTTCCTGTGTAGTGGAACGTATATGGGGTCGAGTTCAATGTGTTTATTAATAGCGTGCTTCGTGGAATGCTGTGCTTCGTGGAATGCGATGCTTCCAGGAATTCTCGTGCTTGTCTCTGCCTAGCCTGTCCCAGGATCTTAGTGTTGTCCCAGTCGAAGTCGTGGTTCTCTTTGTCCATGTGGATTGAGATGAGTGAGTATTGATCGTGTCAATTTTTTCTGAGGAAGAATGTTCCAGTATTTGACACAGTAGCATTTTACTGCATGCTATTTTAGAATATTCTTTTCTCCCAGAGGTTAACTGTCTGCACACTACATAGTTAATGACCCAATATAGTTTGGAGCCATGCAGTATCATTGGTCTTGTTTTATAGCATTGAGTTTGCCAAAAAATTATGATGTCACTGAGTTATGCATACTTTCTTCTAACTTTTCCATCATCTCGTCAATACCCTTGATGGCACTTGACAAAATTGGTTTATCACCTTGTCCCCAGTCAAATCAGTGGTGATTTCAAACTTGCTTGATATTTGCTACTTTTCTCCCTGCAGCCATTATGTAAATTTTTGGGTTAAGATCATTTAATTTAAAATAAAATCACTGCACTTAATGTTTTTAATTCTAAGCCACAATCCATCAAAGCACTTGTTTATTGTTTTCAGTTTTGTGTATGGAGTGAGAAAGGTGTATATGACACATGAGAGTTGTCGTACCATGATGAGAGGAAATAATGAAGAAGCAAATTATTTAGACTTGATGTCAGGCCTGAAATGGTTGGCATTGTTGAAGTGCATTAACTTTCAGCCGTCTTCTGACTATGTCTGAAATTCATAGAATGTCTTACAAAGCATCAAGTTCAGTATAGTGAAGGAATCAGAGTTCTATGACTTGTCATTATCGGTATGTTCAATTAATTTGTTAATGTAAATAGGAGTCAGATTATTAGTTGTGCTGTGCCACTCTTGAAGGCCTTTGATTCATCATTGCTTTCAATTCATATCCAAATTACTTTCTCAATTTTATTTTTGTTTCGTAAGGGCAAATCAGGGCATTGCTCAATTCATAACATTAGTCATAGATTATGGCATTCTAGGAAATTTTTGATCAATGAATTCTTAAAACTGTATTATGGACTGAAGTCTGAGATTTGTATAAAATTTCTGCTTAGAGCAGCAGACACCAGTGAATAAATTACAGGCTGGAATCTAATTGATGGTTTCAGTCTTTTTAAGCAACACATTTGATTCAAACGAAGAAGGAGGAATTTGAGGTTTCACTTTCAGTTTGGCTCTTCTACATGTGCACAAGTAGGGCTGTTGAGAGGGGAGAGAAAGACTTGAACTACATATAAGTATAATTGACACAATCCCTTCAAATAGTCCATTGAGTGAGCAAGGTACAAAGTCAGCTGAAGAAAGTGAAACAGTGGTCAGTAATGTCATGCAAGAAACAGCAGTATAATGCAGGGCACTTGCTGTGTTCTGACAGAGTTAAACAGGTGTTGGGAGCTATGGTCGGTACTGAGACTGAAAAACATGAGGATTGGTCTCCTGTGAGTAGCAGCTGTGAGGCATGACAAAGATCATTTGATGGCTGATATATAAGAGGTCCAAAATCATATTGGGAAATCTTTATTTTTCACTTGTGCCTGCTGATGTGTTCAGACATTGTTCATAATAAGTCAAATACCTTGAAGGTAGCATAGCTAATGATTGACCTCCATCTGTACGAATTAATCATAATTTTGACATGACCTAACTGAAAGGATTTTGATGCTTTTGTTAGGTTGCACTTTACAACTTGCACAGTGTTACACGGTTAATGGTAATGTCATGTTCAGTTTTCAGGACCCTTTGGCATCACAGGTGTATTTTTAAGCCATTAGTTTTACTGAAATCTTTGCTTCTTGTTTCTGGACCATCTGGCCCAGAGATAAGGACATTACAGCTGTGCTAGAAGATCCCATGGAGAATGATTGAGGACAGATTTTTCTCTTTTATTAAGGTAATTATACATCTTGCTTAATCCCAGAAGAACTAGATTGTTTTTAATTTATAATTTATAACTGCATCAAAAGACTCTCTTCCCAGCTTTGTTTCAAGTTTTATCTCTTTAAAGAACGTTATTATTTTGGTTAAGAAATGGATGCTGGATTTCAAGATTGAAAATCTGTTGGGATTCATGACCCCGATCTTGAACAACCATCTCTTTATGCGTCCTTGCTCCAACCCCAGAGTCCTCAGATGTATTTATGTGAATAAAGTTTATTGTCCAATGCTGAATTATTTCTCTATTTGGGTCAGTCTCACATGAAACACCCTGGGATAGTTTAAAAGTTCACCTTATAGTCTGGAGCAGCAGAAAAATGAATAGAATGAATATGAGATAGATGTAGACACATTCTCAATTGTCAGATAGATATTGCCTTGATCATAGATTTTAAAAAAAAACCTTGATATTGGCACCTGGGAGGAAGAGCCTGAAATTTTGTTCCTTTCTCCTAGCAACATCTGACAAATGACTGAGCTGGATCACATGACTAGTCAGGATCTTAAATCCCAATTGTTGATTTTTTCCTTTCCTGCTCCACTTCCATGTCCAGATTACAGATTTTACAATTTGTAACTCCCACACCTAACATCTACATCACCTAAAATGGCCAGGAGAAAAAAAATGCATGACGGCATCCAATTCTCCTCAAAATGGAACACCAAGCCAACATGGCTCCATACCACAGCTGCTGCTGCTTCATGGTCAATATTGATCAGCGAGCAAAGATGGGACGGGACTTGATGCAAGTTAGAACACGGAAGCAGAGCTTTGCATGATCTTGATTATTTCATGAAATGTAGAATATGGGGCTTCACTGGATTACAGAAATCTAGATTTTAGGACAAAATGTCAGAGCTTGTTTCCTGAGGGGCTGTTACAACTGAAACAAAAGAGATATTTTTTCATTCAAAGTGGATGGTATTGCTTGAGATGGGCAACCTTATTAGCCTTTCTCACGGGCAACTAGGGACAGGCACAAAATGCTGACCAGCCAGCAATGCCGACAGTCCACAAGTACATAAAAAATGTTGATGTTTATTGTCCTCAGAAACACACATTAGTTCTATTTCTATATGCCTTCTGGCTCTCTGATACCCTTTCCTTCGATTACCTGGCTAATCTAGTTTTAAATGTGAGTTTTAATCCTCAGTTCCATTTTTTTCATTGCTGCACTACCCACTGGGTTTTCCTGTTTATTATTCCAATTATTCTCTTATATTCTGCATTTTATGTTCCCTTTTCCTAGACTTTTAAATAATTGAAAACTTTCAATTGTGCACCATACCTTCATAATTTGAAACACTTCTGTCAAATTATCCCTTTATCTCCTGTGAAATAACAAAAACAGTCCTTGCTTTCTCGTCTCACCACCCCAACCTAAAGCCACTGCTCTACTAACAGACTGAAAGTCAGATGAACAGTCGGCTGGAATGGTATCAATTTGGGAAGATTTATTTCGTAACTGCATCTTTTCTGAGATGTTTTCACTTCATTTACTTCAGTGGGTCGGGAATGGTTTCGTAGTTGGGAAGGAGAAACGATCAGCAAATGACGAGAGGGTAGTGATGTCAGCCTTTATCTGCTCCAGTCGTACAATTAGCAGCAATTTATCACAATGTAGAAATAACCTTGCCAGGTTTATTTTTAACTGTTTCTCTGACTTTTTAAATACTGCATCAGCTTTGTTTGCAATGCACAGCTCAGATATTTTTGAAGCAAATTGGTCAATCAACTCCTGTAATCAGAAGCAGATTAACTTGTTTCAAGTTGCTGAGGAAAGAATTTAATCTTCAAAAACTGCTGCCAGGTGATAACATTCCCTCAGTGTTTATTTAAGCTGAGTTGCTCTCTGTACATCCAGCTCAAGCGTGTATGTTCTGCTTGGCTTTGTTGTCACTGCTGCCACCCGCTGATTTGGATGACAGACTATGACTTTATTTGACATATCTCTATGATCTGTTGCCTGCTTTATTACATTCATCTTTTGAGATTTAGTTTGATCTAAAATTAAATTGCCATCTTACAATTGCAATTAAATAAAATCCAGTGAATTAAACCATAAACATTTCATTATTTTTGGCTGTTTTACCACCTCCTCTGATGCAGATTACCACTGGAGCACAATCTCTCGGGTATTTCTAGCCCTTCAGTAATTAGATGCCGCGACCTTTCTTCATGTACATCTGTTAAACTATGTCCAGTTGTTAACCATTGTAAACTTGGCTGAATTGCTCCATCAGTTAATGGCCAATTGTATTTTTCCTTGCTGGAAAATACAAAGAAGGACTTAGATTTATAATAGTGCATTTTATCTGCCCTCGGTGAGGTAATGAATACTGAATAATGGGTGTAGGTGCTGCCTAATTCTTCACTTCACACACGCCCCAGTATGACACACCTATCCAGTTTAGCAGTCCTGATAGTAATTGTAGAGGTACTAAGGCCATTATAGCACAGGGCTTAGCCTTATGTTTAGAATTGTAATCTGTAACATATCTTTATCCATTAAAAATGCCATTGGGGCTGCTGGGACTTGAATTAACATCACAAAGACAGATTATCTGGTCATAAACATATTGATAACCATGTATCATTTTTAAAAAGTGTTGGTAGAATACAGATTTTAGTCTCTGCTGACGCAACCAAAACAAAAACAGAAGGAACGGCAGGCATTAATGTTGCATTTGGAGAATGCAGATGAAAAGATTGAAGAATGATTTCAGGAATGAGGAACTTCTGCTGTACAGATAGACCCACCTTCTCCAATCTATGTTCTTTGGAGAAAAGAAGATTGAAAGACATTTGATGTAGGTATTCTAAACCAGGAGGGATCTAGACAAGGATGGTGGAAAATGGTTCTCACTGCTGAAAGGGTTGGGAACAAGAGGGTGCAGATTAAGACATGGGAAAAGTCTCATTCATGCAACGCGTGGTTGATTGTATTGCTTTGGCTGGAATGCACAACCTGAGAGTGCTGTGGTGATGGTATGATCAGTTGAAGTAATCAAGATGGAATTGGGTTAATGTCTCCAAAGGAAGAATGTCACCATTATGTGGAGAAGGGATGTGCGACCAGACAAATTGCTCATCCAGAGAGGGTGCACAGACAGAGGTTGAATTAGCACCTTCTGTGTGATTCTGAAATATCTCTCGCCTTAAATAGAGAAGTCCAGAACAGTGGAGTAAAGCCTTAGAAATACGTTCAGGAATGATGTCAAGGACCATATTTTCATAAAGGGTAGCAAAACTCTCCCCAACTAGCTGTTACAGCTGCAGGGTCAATTTTTTTAAAAAAGTTCACGATGAAAATAGATACTTTTTTGTTTGATAAGAATACTGTGATATTGGAAAGGAATAACTAAAAGTGTGTCAGTTCAGTTAAGGTACAGATCAACTATGGTCTAATTAAAGGGTAGAATCTGTTCAAAGTTCTGAATGGTACATTCCTTTCTTGTGTGCTTGTACCCCTCTCTCACTATTTGTCTGTGTGTGTGTCTGTGTCTGTGTCTGTGTCTGTGTCTGTGTCTCTCTCTCTTTTTTTTCCCATCTCTGTCTCGATCTTTCTGTATTTCTTTCTTTGGTTGCTTTTTTTGAAAGTTTATGTTATGTGAGTGTCATTGGCTAGGGCAATATTCATGGCCTATCCCTAATTATTCTTGAGCAGCTGTGGTGAGCTGCTTTCCTCCAGAGCTGTGATAGATGTGTGATAGTTATACCCACAGTACAGTTGGGAAGGGAGTTCCAGGACTTGACCCAGTAATAAATGAGGAGGAACATCAGTCGAGTTCCAAGTCAGGTTGGTGTGTGGTTTGGTGGGGAATTTGCAAATGATGGTGTTCCCAACTCTGCAGCCCTCTCCTTTTAGGTAGTAGAAGTTTCAAGGTTTGGAAGATGCTGTCAGAAAAGCCATGGTGAGTCACTGCAGTCACCTATCAATGGTGCACACTGCTGCCACATCTCCAGTACCTCACTGGTGAAGTGAATGAATGTTTAAGGAAGTCGGTGGGTTGTCAGTCAAGACTATTTTAACTTAGGGTGTCAAACTTCTTGAGTGCTGTTGGAGCCACACTCATCCAGGAAAATGGAGCATATTACATCACACTCCTGACTTGAGCCTTGTAAATGATGGACAGGCTTTAGTGACTTAATTGAGATATTTGATGCAGAATTCCTGGACCTGGACCTTGACCTGCTGTTGTAGCCACAATATTTACATGGCTAGTTCAGTTGCTGGTCAATGGTAACCACTAGAATGTAAATAATGGAATGATCAGCGATGGTAATACCATTCAATGTTAAGAGGAGATTATTATATGCTCTTTTGGTGGAGGAAGTTATTGTCTGCTACTTGTCTGGTGCAAATGTAACTTATCAGCCTAGTCCTGAATATTGTATAGGTCTTTCTGGAAATGTACGTAGACTGCTTCAGCATCTGACGAGTCACAAATGGTGCTGAACATTGATGATTGCACAATGAATTTCAACACTTTTGACTTTATGATGTACAGAAGTTCACTGACAAAGCAACTGAAGATGGTTGGGCCTGGTATTGAGGCAGTTGACTTCCAAAAACCATAACCATCTTTGTTTGTGCTAGGTATGACTTCGACTGGTGGAGAATTTTTCCCTGATGTCCATTGACATTAGTTTTGCTAACATTCATTGATGTCACACACGGTCAACTGCTGTCTTGACGTCAACACAGTAATACTTAACTGACCTCTGAGTTCAGTTTTTATGTCCACGTTTGGACCAATGCTGTAATGAGATCAGGAGCAGAGTGACCCTGACAGAACGCCAACTGCACAGCTTTGAGAAGGTTATTAATTAGTAAATGCTGTTTGATTTTCCTGTCAATGACACTTTTCATTCACTTTGCTCGAAGAGACTGATAAGGCAATGATTATCCAACTTCAATTTGATTTTCGTTTTGGGTATTGGATGTACCTGGGCAATTTCCCATATTTTCAGTTAGATGCCAGTGTTGCTGTGCTGGAGCAGCTTGACTGCAGGCGTAGCCAGTTCTGGAGCAAAGGTCTTCAGTAGTATTACTGGAATAATGTCAGGGCTCATAGCTTTTCCAGTATTCATTGACCATAACCTTTGCAGTATCCAGTGTCTTTTGAATGCCATGACTGAACCTGAATCAAAACCAGGCCCCATGCACTATGCAAAAATTTCTTCTCATATCACACTTAAACATTTTGCAAATCTGTTTCAACATTGCACTCATTCTTTATCCATTTACAAGCAGGAACAGTTTCGCCCTGTCTTCTCTGTCCAGACTGCTCTTGATTTTGCAAACTTTAATTAGATTTCCTGTCAGGCTTCGGTATAAGAAAAACATTCCCAACTTCTTTGATCTAGGTCCATAATTCAAGTTCCTAATCCTTGGAATCATTCTTTTTAGACTCTTGTGCATTCCATGCAATACATTCACATCCTTCCTAGATTATGGCACCCAGAACTGTACGCAGTACCCTAGGTGACGTTTAACAACTGTCTTATACAGGTTCAGCATAACGTCCCTGCTGTTGTATTCAGTGCCACTACAGATGAATCCTATTAACCGTGCTCTCCACCTGTCCTGTCACCGTGAATGACTTGTGCATGTATGCATCCAGATCTCTCTGCTTGTCTATAACCTTTAGAGTAGTACTCTTTAGTTTATATTGTCACTGCATGTTTTTTCCACAAAAATATGTGACCTGTCAACTCCACGTTGAATTTCATTCGGCACCTATCACGTTATCAATGTCTTTTGAAGTTCTATGCTTAACCTTTTAAGCCCTCACCATTCTGAGATTAAAGGTACAATGTCATTTTAGGTATAAACATAGCTAAGAGACAAGAAGTAGGGAGTGACAGTGAATTATTACTTTTCAGACTTGGAGAGAACCATTAAACTCGCATGAAGGATCCTCAGCTTTATTAATAGAGCTATCCTAAGCATTTCTGGATTTTAAAAAAATTCTCTTGAATTCTTTGTTGGATTTCCAAGTGACTATCATATTTATAAACTCCAGTTTTGGTCTTCCTGCAAGTATAAAATTTTATTTATGTGTCTCCTATGTTTACCCTACAGATACTTTTAATAAGATCACTCCTCAGTATACTCTATTCTAAATAAGAGCCCCTTATTAATTAGTTGTAACCTGTTCAGTTTTAGGATCACCTTTGTTAATCAACTTTGCACATTCTGCAGTTTTTGTGTATCTGTTTTGGTAAAGTAGAAATCAACTCTGTGCAAAGTACTAAATTTGAGTATAAAACTAAGCATATGCAGTGCACTAAATTACCTATTGGGCCTATTGTTACATGTTATTAAATCTATATATGTTTTAAAAATTTCCACTAATCTTACCATCTATTGTTTTCTTAAGTACATACAGATTTGCTGCTTAAGGTTCAACATAGCCACACAATATGAATCTTAGCAGTATTTGTTTATGTTTATAGAAAATGGTTTTAATTTATTTGCTTTCAGTATTTGAATGGGCTATAATTGACTTTATCAGCAATATCAGGAAATATTTTATCACAGGATCAAGAGGATTGGCTTTGACTCACATTGAACAGAGACAGCAGTTCATACCTCAGTTCCTTTGGCAGGCTCTGTGATCTTCACCACAAGGTGCATGTTGAACAGTAGGGAAGATCTTGTCAAAATATTACTCAGTGTATTGATTGCTGTGACTTTGCTTTGGGCAGGCTAGGACAGAAAGTTTTGTTAGGTATGTTCCAATAAAAATGCTCCCACCAAACTGCAGTGTACTTTGACTGTTTGCATTTAAGCAGAGAAGTGAAACTGTACATAGATTTTACTGAATTAAGTGTATGAAATATCCCTTTTCACTTTTCACCAGTGCTTTGACTGTCTTTAAAAACATTATGGTGGGCATGGGAAAGTCTAATTGAGAAATGGGAAACAGCGAGTGATTTATAGATTTCAGCATCCCAAACCTGTTTTATGTCGAGAGAGCATTTGGATCAGTGTAATACAAGTACCAAATAATAGTTCTGGCTGGTAGAGGAAGTTTTGAGTTGATGAGCATGGAAGTAATAACACTCTTGACTCTTCATCAATAACAGTCTTAAAATAAATGACGAGTGCGATAGTTGATTGTTGGTTAGAATTTCCAAAATTTCCTAAATTCAGGAAAGATCCCATTAGATTGGAAAGTGGGAATTCTAGCTCCTTTATTCAAAAAGGGAGGGAGGAAGAAAGCGGGAAATTGCATGCTCGATCACTCAAAATCTGTCATAGGGAAGATATTGGAAGCAATAATGAAAAACATTATAGCAGGACTTTGAAAAGTTCAAGGTAATTGGGCAGAATCAGAATGTTTGTTTTTATTCTCTTGTGGAACGTCATTGGCTGGCCAGCATTTATTGCCTAATCCTATTGCCCTTGAGAAGGTGAGCTGCCATCTTGAACCACTGCAATCCATTTGCTGTAGGTAGACTGACAATGCCATGAGGGAGGGAATACCAGGATTTTGACACAGTGACTGAATGAACAGCGATTATATTTCCAAGTCAGGATGGAAAGTCGTTTGGGAGGGGAACTTGCAGGTGTTGGTGTTCCCATGTATCTGTTGCCCTTGTCCTTCTAGATGGAAGTGATTTTGGTTTTGGAAGGTGACGTCTTGGGCGAATCAAGGATCTTGGGTGAATTTCTGCAGTGCATCTTATAGGTTACACACACTGCTGCTACTGAGCATCAGCAGCAGAAGGAGCAGGTGCTTGTGGATGTGCTGTCAATCAAGTCAGCTGCTTTGTCCTGGATGGTGTCACGCTTCTTGTTGGAGCTGCATTCATCCAGGCAAGTGGGGAGTATTCCATCACAATCCTGTCTTGTGCATTGTAGATAGTGAACAGGCTTTGGGAAGTCAGGAGTTACTTGCTGCAGTATTCCTAATTTTTGACCTGCACTGTAGGCTCTGTCTTTGTATAGTGAGTCCAGTTATTTTTGTGAATGGGAAATTGAGTTTAAACAATTTATTGGAGTTCTTCGAAGAAGTATTATGTGTTATTGGTAAAGGAGAACTAGTGGATGTTCTGTACTTAAATTTCTAGAAGTTATTTGATAACATACCTGCAGAAAAATTATTGTGGCAAATAAAAGCTCGTGGTGTAGGGGTAGCATATTACCATGGATAGAAGATTGGTGAGCTAACATGAAACAGAAATGTTTCATTTTCTGTTTGGCAAGATGTAATAAGTGATTTTCCATAAAGGTCAGTGTTGGGGCTTCAGCTTTTTCCAGTTATATAAATAATGTGGATGCAGCGCAAGGTATAGTTGCCAAATTTCATGATTACATCAAGATCAGTAGGAACATAAGTTGTGAAAAAGACATAAGGAGGATACAGAGGGATGTAGATAGGTTAAATGAGTAGGCAAATTTCTGGCAAATGGAGTACAATATGGGAGAATGTGAAATTGCCTATTTTTGGCAGGAAGACTAAAAGAACCCCATTATCTAAATGACAAGAGATTGCACAGCTGTAAGATACAGAGAGATCTGAGTGCCCTAATTCAAGGTTGAAAAAAGATTCGTTTGCGGATACAGCAAACAGTTAGGAAATAGAATGTTATTATTGTGAGGGGGTTGAAAATATAAGCAAGTTATGCTTCATTTGTAGTCATGGAACTGCACGGAAACAGGTCCTTCGGTCCGACTTGTCCATGCCGACCAGATATCCTAAATTAATCTAGTCCTATTTGGCCCATATCCCTCTCAACTCTTATTATTCATGTACCTATCCAGATTCTTTTTAAATAGTGTAATTATACTACCCGCCACCATCTCCTCTAGCAGCTCATTCACTACACACACCACCTCCTGCGTGAACAGGTTGCCCCATAGGTCCCATTTATATCTTTCCCCCATCAGCTTAAACCTATGCCCTCTAGTTTTGGACTTCTCTCTACCCTGGGAAAAAGGACCTTGACTATTCACCGTATCCGTGCCCCTCAAGATTTTATAAACCTCCATAAGGTCACCGCTGAGCCTCCGATGCTCCAGGGAGAATAACCCCAGCCGATTCAGCATGTCCCTGTAGGATGTTGATGAGACCACATCTGAAATTCTGCATACAGTATTGGTCTCCTTATTTAAGAAAGGATATAAATGTATTAGAACCAATTCAGGGAAAGTTTACTAGACTAATGACTGAAAGGGTAGGTTTCTTATTTGAAAAGGTTGGACAAACTAGGCCCGTATCTGCTGGGGTTTAGAAGAGTAAATGGTGACCTGAGAGGTCTTGACAGGATAGATGTGAAAAGGATGTTTCCTCTTGTTAGGGAATCTAGACCAAAGGACCGACATGCAAAAATAAGGGTTGCCCATTTAAACAGATGAGAGAATTTTCTTGTCAGAATGGTGAGTCTTTGGAACTTTCTTCCTGGAAAGGGAATGAAAGCAAAGACCTTGGCTATTTGTAAGACAGCAGTAGATAGATTCTGTGTGAAAGGTTATCTGGATTAAGCAAGAGTGTGGAATGATCAGGTCAGCCATGACTTTACTGAGTGGCAGAGCGGGTTCAGGGGAACATGGGGCCAACTCCTCCGAATTTGTGTGTTTGAATCCAATGAAAGCATTACAATTTTCTCATTACTGCACAACAACTTCCTGCCACCCACCAGCTTTGGATTTACTAGAATGATACTGCAACTACAACATCATACTTGTCAGAATAGATGCTATGCTATAGCTGTTTTAGCCAGCAAAGAGAAAACTAAGATGGCCTGATGGAATTCTTTAAGATTGTGGAAGGGTTTAATAGAGTAGATGTATAGAGGCTGTACTGACTGACAAACTAGAGCTCAATGCTATAAGTACGAGATAGACACTAATGAATCCAAAAAGGAACCCTGAAGAAATTTCTTCATGCAGAGAGTGGTTAAAAAGTGAGCCTTGCTGCTTTATGGACAGTTTGATGCAGATAGCTTAGTTACATTTGAGGGGAAGCTATAGAAACACATGGTTAGATATGTAAGGTAGGAGAAATCTGATATGGAACATTGACTTCAACCTATTTGACTAAATGGCCTGTTTCTGTGCTGTAAATGTTATCTAATAAGAGAGTACCTAATATTTTATTAATATTCCTCAAACACAGAGGAAGGTCAAGATTATTTTTCTCTTCAAATGTGCATGAAGGTTGTAATAATTGGTGGCTCTGAGTTGATGGATTTGAACATTTGTGTGAGGTGTACTTAAAGTTGTCATTCTGTTGAAGATACCCTGTAAATAATGGCACACTTCCAAGAACTCTTTGTAAATATTAGCAAACTCCCAAGGTTTCTCTTTCTTAACTTAAAATAAATAGTGTTGACTGTCCAAGGAAAAAACATTACAGTAAATATTCACTAGTATATACAGATGTATCGGTAAATTACCCCTCCTCGCCCTAATAAATAATGATGCCAAGGGACGGCACAGTGGCTCAGTGGTTAGCACTGCTGCCTCACAGCACCAGGGACCCAGGTTCAGTTCCACTCTTGGGCGACTGTCTGCGCGGAGTTTGCACATTCCCGCCTCCCCCACCCGTCAGTGTGAGTTTCCTCCGGGTGCTCCGGTTTCCTCCCACAGTCCAAAGACGTGCAGGTTAGGTGGGTTGGCCATGCTAAATTGCCCGTTTCAGGGATGTGTAGATTAGGTGGATTACGGGGAGACGGGCCTGGGTGGGTTTCTCTGAGGGTCGGTGTGGGCTTGTTGGGCCGAAGGGCCTGCTTCCACACTGTAGGGATTCTATGATTCTATGTCATTCACTCTGATTTAATTCCCAGCGCCTGCTTCCAGGGCAGTTGATGTGCGTGATTGGTTTTGGCATCCTTCGATTGGGAAGAGGAAAACTCAGTTAGACTCCCTCTGCCTGCTTGTGGTTACCACTGAATGGCCTCAGTTGACATTGGAAAATTGTGTGTCAAGTTTTATCACAAAATGTTCATTCTTCAACTCCGATGAGGAAGTACATGGTACTGCATTTTTTTCCCTTTAATTCTTCATGGTTGTGGGCGTCACCTAATTGCCTTTGAAATGACAGTCTAAGGCATTTCATGCAGCAGGTGAGAATAGGTTTGCAGTCACATGTTTGCCTGACCAGATACTGACAGCAGAACTTTCTTCCCTTCTCGTGGTGAAGCAGATGGCTTTCTGAGACCCTTCTTGCTTATTTTTAATATTCCAGTTTATTAATTGAATTTCATTTCCTCTGGCTGCTGTGGTAAGATTTTAACCCATATTTCCAGAGCATTTGTGTGATTGTTCCAGTGATACTGCTAGAACATCACTGTCTCCCCGCGTATACTCTGGATGGATCAGTATGATATATTCAGCATCTTTCTTCTGCCAGTCAAATGTGAGTTAGATAATGGAACACTTCCCACACCAATGGAACCAATCCATTTTTGTATTCCACCTTCGATTCCCACCTCAGACTTGATAATATATCTCTTGTGATAATGACAAAAACTGCATATATGTGATTCTCAATCTTTGTGATGCAACACTGAAGTGTTGTAATCAGTCCTGAAGTGATGAGAATTTCCTAAGACTTAGGATATATATTTTAAAAATCCTATTTACAGACTATTTTAACATTGACATAAAATGTTGATTGAATCTGTGTGTAACAGGGTCTGATATGAATACTCTGCTGGAATCCTTCCCTATACAAAAGAGAATACTGGACAAGTGATAGTCATCAAAGTCAGTATATATAAATGTATTTATATATACATGTATCACCTGGGAGCTTACGTAAGAAATCTGTGGACAATGCTGTACTATGTATTCAGTTATTGTACCCACTTCATATGCTAGACCGATGAGAGTCAGCTCTTTCATCACCTGTTGCAGCATCTTTGTTTAAATAGTACATGTTGCACTGTAGTGGGCAAGGAATGCAGCACGTTTACAAACATTATCACATATGAATGAGATTAACAGGAAATTAGATATAATTATATATATCACACTGTATGATATATTTATATATTGTGTATCGTCTTTCATGTAACAAAACATCCCAAGGCAGTTCATATGACACCAAGCTGCATAAGATCTGATGTCAAGTGACCAAAAGCTCAGTCATGAAGGTAGGCATCAAAGGTTTTTCTTAGTACAGAGAACCAAGGTGGAGAGGTGTATGGGGAGAAGTTAAAACTGGGAATGCACAAGAGCCTTGAATCGGAGGAGTATGAAGCTAGAGGAGATTGCTGTGTTCGGCTGGGCCAAAACCATAGAGAGATTTGTAAACAAGGATGAGAATTTTAGCATTTTATAAACAAAGCGTTGCTGGATTGGAAAATAATGTAGGCCAGCTAACAGGGATAATAAGGGAACGGGACTTAGTGTGTCAAGACAAGGGTAGAAGAGTTTGAGATAATCTCAGATTTAATCTCAATTCAAGAAACTAGTCAGATTGTGTTGAAATAATTGAAACTGAAGATAAGAATGAGAGTTTCAGCAGTAATTGAGCAGAAACAGTGAAGTTCAGCTGGGATGTGGAGGTGGAAATAATGATGGCACAAAAAGAGAAGCAGAATCTATGGTTTCAGACTTGCAAATATTTCCTTGAAGGAAATTTCTATTCATCAAGTGCTGGATGTTGGATAAGCAATTTGATAAATTAGGAACAGTGGAGAAGTTAAAACAGATTGGTGGGAAAGTAGGTCTAGGAGTTCTGAATGCAATGTCGGTCATTATGATGAAAGGTGTATAATTTATATATACATAACTATCGTTTCGACAATTTGGATTTCAGAATAGAGGCAGATATCTATTAGTTACTTCTGTGGAGGCTTTTTAAAATGTAAGCCCTTCCTGAACAGTAGTGACTAAATCCAGCATTTGTCATACAGCAGGTGACTGCAGACCCTAATGGTGATAATGGAAAGTTAGTGATTCCGTTTGATTTACAGCAGATAGGGTAAATGTTTAAGGCTGTTAAATTTGTTGTCCGTTTAGAAGAATCTAGTGTTGGCTAAGTTGTCTTTTTAATTTATGCTGAAGTTACCTTAGTTTAAAAGCAGGTTTAGTTCTCTCAGGTTCAGAGCAGTTCAGGGAACACATCATGTCATCAGCAGGGTTTAGTTTATGCAACATACAAACTGGAAAGCTCGGTTAGAAATCTCCAGGTTATTAAAACTGAGAAAGTTTAAGGTCTCAGGTTTGTCAAAAGTTCTTTTGGCAGACTTGGAAAGGACTCTTTGAATTGTCTCTGCAGTCCACGGCAATGAAACATAAGTGGCTGGTTAAGTGTTGAGATAGGGATGTAATTTCAGATGAGTAATAAATAGCGAGAGGTAAAAGGCTGAATCCATCTTTTGCTGTGTGTTTTAAATCTTGCTGACTATCTTCTATGTTTAGACAGCTTGTTTTTGTTATTGCGTCCTTAGTGTAGTAAATCTATGATTTGTTGATAAATAAAATCTCCAGCCTTGTGTGAATATGTTTCAGTGACCGACTATCATCTAACAAAAACAAAAGTGAACTATCAAATTGGATTTCATTTTGGGATCTGACTTGTCCAGAAGTACCATTGGCTGGAATATAACATCAAACTATTCTTTACTCCCTCGTACTCATTTAGCTACCCCTGTTCACACCAACAGAATCTTTAAAGTAACAAATTCTACATTCTCTCACCATTCTGAGTAAGGAAGTTTCTTTCAAACTTAGGGATTCTTTTTAAGGCATTAACTTATATACGTGGCTTCTAGTTTTAGACTTCCTCACAAGTGGAAGCATCTTGAAGTTTACCCTGTCAAAAGCCTGCATTAATTAAAAATCACAGTAAGGTTGCCTCCTATCCTCTTCTGGAGAAAAGAGGTAGAGTTTGTTCTTTTAGTTGTAATCTATTTGTTTCCATGGCAATTCTCTGTAGAACCTACATGCCTGATTACTTTCCCCTGTGCTGTAGCATGCTGTATGATGCTTCTAGCCTCTTTTTTTTTTTGCTTTACCCGAAGTGCTTTTTCATAATTCGGGGACAGTGTGATCAAACTGAAGTTGTATGTAGATATACCTAACTTCTCTGCGTTTCAAACCTACTTTTCTAGAAATGAACCCAAATACTTTGTTTCATAACGGCCTTGTTAATTCGTATTACTATTTTTAGCAATGTTTGCATATGTATTTGCAAGCCCTTTTAAGTGTGTCCACTTTAAGACTATTATTTTCAATCAAGTAGGTGCCTCTGTTATTCCTCCTCCATTTCTTTCATAAAATTTTGTTTGCTATTTACATGCCCATTCTGCAAGTTTATTAATGTCTTCTTTTGTTTTGTGGTAATCATTTTCATTGTTAATGATAAAACCATTCAGTTTGCTGTTTGTCTGCAAAGTTTAATATTGTGCTCTGATTCTCTCATTCAGATTGTTTATGTAAGTAGTGAACAGCCATAGTTCCTTGAATGATCCTTTTGAGCACTTTCATGAGAAGGAGAAAATGTTAAAGACACAATGAAAAGGGAAAAATGCTAAATGCATTGCTCTGGGGATGGTTTATACATGGTGCTGTCCTGTGCTCCTGCACACTGGTTTGTGTTCAGTCATTCTTTATGCACAGGGCATATTTAAACAGCACATTAATGAGAGGTTAATTGTCCATCTCGACAGGTCAGATTAGCAGCTCATTATTATTCATTCACTGCTCAATTCTGTCCAGTGTAAATGTCACATTCCACTGTCTTTAAACAAACATAAATTCTATTACTCTAAATATAAAAAAAATTCTCCATAAAAATAGGTTCTACCACCGCAGTGAATTTCACATCTGTTGATAACCACATTGTCTTGAATAAGTATCAAGCAAATTAGTCACAGTACATTGAATTCACAGTATGAGTAAATGATGGGTTACATGTTTCCGTTTGAGAGGATTAGCGTAGCCAACCTCACTTTTCATGATGAAGACCTGGAATACCTGGACTGGATGCAGAAAGGAAAACCTAGTTCTCCAAAAGTGTATTGGGTTCGAAGTTATTCATTTTCAATTTAATCATTCGCCTTTTTAAGGGGGATTAGCACTCATGCCTCTGAGTCAAAAGGTTGTGGGTTCAAGCTCAACCCCAGTAACTTGATGCATTAAATAAACTGACAGTCCCAGTGCAGTACAGTGTCACATTGTTGGAGATGTCACCTTTCAGATGAGACGTTAAGTTGAAGCCCCCTCTTCTGTCTATTTTGAAGAGGAGTAGAGGATTTCTTCCCAATGTACTTGTACGTTTGTTCCTCAATCGCACTAAATTTGATTGGGTTATCATCACGTTTCTAGTTTGGGACCTTGCAACACGCAGGTTGACTGCTATGTTTCCTGCATGACAACAATAACCAGACATAAACAGTTAAAAGTAAAAGTAATTCATTGGCTGTAGAGCATATGGCGCATCATAAGCTCACGTTAAAATTCTCCATTGAGTATTCCTAGATCGATCCAAGGGCACAATAATAATATGATTTGTATCTCTAACTGAGGGAGATATAATATTATGCTGCAAAACTGCAATGTTTTACTCTGGGATGCATCAAAGAATAGCTTCCATTCTTGCTCTTATTCCTTCTTTCCCAACAGGTATAATTGTTATACTGAGGCATAAACTGCTATCTTGCCTCTGATTGAGTATTACTAAAGTATTTCCGGTGCAGCAACAAAATGTTTTTCAACTTTAAAAATTGTCAAACATAAGATCAGCCAAAAAAAACTGAATTAAAGCATACTCCCTTCTCAACTTCCCTTCCCCATTAAAGGAAAAGAATGTGAAGTTTGAAGAGGCTTTTATGGTTGAGCAAAGTTTGTAAATACGTTTTAGCCCAGGCCTCAGCTGTTGCAGGAAATGGAAGCTGAAATGAGAACAATGAACAGTGTGTACTGTGACAAGTACGCTTATCAGGTCAGAGCTGATCAGACAAGGCTATTGTGACAAACATTGTTTGGTGATTAAGAAGCTGAATGTGAGGAGAGTGGATTTGGAGTATCCATATGCTTATGAAATCGGAGTGTTTGAAAGGTTCACACAGTACAATGTGACAATGTTGTTCCACTGAATGTGTACCAAGACCAAGTAACTGGAAGAGGTGAATGCTTTTTTTTTATTCTGCAATGAAGAAAAAGGCTGTCTGAGTGGACAAGGATTAGATTGCATCGTAGTAACCGTTTTAATCCGAGCATATTTTAAATGGCTGCTTTAAAATCATGACAACAGCAGTGGGGTAGTACAACAACCAGTAGTGAAATGTGGTTTCAGGTAATATTGCAGGTACCACAAAGGAAGAAAGTATTAGTTAAGAAAGAGTTAGAATTTGATGAATCAGAGAATATAGTTCTGGGGAGAGAGCAACCATGGGTGGAACAGTTGACTCGGGTGCGATTGGACAGTTAACTTCTTTCACAGTAGTTAATAGGATTGTGATTAGTCATTAAGCATTGAAATTGTGGATCTTGAGATTGTAGCTGTGCTGATGCAGAGTGTAGGACAGAATCCAGTGGCAAGAGACCATAAAGGAAATAATGAACGAAGAATTGAGTGTTCCAAATAAATTTGTTCATCGTGTCATGCAGGAAGCTAAAAGAGATTCTGCAAAGAAAAAGAGTTCTTGAATGTGGAAGTAAATTAGCAGCTAGCTAGTTGGCATAAGTCAAATTCAGAGGAGTTTATAAATAACTGAAAATGTTCTGTGGTTAAGTTGGATATGGGTGCAAAATATGAACTACATATAGACAGAGCACAAATCAAAAGATGAACTATTATTGGGAGGTTAATTTAACTAGTTATCAATGTTGAGAATTAAAGATTATGATTATAGATAAGTAAAACCTGCCACTTAGTAGGAAAGAGAGAATAGCAAAGTGAACAGAACATGAATTGTCTTTTAAGTTTTAAATTAAGTAACTACAGACCAAATGTACAAACATTGTGACTAACATGCTTGAGTTAGGCATTTATCATAGCAAAGTGTTATGAACAGGGATTACAGAAACGTTTAAACTTTTGTAGATGATTAAGCAGGCTTATCCAAAAAGATTGAATCAGAGATAAAAGGTACTGCAGATGCTGGAGAATCCGAGATAACAAGCATGGGGCTGGATGAACACAGCAGGTCAAGCAGCATCATAGGAGCAGGAAAACTTGACGTTTCGGGCCTAAACCCTTCATCCAAAAAGATAGCTGGTATTACAGGCAAAGAAGGAATTAAATTTTGATGCATTTTGGAAGATCCAGTTCAAGATCAAACTATATGATAAATGGAAAAGCCCTGGGGAAAATTGATGCACAGAGAGATCTGGGTGTTCGGGTCCATTGTACCCTGAAGGTGGCAACGCAGGTCGATAGAGTAGTCACGAAGGCATACGGCATGCTTTCATTCATCAGACGGGGTAGTGAGTATAAGAGTTGGCAGGTCATGTTGCAATTGTATAGGTCTTTGGTTCAACCACATTTGGAATACTGCGTACAGTTCGGGTCGCCACATTACCAAATGGATGTGGATACTTTGGAGAGGGTGCAGAGGAGGTTCACCAGGATGTTGCCTGGTATGGAGGGCGCTAGCTGTGAGAAGAGGTTGGGTAGATTAGGATTATTTACATTAGAAAGACAGAGGTTGAGGGGGGACCTGATTGAGGTCTACAAAATCATGAGAGGTATAGGCAGGGTGGATAGCAAGAAGCTTTTTCCCCAGAGTGGCGGACTCAATTACTAGGGGTCACAATTTCAAGGTGAGAGGGGAAAAGTTTAAGGGAGATATGTGTGGAAATTTCTTTATGCAGAGATTGGTGGGTGCCTGGAACGCGTTGCCAGCGGAGGTGGTAGAGGCAGGCATGAGACTGTCAGTTAAGATGTATCTAGACAGATACATGAATGGGCAGGGAGCAGAGGGATACAGATCCTTGGAAAATAGGTGACAGGTTGAGACAGACGATCTGGATCGGCGCAGGCTTGGAGGGCTGAAAGGCCTGTTCCTGTACTGTAATTTTCTTTGTTCTTTGTTCTTAAATTTGCTCTTGAGACTGTGTGGAGACCTCAGCTAGGGCAGTGCCTCGGTAGCCCTAGATAAACGTTTAAAAAATCAGCCAGGAGCCCACTCCTGATCCTCGTTCATGCATTCCAGCTCAACATCGCTGACACAGTAAAATTAGAATTGGGCCTGACTGAAATGGAGACTTTCCACCCTGCAGCGCTTTGGCTGCTCTCACGATCCAGCCCTTTGTCCATAACCCTGAAAATCTTTTTCTTTCATGTGTCCTATTTCCTTTTGGAGCCCTTGATTGGATCTGACTCCATTACACACTCAGGCAATACATTGTACTCATAACCATTCACATCATAAAATGTCTTTTTGCTGCTTTTGCCTTCTTTATAAATCTGTGCCCTTGAGTTCTGGGTTCTTGACCCTTGACCAACTGAAGCACTTTCTGTTTAATATGTCTAGATCCATCACAATTTTGAGCACCTGTCAAATCTCTTTCTAAGGAAAACGACCCCAACTTCTCTAGTCTATCATTGTAACTCAAGTCCATCATCCCTGGAATCATTCTTGTAAATGTTTTCTGAACTTTCACTAGAGCTTCACATTTTCCTTCAAATGCAGCATCCAAATTGGACACAATGCACCAGCTGAGCTTGATTAGCAATCATCCTAATTGCTTTACTTTTGTCCTCTGAGTCTTTGAATAAAGTTCAGCATCCCTATGTCTTTTTAACTACTTTATTATCCTGCCTGTCATCTTCAATGATCTGTGCATATTTTTCCTCAAATTTCTTCTTTGTTGTTTGCAGAAGTTGTAATTGTGCCATGTGCATCTAAGTCTAAGGCATTAACATTGATCAAGCAAAGGAGGAACCAATTGATGATGCAGGTCACCCAAAGAAATGTCAGAATTAATTCCATGTGTGGAAGTATAGCATGCTTATAAAGGTCAGAAAGGATGATGGGATGGGGATAGTAAATAAAGTATAATTTGATTATTATGTAGATTAAAATTATGTAGTCATTTTTGATTTAAAATAGGGATTTATTGCAATATTCTAGACAGGATATGGATAAAGTCGTAATATCAGGTAATATCAACTCTGTTACAAATTGATGATATTTGAAGTGAGCCAACAGATTATATTGTGAAGTACCAAGAACTTGATAGTTCACCTCTAATCTCAGTTCCTACCCGTGATCTTGAAGTAATGGAGATAGAATCCATGTTCAGCTATCACTGAAATATGCCTCAATTTCATACTGATTACGGTTAGTCAACAAGTCAAGTATCATTTAATCATGGAACTACCAGGCTGGTAAAAGGCGAGCTAGATAGATTTGATCTTTCTTTCCTGCGTGCACTTTCTGTGTTCCTGTGGTTTACTAATGACTGCAGAATTATGTCAGGATGTCAACATTTGGCCAAATGGAGATCCTGCACCTAGACAGACTGGGGAGTGGTTTTATTTCAGTTTTGCCTGAATCGGCTATGAAGGGGAAGGAGGGCCCACTCGTGCATTGATTAATGATGACAGTTAATTTTTCAAATCAAAATGACCTATAAGAGACACTCCAGCGTTGAAGGAGCTGCAGCTTTGCAATTCAATTAGGGGAGAAAGAGGGCACTTCCATTTAAGGTACTTTCACAGCACTTCTAAAACATTTGCAATATTTAAAAAAAAGGCCATAATAGTGGGACAGCTTTTTGAAGGTGGAGGAAGCGGGGAAGGATATTATGGTAGGGAATGCAGCAATAGTAATGCTGTTGAACATCCAGGAGAGATCATTAGATTCTTTATTTGATATTGCCATTACTGGTACTTCTATGGTTTGATTGTTACTTAATACTCAGCATTCTGAGCATCAGTGTCCTACAGATCTTGATGCATATGAGCACAGACTGCTTCAGTGTCTCACCGTTTATCATACATTGGATAGAAAAACTTGATGAAGCAGCTGAAGATGGTTGGGCCCAGGACATAATGCTAAGAAATTACTGCAGCGTTATCCTGGGACTGAAATGATTGACCTCCAGCAAGCACAGCCATCTTCCTTTATGTTAGTATGATGTGAACAATCAATGGATAGCCTTTCCTCTGATCCATACAAACATACTAGTTCGGAGCAGGAGTAGGTCATTTAGATCCTTGAGCCTGCTCTGCCATTCAATAAAATCATGGCTGTTCAGATTGTGGTCCCCACCTCCCTGTTCTGACTGACCTCTGGCTAAATGTTAGATTCTTGACTAATGAGGGCAATTTATCTTTGTCTTAAAAAAGAATTAACTCTACCTGTGTCTCTCTCTGCCATACTCTAGTGCAAAGAGTTTATAAGAACGTGAGAAATAGGAGCAAAAATAGGCCATCTGGCCATAAGGCCTACTCTGCCACTCAATAAGATTGCCTTCATGGACTGAGCTCTGCTTACACACAGACACAGTCGCACAGACAGACAGACACTCGCACCCACACTCGCACCCACACTCGCACCCGCACTCGCACTCGCACTCGCACTCGCACTCGCACCCGCACTCGCACCCGCACTCGCACCCGCACCCGCACCCGCACCCGCACCCGCACCCACACCCGCACCCACACCCGCACCCACACTCACACCCACACGCACACCCCCTCTCTCTCCCCCACTCACGATAACCTTAATTCATCTATTGTCCTTCATCTATCTTTAAAACATTCAATGATGTAGCCTCAACGGCTTCACTGGACATGGAATTCACAACCCTTTGGGTGAAGAAGTTCCTCCTCAACTTCAATCCTAAAACTTACCCCCCTTATTTTGAGGCTATGCCCACTAGTTCTAGTTTAACCCACCAGTGAAAACAAGCTCCCTGCTTCTATCTTATCTATTCCCTTCATGACTTTATATGTTTCTATAAGATCCCCCCTCATTCTTTTAAATTCCAATAAGTACAGTCCCAATCTACACAATCTCTCCCCATAAGCCAACCCTCTCAATTCCAGAATCAACCTCATGAACCTCCTCTGCACCCCCTCCAATGCCAGAACGTCCTGTCTCAAGGAAGGGGACCAAAACTGTACACAGTACTCCAGGTACAGCCTCACCCTACACAGCTGCAGCATAACACTCCCTATTTTTAAACTGCACCCCTCCAGAAATGAAGGACAATATTCCACTCACCGCCTTAGTTACCTGCTGCACCTACAAACCAACTTTTTCTGATGCATGCACAAGGGCACCCAGGTCCCTCTGCACAGCAGCATGCTACGATTTTTTACTATTTAAATAATAGACCATGTTGCTGTTCTTCCTACCAAAATGGATGACCTCACATTTACCAACATTGTACTCCATCTGCCAGACCCTTGACCACTCTCTTAACCTATCTGTTTTCCTCTACATTCTTTGTGTCCTCTGCATACTTTACCACTCATGTTAGTGTCATCTGTGAACTTTCACACACTACACTTGATCCCCAACTCTAAATCATCGATGTAGATTGTTAGCAATTGCTTTTCTGCACACTGATCCCTGAAGCACACCACAAGCCACTGATCACCAATCAGAAAAACACCTGTTCATCCCCACATTTTGTGTTCTGTTAGTTAACTAATCTTCTGTCCATACTAATATGTTATCTGTAACATCATGCACTTTTATTGTATGTCGCAGCCTTTTATGTGGCACCTTGTCGAATGCCTTCTGGAAATCCAGATACACCACATCCACCAGTTCACTATTGTCCATCGTGTTTGTAATGTCCTCAAAAAAATACCAGTAAGTCAAAGATGAAGATTGTCATTTCTGTGAAGTACGAGTCATCTCACACATCCTTAAAAGTGACAGCTTGGGGGACACAACTCAAAAAGACCATCCAAGATCATATAAGGAATGGAACTGATTTCCAGGCTCACCACTCTCTCTAGGAGGATAAATTTCTCCTCATCTGTGTGCTAAATGGCTTACCCCATAAGATTGGGAGCGCTGGTTCTGGGCTTCCCTGAGTCCTGTCTAACATCATGTCAGAATTTCCAAGGTCAATGAGATTCCAGGTATCACCACCTCCCCCCCCCGCCCCCCCCCCCCCCCCCCAACCACCCCTAACCCCAATCTCTGACTTCCAGCGAATATAATCCTAACTGTTTTGACTTCTCCTCAACCATTAGCCCTGCCATCCTAGGAATCAGTCTGGCAAACCTTATCTGCGCTCCTCAGACAGAAGAAATGTCCTTCCTCAGATATGGAGGTGTAGCACTGGATACGACACACAATATTCAAATCACAAAACAGCACAAAGGCTTATGACAGCTACAAAGACAGCAAATCAACTGAAGCCCAAGAGAAATGCAGAAAGTTCAGCCAGGGTATCAAGGAAACAATTAGTAGAGCAAACAGGGGGCATAAGAAAACAGTGGCAGGCAAGATTAAGTAGAATCCCAAGATATCCTACAAGTATATCAATGGGAAGTGAATAACCAGGAAAAGACCCATTTGGGACGAATGGGAAATCTGCATGTGGAGCCGGAGGACATTGGTAGGATGATAAAAGAGTACTTTGTATCTGTCTTTACTCTGGAGAAAGAGGTTGTAACGCATGGATCTTGCAGCTGCTCCTGGAATTGCAGGCTTACTTAAAGATTTATTCTAGTTTTGTTACTATTATTCCATTTCAGTAATATAAGATTTTTATTCATTTTGTTTCTTTAACATCCAAAAATTCCAAAAAAAAAACAAAAATTATTGTGGTTTTTTAAATTAAAAATCTGAGTTTTTTAATGAGCTTTTCAGGGGCCTACAGTGAACGGCTGAAGTTTTTTATTCTAAATTAAGAAGCTTAAAAAAAAGTGATACGTGTTTTAAAGGGAATTTCTTTTTACATTGCAAGAGTTTTTTTTCTGAACAGCCGAACAGTTTTTTTTTAAATAAGGAGCTGTGTTTACGTTTTGGGGAGTCCTACACATGGTCGGCTATGGAGAGCGCTTCTTTTATTCGAGAAATTTATTGAAGAGGAGTTGTTTGAATTCAGTTAATCAGCTAAGTGTTTTAATCTCATTTAAGATATATATATTTGATTTTCTTAAATTTTTTTTTTGCATTTTAACATTCCTTTCTTAGGTAACGAAAGGTAGTTTCTTTTATATAAAAAGTATTGTTGAAAGTTGCTTTTTTAGGATTAATGTTATTAAGGGCATACAAGAGGTACAGACTGAGAAGGCTAGTAGATTTCGAAAAGTGGTTATGCAGCAGGATCAGTCAGAAGGATGAGTTAATGTCAGGAAAGGTAAGAAGTTAGTACAAAAGTCTCTGGTGGCTATTCCTCTATCAAATAGATATTCAGTTTTTCATACTGTTGAAGGGGATAGTCTATCTGAGGAAAATAGAAGGGGCAGTCAGTTATTGGACCCTAGGAATGATTCTTATATTAGGCAGCGTTTGACAAAGTTTAAAAGAATAATTGTTACAGGGGAATCTTCTGTTAGGGCACACAAGTGATTTTGTGTTAGTGAGCACTAAGTTAGGATGGTATGTTGCTTTCCTGGTGCTAGGATTAAGGGTGTCTCTAAAAGATTCAAGCATAGTTAAAGGTGAGATTGAGAAGCCATAAATTATTGTACACATTGGTAGGAATGACATTTTTAGGGAAAAGATTAAAGCTTTACAGAGTGAATTTAGGAGGTTAAGTAGCAGATTAAAAAATAGAACCTTAAAAGTAGTAATCTCTAGTTTATTCTCAATACCAAACTCAAATGAGGAAAGGAAGAAAAGAATAAAGGAGATAAATCAATAGCTGAAGAGATGGTGTATTGTTCAGGGATTCATATTTTTGGACAATTGGAATCTCTTCAGGGACAGAAAAGACCTGTTCAAAAAGGATGGATTTAACCTGAACAGTAAAGGGACCGATATCTTAGCAAGAAGATTCGCTAATTCTGTTAAGGGAGACTTTATATTGCTAGACAGGGGGTTGCAGGAATCCGACGTAGTATGTAAATAGAAGGATTGATGAGGGTTCTGAATGTGAGGAGAGCAAGTCAACTTGAAAATAAAGACGAGAGAGTCAGAGTACTTAGTAACTCTGAAGAATTAAATTGCATTTATTTCAATGCAAGGGGTCTTACAGGTAAGGGTGATGAACTCAGGGCATGCTTAGGAACATGGGATTGGGATGTCAGAACAATTACAGAAACTTGGCCGAGAGATGGACAGGACTGGCAGATCAACGTTCCGGGTTTTAGGTGTTATAGGAAGGATAGGAAGCAAGAATGGAGTTGGGGGGACTGGTTGTGGGGAGTGCCAAGAATACATTACTGCAGTAACGAGAGAAGATATTTCTGAAAAAAATTGTCCAGCAAAAATAAATGGGTGGAAATTAGAAACAAAAAAGGAAAGCTCACCTTGATGGGATTGTATGACAGGCTCCCCAGTAGTCAAAGGGAAATTGAGAAACGAATATGTTGAGAGATCGATACATATATAAGCATAATAAGGTTGTAATAATCATGGATTTTAGTTTTCCAAGTATTGACTGGGGCCACCAAAATGTTAAAAGTTTGGATGATGAAGAATTTGTCGGATATGTTGAAGAAAACTTTCTTTATCAGTATGTGGATCTCTTATTAGAGCAAAACTTAACCTTCTTTTGGACAATAAGACAAGAGCAGGAGTCTGAAGTAAAAGTAGGGGAATACTTTGGGTCTAGTAATCATAATTCTCTTAGGTTCAAAATGGTTATGGAAAAGGATAAACCTTCCATAAAAGTTAGAGTGAAGGGTAAGGATAGCAAGATTAAGGAACAATGGATGCATAAAGATATTGAGCTTCTAGTCTGGTTAGTAAGTTCAAAGACGGCACCAAAATTGGCAACATGGTAGACAGTGATGATTATTTCTAAGATTACAAAAGGATCTTGATCAAATGGGTTAATGGGCTAAAAAATGACAGATGGATTTAATCTGGATAAATGTGAGGTATTGCATTTTGGTACAACACAAAAGGGTAGGACTTATACAATTAATGGTCGGGCCATGGGTAGTGTTATAGATCAGAGGGCCTTGGGGGTTAGGTAAGCAATTCTTTGAAGTTTGTGTTTAGCGTGCATTCTTTCATTGCTCAGTTCTTTTGAGTATAGGAGTTGGGAAGTCATATTAGTGTTGTACAGGACGTTGGCAAGGCCTCTTCTAAAGGACCGTGTCCCTTTCTGGTAACCCAATTATCGGAAGGATATTAAGCTGATAGGGGTTCAAAAGAGATTTACCAAGATGTTGCCAGACGGAAGGTTTGAGTTATAAAGAAAGGCTGGATAGGCTGGGACTCTCTTCACTGGAATGTTGGAAGTTGACCTTTATAGAAGTTTATAAAAGCCTGAGGGTTATTGGTACGGTTAATGGTTAGGTGTCTTTTCCCTAACATGGGGGATTTCAAGACTCGGGGACACATTTTTAAGTTGAGAGGAGAGAGAGTTCAAAAGAACATGAAGGGCATACTGTTTCACACAGAGGGTGGTTAATGTGAGGAATGAACTTCTTGAGCAAGTGAAAGATGTGGGCACAATTACGAAGTACGTGAATAGGAAAGGTTTAGATGGATATGGGCCAGGAGCAGGCAGGTGGGATTAGTTTAGTTTGGAATTATGTTCGGTATGAACTGGTTGGACCAAAAGGTCTGTTTCCATGCTATATGACTGTGTGACCTGCCTACCATGAACCCTTGCTGTGTCTACCCGATGGGACAATGTCTGTCCTGCTATTTGCCTTGCTATTTCTTCCTCGATTATAAATTCAAGCAATTTCACCACTACAGAAGTTAAGCTTAACAGGTTTATCGTTACCTGCCTTAGATCCCTAGCTGTGAGATAATTAATTATTCCTGTCTCATTACACAGGGCCAGATCTAGGATAGCTTGCTCCCTTGTGAGTTCCATTACATACTGTTTGAGAAAAATATCACGGATACATTCTATGAACTCCTCCTTGGAGCGACTTGACTTGGCCAATCAATACTTAGGTCAAAAGCCCCCGTGAAAATTGCTGTACCACTTTTTCATACATGAGTTATTTCTTTGTTTATTGCCTGCCCCACCATGATGTTATTATGAGATGGCCTAAAACTCCTCAGAGTTCCTCAGACTCTTGACCCTCTGAGAAAAAGATTCATGTCAACTCCATCTCAATAGGAGATCCCTTCTATTAAATTGTACCCCTACTTCTAGCCTCCCTAAACAGACAAGAAAGCATCTTGTCATCATCTACTCGTCAAGCCCTGTCAGGGCATTGTTTGTTTCAATAAGTCTACCTCTCATCCTTGTAAACTCCCAAGAATACAGACCCAATCAAGTCTAACCTTTCCTCATAATATATGCCACTCATGCCAGCAATCAGTTGATTGAGCTTTCTCTACATCCTTTGTTAAATAAGGATAGTAAAGCTGTACACGATTGGGAGCTGTGTATTTTCATTGAATTCAGTTTTGCTTGGACACCCTAATGCCACTTGAGGTCAATGCTGTTGTCTTGACGCCAAGGGCAGTTACCAGTACCTCATCTCTGGAAGTACCCATATTTGGACCAAAGCTGGAGTGATATCAGGAACCAAGTAGTCTTGGCAAAACCCAAACTGAGCATTCATAAGCAGGTTATTGATGAATAAGTGCCACTTGATAGTGCTGTCAAGAATGCTTTCCATCACTTTGCTAATGATTGAGAGCAAATGATAAGATGTTAAGTGTCTGGATTGATTGTCCTCCTTTTTGTGGGTAAGGTGTACCTGGGAAATTTTGCATATAGATAGGTAAATCCCAGTGTTGTAGCTCCTACAGCTTGTCTATAGAGAATGGATAGTTTGGAGCACAGGCTTTCAATTCTAAAGCACGGTACTGACAGGGCCCATAGCCTTTTCTGTGTTTATTGTAACCATTTCTTGATATCTTGGGTAGCAAAATGAATTGGCTGAAGACTTGGACCTCAGATCCAGAGCATCTTATGAAGAGTCTAAGGTTGATCGCTAGCTCCACAGTTCTGTCTGAAATGGACTCTGTCACCTTTGAGAAATGGCATGTTTGTGAAGTTTTCTCTTCTGGCTAGTTGTTTCATTATCCCTGACTGTACAAGACTGGATATGGCAGCACGGTAGAGCTTTGACTTAATCATGGAGTGTGGAGTTGCTTACTTCCCTCAAAAGCATACTGCTTCTGTTTAGCATGAACATGGCCTCGTATTGCAGTTTTACTAGGTTGGCTCCATATTTTGAAGTATACCTGGTGCTGGTGCTTGCACGCTGTCCAGTAATGTTTATTGAACCAAGGTTGGTCACTTTCCTGATGGGTACTGGTACTAGTACCCATCAGGAAAGATGGGTAGGTGAGAGATATGTCAAGCCATGAGGTTAATAAATTGCAGCATCAGCTCCGCTGCTCTTGCAGAACTGCAGTGCTTAATTGATGCCCACGTTAAAGGTTTTGGATTCATTTGGAATCTATTCCATCTAGTAAGGTAGTAGTGCATTGCAACACCATGGAGCATATTCTCACACATGAGTTAGTGTCTTAAAAGACTGCATGGTGGTCTCTCCTATCAATACTGTCATGGATAGCTCTATCTGTGGCAGGTAAATTAGTGAGGAAAAAGTTACATAAGTTTGTCCTTCTTGCGGCTTCTATCTCCACCTGGTTGAGTTGAGTTGAGTTTTGGTTGAGCTATCCTTCAATACTGTACTAAGTCCATCATCAGTGGTGCTGTGAGCTACACTTGATTATGGATACAAACTTTCCCACCTTGATCTCAAACTACGTTCTCTGCCTTTGCTACTCTGTGATTCTTCCAAGTGGTCCTCTATAGGAAGAGTATTGGGTCATCAGGTGAGGGTGGGCATAAATGGTAATCAAGAAGTTTCCTTACTCATTTGACTTAAAATTAAGTTTTCATGGAATCTGAAGTCAATGTTGAAGATTCCCAGCACCACTTCCTTTGAATTATAAACAACTGTGTTTTCACCCTTGGTGAATCTGTGCTGATTATCTGGGGCATTGGCTTGAAAATGAGATTCGGGAGTAATACTATGTCAGGTTGTTCTTTGACTAGTCTATAGGACAGCTCAATGTGCCCGGTGCCTAGGTCAATGCCAGGTGATCTTTAATTTTTGTGTAGTGATGTGATGCAACTGCATGACTCGAATTTTCAGAGGGCTATTAAGACTCAACCTCCTTGCTGAGGCTAGGTTTTTTTGTAGTAGATTTAATTATTAAATACATATTTCCCCAGTTGCAATGGGCACGTTTGTCCCTGGAACATTAATCCAAGCTTCTGAATCATGAATCCAGTGGCATTATCATGACGCTAGTGTCCACTTTACAATGATTTACCCTGAATTGCAGCCACTCTTGCCGTATAGTTAAATGTTGTGATCATTTTGTACCTGGTAAGGCCCCACAATAAATAAGAATAAACTGATTAATTTGTCATTGATGGGGTTGATTGAGGGAGAAATTTGGGCTGATCACTCGAAGCTTTTTTTAACCTATGTCAGTGATTCTATGGAATCTACAACGCCAATCTTAGCAAGGTTAAGTTTAATCTCTGATTCAAAGGACAGCACCTCTATCAATGCAGCAGTTCTTTACTGCACAAAGAGCTATTAGTTAGTTTATGTGGCACTTTAATTCACAGCTTTCAGTCACAGACTCAGGTGTGGTCCCAACAGAGCTCAGGCCAAGAAAAGGGGAGAGTCATAAGCCTGAGGAGTGATTTTAGTTAATGATGATATGCACATTTATCAATCACAGAGTAGAAAAATTGCAATCATGATCGAAAGGAGGTCTTGATACGGAAGCACAAAACATTGAAGTATCTGAAATATTAAATTAATATTTATAAAATTTCCAACAGAGTATAACATTACATTACATTTCATTGTTCTGATATATTCCAGAAGGTTTTTAATATAAATGACATGGCTGAAATAAATTTGATTTTTTTGGCAATTATTTGCTACCTTTCTTTATCTTCTAATTTACTTCAGTAAACTAGATTGAAGTTTTGAGTGTGGACAAATAATTTTTATACTTACGATTTAGAGCTTAGCATATGAATGTTCAAATGGACCAGTATCATGACAGGAAATCTATTGTGTTATTCCCCAGGAAAATTGTCTTTATATAGCCCTCAAGTGAAGTAAATCAGACCCATGCCACACTGCTGACTACTACTTTTCAGTAAATGAGCCTCCTTGCCCTGTTAGATCAGTCTAATTCAGATACCGAAAAGCATGATGTATCTCGTCTGTAACATTTGTGACAGAATGTCAGTATTTTGTGTTTTGTTCTGTCATCACATTCTTGCCACTGCTGTTGTTATAATGTACAACTTTGCTTTCAATTGGTGACATTCTGTTAATATATAATAAAAGGGCAAGGTTGAAAACAAAACCTATATATAGTTTGCATGTTGAAGGTGCATGTGCTGGTTCTTCACCACTATGATTTTCACCGTGCACTATCATTCTTGAGACTTTTTTGAGTTTTTTTGCACAATTTTCATGCTGTGTATGTTCTCTCTGACACGTTCTGCTTCTTCCTCTTCCTCTTTCTTCTACGAATTAAGAATAATTAGCTTTTGCAAGAAAAGCTTCTACATTTTTAGAAAGCTTCAGAATGACTGCTGTTGTTATGATTTCAGTGGGTCTGGCCAAGTTCAGCTAATTGAGGACAATTTGGGAAAATTCCTCCTGTTTCTAAAGTGATACCCATCAATATCATTCACCCCCATCAAACCAATCCCTAATTCAGTGTGGAATAAGAATTGTACCTCCAAGTTATGGTATTTAGTTCCTCTTTTTATCCTTCTTGAGTGGCACTAACGAGATTTAGTAGTTCGTTTCTGGCGCAGTAGCAAAAGTGAAGCTGCCTTCTGCCATTCTGAGATATTGAGTTGTTAAATTCTGTATCTTAAGAAGTCAAATGAAGTCCCTCACATTTGATAACAAAGTCTGCTTTTCATTACAACTCAGTCCACAGTCCTGTGAATGTTGCATTTTCTCAGTTAGCTCATTGTGTACAATTGTCAGTATTCAGTAATGTCTTTTGGAACTGTTAGAGTTTTCAAGTAAGATCCATTAATCAGAATGTGAAATAAATAGCCATGAAGCTGGCTGGCAAATTTTTATTTATATTTTCCCCTGCTCTAATTTTGATAGTGGACAAAGAGAGGATAAAGATTTTCAATCCTCAAAGGGATAGCAGTTTTTAATGAATGTGTAATAGCTTATAATTTGCCATGTCATGAAGAATACAGCATTAATTTGTCTCAAATGAAAAATATAATGTAACAGATTCACGCTTTGACAAATAATTCATTGAGCAAAGAAAGGCAATTGCTTAATGGAATTTTTGATATATAGAATTAATTATGCAGTTAGCTAACACTGTGAAAGGGTTTGTTTTGAATAATATCTGCGTATAAATCACAATAGCAGTAACAGAATACATACGTTTTTGTGTTTTTGCGTAAACTTATTCCCACCTTGCAAAATCCAGAAAGTTGAAATGTCTGCTGTTGAAAAGCTAAGATTTAAATGTTGATGCTCAGTTTCTTCTAAACTAACTTTTTAATGTCCTCCATAGAAACTGATATATTGTCTTTTCAGAAGTTTCCAGTGACTGAAGAAAAAGATCAGACAAGATTTCACATTTTAAGATTTTTACTGGAATAAAATATAATCAACTTTGACTAAATATAACTTACTAGGCAACAAAGACACTTTGTTAAAGAATAAGGATACCCTGTTATCACAATTGAAAACTCTACGGCATGTTCATACATTGCATTAAATTCTTAGAAGAGATGTAGGTTGAAACTTTCTGCTTAGAGTGATGTGGCAATGGTGAGAATGTGGGGAAATGCCATTAGAATGAAAAAAATTAGAATCTTCACATCTGTCAAAACAGATTTCCCAATTCACCAGTGACTACCTTATTTCCATTCATTTGCATCTTATTATTAACCCAACGTAGATAATTTATATGCCACTCCTAATTCACCTCTCCTTCCTTGAAAAATTATATGATGCCAATTTCTAACATGAAAGTTAAAGTAGTTATCTGGTGTCAGCAGCTCACTATTTGTTTGTTTGGGCACTCACCACCACGCTCTTGCATGCTGCATGGACACAGTCTTCCACCCTTTGTACACGCAAGTATGCATTAGCAAATGACCAGCCTCACCACATCGTTGCTGCTTTTGGGCCAACTCTCAAGTTGCCTCAACATTTCAGGATTTCACTTTGGACCTCATGGACACCTATGACTTGCTTGCTTTTGCCAGGATGCAGGGATACACACGTAGCATGCATCTACACAGGATAGTTCTTACGCTGGAACTTCATTTCTTAGGCTTTGTTCACTTAATACTTACTCGGCTTTGTGTTGGAAGACGTGTGGTGCTCAAAAAAAGCCTACAAGTATCAATGCTTCGATGGAGCTGAGAGGGATTTGAAAAGGCCAAAAACAGTATTTGCTGGATGCCTCTGTCAAGACTGGCGCTCAGGGGAAAAACCCAGGAATAATTTTAGCTTGTTGAATGGAGAAGAACTGGAGTTGTGCCTATGAATGAGGGTTGGAGTGCTGCTTCGGAGTCCAGGACTGTTGAGACCCAGGAAAAGAGAGTGATCAATCAGAATGGAAGCAGTCATTGAGCAGTTCATATGCGAACAGCTCTTAAGTGATGTTTCAAGCCTGGAACAACAAAAGTGAATATTTATGAATCCTTGTGAATTTTAGTGATGGGTGACCAACTGTGTTGCTAGTGTCAGGGGGTGAATTGCTGAGATATCTGAGATCTGCCATGTTCTCTTGTGGGGTGTTCAATTAAAACCTGTTACCCATGTCGATCACGTGTTAATTCTAGTTATTACAAATAAGTTGTCTGTGCATTGTATTCGTGTTCTAATGTTCTGTAGTGAACATTATTCTTTGTTCAAACTATGGAATCTCATAGCTTTATTCTCTTAGTAAGTCCCACACCTTGTCGACTCCAAAAATAGTTCCTAGCCAGGTCCAGGGACTTAAAGACAACATTGAATTGAAATCGGATAAATTTAACAGTCTTGTGTAACTATTACATTAATGAACATGGTAACTTGTAATTCCCCCAATATGTGCCTGGTCTATGATACTAGGTGCTCCTTTCAAACTGGATGATTAAGCTGTCAGAAAAATATGGAAAAGCCTGTCAGATGGCACAATTCCTGAAGCATCCTTTTTATTATTAGCCAGCTACAGGAACAGTAATGATATGATGTAATTAGTCATGAAGTTTCAAACAAGTTGCGAATAGAATTGAAACGGAGCGTGATTAGATTGATACACAAACGACGTAATTCTGCTAACCCTTCACGGTAACTAATTCCTCCTCCACACTCCCAATTCCCAGCAAATGATTCTGTGCTGCTTCAACTATCTAACAAGCTGGAGTTAGCAGAACGTGTTGTGAATATTCAATTTCATATTTAATTTTTGTATCATATGTTGGTCCAAAAAATATAAAACCACAGATTGAGAGGCTTATGAGAATTAGATAAATTGTCATCTAGTGAAATCTAATGTATTTTTTCTACTTAATGACTTGTAGTTTGTAGCTTGAGATCTACAGTTGACAGGGTGTTGGTTGCTCAATTGGAGGTTATGGAAAGTGCGACCTCTCTTGTGGAAAATGTTCTTTGTGTTGGGAATGAGATAACAAATCTGGAACGAGCCAAAACATCTGGAGTTGTCAATTCCCTTGCTATAGAATATTTTCTAATCAGGAAAACTTGACAAAGTGTGTGTGTGAAGCCTTTCCTATCAAAATTAGTTCCAATTAAGTGTACGCTTGACTGTAAGAGCTGACCAAATCCCACACATCCTAGTCATTTCTAATAGGCTGAGAGGCTCATGAACGAGAGGACACTGAATACTGAGACCAGGTGTATTTGGGTAATAATAAATGCCATTTAGGCATTAATTGAGACTGAGTGGAAACAGTATTCTCTGTGCAGTTTCGAGCCCCACTGGGACAGAGGTCTCAAGTTTGTTGAAAATATTTAGTTATTGGGATTTGCCTTGTGTGGCCAATTAATGACCAGAGGGCAGGCTTTCAGTCAAGTTTAGGGGAGCGAGCAGGTTCTGAAAGCTGGAGGACTTTCCAGCGAAAGCAACAGCAGGCTGTGATGTCAGGTAAGTAAGGAAGTGAGTACTTCAGAATGAAAATTCCTGTCTCCAACTTTGTTGAAGTTTAAATTAAAGGTGGCTTTTATTGTTAGACCACCATTGAGAATTGTGACTCCAGCAGTCAAAGAGGGCTTCTAGCCTGTCAGATGCCTTGACCATAGGATTCTTGGAGGATGCTATTGTGCAGCTAAATTGACCCCTGCCACCTGATGGAGCATAAAGGCTGAATAGAAAATTTCAGTCAGCCTCTTTTAAATTGGCCTTAAGTAACCATTAATACAATTGCCATTCCACTCCAATCCTCACCCCACAAATTGCCTTTGGGAAAATAACCGGGGACAGGTCAAAGCCAGGGAGTACTGCAGCCAGTGGCACAACTTGTGGTGTGCAACTTCTCCATTCACTAGACACAACAGAGGTTGAAAATAAGGCCAACTATGTCATCAGTCTGTGGAGAATAATTCAGGTAAATCTCCATGCCACGTGCAGAACTAAATTAGCGCACACATTTTCCAGCAATGATTTAGGTTCAGGGAATTGTGAATCTTTTTTATTCATTCACAGGATGTGGGCATCACTGGCTAGACCATCATTGATTGCCCACCTCTAATTGTCCAGAGAGTAGTTGAGAGTCAACCACATTGCCCTGGGTCTGGAATCACATGTGGGCCAGACCAGGTAAATATCATAATATTGTTCTGATCCAGATGGGTTTTCTTACGGACAATCGATAATGATTTCATGATCACATTAGATTTGTAATTCCAGATTTTTCTTGAATTGAAATTCCGTCATCTGCCATACGTCTCCAAATTAACTAGCGATAATACCACTAGGTCATTGCCTACCCAGTAAACCTGTTTTAAATGTGTACTTCCTGTTATTCCTGCCCCATCCACCCTTGGATGTTGAAACCAGTGAAATAGTTGTCGAATTACCCAGTACAGAGAGATGATATAAATGCCCCTTTTAAATTAAAAGGAGTTTTGAATTGCTGGAGATGGTATAGCTCCTTGGCTGTGATCTGCTCAGTCATTTGTACTGAAATTCATGAACTTGGCAATTTTAGAAGTAATACTTCACTGGATATGTAGGTATGTTGTAGTCTAGCTTGGCAGGTTATTGGTAATGAACTGTAATAGCATTTTTAGTTCCAAGAATGCCTGTTATAGAATTACACAGCTTTAAAAATGTTATTTCTGCAAAAATCTGTACGTTTGCCAAACCTCAGTCAATTGAGATTTGTAACAGGTTATTTGTATCTCATATCCTTAATCTATCCCGTCATGCACATCCTAATGTAAGAAGATGGTTTCATCCACTCAGTTAAAGTAACTGGGATTCCATTGTATCAAACAAAATGACAAGTGTCTTACATTTAAGTAGTATCTTTCATGACTTCAGAATGTCCCAACGTGACATTATAGCCAATGAAGTAATTTTGAAGTTTATTCATTATTGCAGTGTAGCAGTACTCAAAGAACGATGCCATACCAGAGAGGTATCATTTACAGGAGACTTGTCAAATCCCCATCTCTGTTGAAGATTCCCTGAAAGTCATCAAAATCAAAGCTGATAGTCCGCCACCAAAACAAATGTTCCCATTTGCAAGGCATTGCAATGTGTAAAGGCCATTATGTTCAGCCACTCAAGTCAGCAATTAAAAATGTAATCCATAATATCAGACCTGTTTCGGTGTCTTGAGAATTAAGCTGAGATGCTGTTTCGGGTTCAGCTGTCACTTTCCTCTCTCTCTTTGCTCTTTTTCTCACTCAGTATCCTCTTGCACTTGCTGTCCTTTCTGTCTCATTCTTGCTGTGTTCTTTCTCTCTAACTTGCTGTCCCCACATCTCTCTCATTCACTGTCCCAACCTCCCTCCCCCACACCCTTTAATACTCACTATGTTCTCCTCAGCCAACCACCACACCCTCCCCACCCCCACACTCACTGTCCCATGCTTGCTGTATCCATTCTCTCTCTCACTTGCTATCTTCTTGCTGCATTTTCTCTCTCTCACACACACACCTTGCCAGCTCTTATTCCCCCTCCTTTCTCACTGTCTGTTCTTCTAGATGGTAGAGGTGATGGTTTTGGAATGTCAAATTTCAGCTTGATTCATTCGTTTGCATTGTCACCTCTACCATTGTGTTGTGGGTTCCGTGAACCATTACTTCGCTAAATAAAACCTGAGTAAATGATGTGTTGTCCAGAGTTGTCCTATGGGTAAAGAATTAAACTTAACTGTTCAGTAGGTTCAAGTGAATACAAAAGGTGTCAATTATTTTTGAAGACAAAGAATGAGCTCTCCTCCTGTCCCAGTCATTCCTCCCTCAACCAGTGCACCAGTTATGGGTTCACTGATGACCTTGTTTAATGCCTGCTGTGGAGCATTTTTATGTGCAAAATGATTGCTATTCCCTCTAAGTGAAATGGCAAGTGTTTTGGGACATTTGAGCAAGATGATCAGGTGCTGTACAAATGCAAGATGCTTCTTCTTGCATTCTGTGTTTGTTTTGAGTTAGAAAAGTCCCTATATCCAACCAATGAGGAACTGTTGCTTGACATCATGGGCCCCATTCACAGTTTTTCCTGAACAAACATGCAGTCCTTTTAAGTTCAATTTCACAAAAAATAGCCACCTGTCTAAGATTCAGAAAGTAAATAATCTGAGACAGAATATGTGTATTGAACATCTGCTGAAAGGCCCCCTTGAAAATATAAGAAAACAAGGAGCGGGAATAGGACAGACCACTCCTCAATGTTGCTCCACCATTCCCTTAGTTCATCTCTGGCCTTCCATCTCTACTCCACTTTTGGATCTCGTCCCCACATCCTTTGATTTATATTGGTGTTCAATCACATACCAATCTCAGTCTTGAATATACTCGATGACAGAGAATCCACATCAGTCTGGATTAAAGAATCCCAGATATTTATTCCAGTAAATTCCAGTGTTGCTTTGAGTCACTGCTGACTACTCTGTTATTTTGTTGCAGGTCTGGTCTAATTATGAGGAACAGCCAGCAGAAGAAGCAGTGCTGCAAGTTGCAGAGGAAAAGGAGCGCACAACCAACTATAAGCCTGTCTTTGTAACTGAGATAACAGATGATCTCCACTTCTATGTACAAGATGTTGAAACTGGTCAGTACCCTACATCAGGAGAGGGGTAGGGATAGGGATGTGTTCTTCGGTGACCTTTATTATTACCTCCTCAGCTGAAGGAGACTGAAGCTAACTATCACAATTAGTGTGCAAATTCTTGACAGAATAAATCTAGTCCCTGCGTGGACTGCAACACTGTTCTTGCTGCAGAGACAAACATGCTAAATTTAGTAATATTTATTTCCTTCAGTACAGCAGGTACAACAGAAAAATAGAGTCAATTATTGACTATAGGCAAAGGCTGTAATATGTTTGAAGTTTGGGATGCATTCAAGCTATTCGCATAATCAAGTCCCCCTGTGGGGGAAAGACCTTTTTTATATCGTGGTGCAGTTTGCCTTTACGATTTTCATATTTCTAAGTTTAGACTTGTCATTTCATTTCCATCTCAGGATGCCAAACTGCAGTGTCAGACCAGCAGAATTTACCAGGCAGCTTCGTTTAATGTATGGGAATCAATGCAATCCACCAGTTCTGTGGTGGTTGACCATGGGAATAGAATATTTTATTGCAAAACGAGGGTGAGGGGGGTTGAGGGGAGGAATCCTTCGCTGACAGCTTTATGATAAATTGTGTGTTGAAATATTTGTTGGAATATTCAGTTGAAACTGAAATATTTATTTCCCATTTACAGCCAGGAATCTGAAGTTTATTGTTGACAAGTATTTTTGTTTCGTTCTGCAGTCGTATACAGTTACGTAAATGAGGAAAACATTGTAAATCCTAAAGGATTTAAGAACATATTTACTATATCAAAAAATCAGTGGAATTTAAATGGGAGTTGTTCCTGTTGTGGTTATAGCACATGCATTATGTCTCGTCCGAAAACAGTGCAGGAAGAGTCTTTTTGCTAGAGGTAGAAAGTTGTTATGCTGGATGTAATAACGAGCTGATAGCTTGTTCCCAGTATATATTTGAATAAATTTCTGCTGATTGAAGTGGCCACAAGAGTTATCCAAGCGGTTTTGTCATCCTCATAGTGTGTGGATATTGTCATGATATTCGTAAAGCAAAATGGCTTCTTGGACTTTCCTGCAGCTTTTCAGTTCTATGCCTGATGGCACAAACCAGAGTGTGACACACTCCTAGTTTTTCTTCCCACCATTAAAAGTTTAATCTTGAAACATTAAAGAGCAATTTGGTAAAGAACAATAAAAACGGTACAATTTAATCCATGTTAAAAATGTGTTTTGGTGTATACTTGTTCAGGATGTGAACAAGATCATTTTGCAGCCAGCGCTGCAGTCTTTCCTGTGATTCTACGCTAATGTGGCCTAATTCAACTCTAATTGGTTGCTGCAGTCATATGACAAATGGTGCACAGGTTCAGCCTTTCCAGAGTTCCCAGTCCAATTTATGTCCAAAGACACCCTTTAACTTGATTTCTTATTCTGCCAGAATGAATGTCTGATAATTTCACCATAATCGGAGTTTCAAATTATCTGAATTTGACTTATCGCAGTCTCTTTGCGCTGTAGTAAAGACAGCAGAGAGTGGACAGTATTGGTTTTGTGAAATTTACGGTGTCGTACAATTGTTGGAAGAAATGGCATCCATTTTCTGAAGGTGGTAAATTAAGTAGTGGGGATTGAATTTGGAAACAGATGATCACCAGAAATGGAACAACCAGTGGGAAGCTCAGTATGTTCCTCTGGGTATTCTGAAAGCAAATAACACTAGATGTGTAGAATTCAGGATATTTGGCTGAAAAGGTGTCAAGACATACAAGTAGGTAGTACAGGAACGCTGTCCCTATCATTTCTAAACCTATATTTGAATGCTCCTTCTGGATCTCAGTGGTTATGAGCCTGCACTGCAAATTGTCCATAGTTTTAGCCAAATTTGATTGTCCCTTTCTGAGAGCCCATTGAGACAGATGGAAAATCCCAAAGCATTGTAGTGAAAATTTTTGAATTTTTTAAATATTTTCTGCTGTTAATGATTGAATTATGCTTATCATATTGTTGGTGCGCTGTGGGAATAGCTGTGTTGCGTACGCAAAAGGTACTGTTCCTGAATTCATGACTTGCGACTGCCTAGTGGTAATTTACAGAGAATCTATCAAAGTCATACATAAGGCAGGGGCATTGATGAGGTAGGTTTTAAACTTCATTCTCTCTCTAAATTTTTTTTTAATCTGATGCGAGTGTCCTTTGTAGTAGCACTGGATACAAAATCAAATTTTGAATTCTTCATGATGGCAAAGATTTTTTTTAAATATGCATTTTGCAAATCGGTATGTAAGTGGAAAAAGTACATCTGACTAAAGTGCTAATAGTAGTGTTGCAATTTCCCATTCCTTATCCAGTGGTTTCTGTTGGAAAATGTTGAAGTATCTTGTCAAAGAAGGCAGGGTCGTGATTATTTTTAATTTGAATGTTGCTTGACACTACTTCTTCCTGTAAATACGCTTTCTTCCCTCAACCAATTACTTATCCCAAAGGTCAAATATCAGGTCAGCTCAGATTAGGCTCTCAAGGCTTAATGGCTGGAGGTGGGTACAGTTTGCCAGCTCCTTCTTTGAATGTCTCGAGGAATGCTATCTGCATGCTTTACCTTCTTAGAGTGGCTGTAATTGAAAGCTTCTAATAACACCATTTGGCATCTGCAGATAGTAGTGTCTTCAGGAGGGCCCATTTAGTTGAAAGTTTCCAGCATTAGTTCAGTAGAACCAAATGTAATAAAAAGTTAAAGGAATTAGACAATATCGTGGCTGGCATCCAGATATCTGGTTAAGCACTGACAAGACTCTGTGGGGAAATGTTGATTTGCCCCTGAGTGCTCTGGTATTTTTATAAGTCTTTAGCTTAATTGCTCATCCAACCACAGTCAGAATAATTGTGTTGTGACAGAAAACCAGTGCAATTTCTTTCGAGTACTTTCTTTAATCCTTTTTTTGTTAGAAATTAGCAACTTTCTTTTCATATTCCCCAAAGGTAGCTAGACTTCTATCCTCAACATAAACAGATTTTCTTTGTGTTATTACAGCCATGGCTGGTGGTTTGTGCTGTCTCTCTGCTCCATGGGTCACAACACAACATTAAAATTCTTATTCCATTTACCAAGATTACCAATTAAGTACTTTGTCTCCATCAGATTTTTAAACAGCAAAATCTATTAATCCAATTCTTAACAGACACAATTATAGGTTTATTCTTAAAATAAAATGTATTCATTAAAGATTCAATATTTGGTTAACAAACACAGTCAGTAAAATAGAAAATATAGATGTTTATCCCTCTAAATATCCCCAAAAACAATCAAAACACACACACACACTCTTTTCAGGCAAGTGCGAGGGGAAGCATTTCTCTATAGAGGCTGGCATTCGGGAGCTGGGGTGACAGTTTGGCCAGTGGGTTATTGTTAAAGGCAAAAGGATAAAAGGTTTAAGATATTCTGGAGTATGTTGCTCTGCTGTTAAGGCAGATGTGAGTCAAGTCCCTAATCATACAAAAAACAACTTGCTCAGGAAACACATTGATGTTCTTTGACTCATTCTTTCAAAAGGGCAAACGGGCTTTACCCTGAATTGATGTAGAGGTTTTTCTTTTCAGAATTGGGAGAGATCTGCTGGCCACCTTGCACATAGTAAACTTCCCTCCAATGCAGTTCATTCTTAGCAGGCTTTCCTCCAACTCCACTAAATAAAACAAGAACATTTCCAAGCCAGTCAGTGTTCATAAATAGCCCTAACAGGGTCTACACCAAAGCAACACGTTATCATCAGTCATGTGATTTATAAGAAGCCTTGTTTTTTAAAAATCTGCAGTGCTCACCTAAACGGTGACATTTTTTAACAAGCCGCTTCAGATATGTCCTCAAAATGTTCCATGATTCAATTTAAATCTATTAAATCAAGTTAAATAATACTTCTAGTAACTTCCTGTACAGTTCCATTACCCTTTTGAGTGCAGACATTCCCCTGATATGCCTGATCATTCATTTTGCTTGGGACTGTTATTTCAGCCATTGAAGCTGACAACTTTTCCCAAGACAAAAGTCAGAGATTGGGTCTTATTGTTTTGTTGCCAATGAAAATGCACTGGGCCTTTGAGCAATGAATGCATCCACACTGTAAAACAATGGGGTGAGAAGTACCACCTCTCTTTTTTAAGAAAAGGGAGACTTTGACCTTCATCTGTTTTACATTGACATTTCTGGCCAGTTAGCTTGAGAGGCAGGTGTTCAATCCAACATGGCAAAAGTGGCAAATGTACACAAAATGGATCGTAAGGTCAGTATTAAGTTATCAAAAAATTACCTGAGTCATAGGGTCATACGAAACAGAAAACAGACCCTTCAACCCACCTTGACCATGCTGACCAAGTTTCCCAAACTAAATTCATTCTATTTGCCTGCATTTGGCACATATCCCTCTAAATCTTTCCTATTGATGTACCTATTAAAAATGTCTTTTAAATGTTGTAACTGCCTGCATCTACAACTTCCTCTGGCAGCTCATTGAACATATGAACTGCACTCTGTGTGGAAAAAAGTTGCCCCTCGGGTCCCTTTTAAATCTTTTCTCCTCTCACCTTAAAAATATGTCTCCTAGTGTTGAACCCCACCCCCCATCCTCTCCCCCCATCTACGGGAAAAGCCTTTACTATTCACCTTATCTATTACCCGTATGATTTTATAAGCCTCTATAAAAGTGCAGAAAAGATTTATTCGGATGCTACCTTGCCTGGAAGATTTGAGTTATAAGGATAGGCTGGGATTTTTTTTCAATGGGGCATTGGATGGGAGGACCCGTCCAATCATGAGAGGCATAGATTAGGTAAATTGCAAACAGCTTTTCCCCATGGTAGAGGAGTCTAAAACAAGAAGGCACAGGTTTAAGGTGACAGCTGAGGGGGTAGAAATACAAAACAGTCCAGAGCGGCAGGTTTTTCACACAGACATTGGTGTGTGTCTGGAACTGGCTGCTAAAGGTAATGGCGGAGGTAAGTACAATTTTCTCATTTAAGAAACATTTGTACAGGTACATGGATAGATGTGAAGAGATATGGACCAAACACAGGCAAATGGAACTAGTTTAATTGTAAAAACTGGGCAGCATAGATGACTTGGGCCGAAGGTTCTGCTTCCACGCTGTAATCCTCTGACTCGTCAACCTTCTACACACCGGTGAAAAATGTCCCAGCCTATCCAGCGTCTCCTTATAACTCAAACCCTCTAGACCCAGCAACATCCTGGTAAATCTTTTCTGAACCCTCTCCAATTTATTAATAATCTTCTTATAGCACAGCAACCAGAACTGTACACAGTACTCCAAAAATGGCCTCACCAACGTACTATACAACCTCAACATGACGTCCCAACTCCTATATTCAAAGGTCTGAGCAATGAAGGCAAACCTGCCTAATGTGTCACAGGTTGGAAGGGTGATTAAGAAGACAACTTTCAAAGGACTGTGTACCTGAAGCCCAGGGATCTCTATTCAACAACACGACCCAGGGCCCTACTATTAATTGGATAATTCCTGACTTTGTTTATTTAACCAAAATGCAATACCTTGCGTTTATCCAAATTTCATCTGCCATTGCTCGGTCCATTCGGCCAATTGATCAAGATCCCTTTGTAATCTTAGATAACCTTCTTCACTGTTGGCCATACCACCAATTCTGATGCCATCTGCAAACTTAATAATCATGCCTCCTAAACTCATCCAAATTGTTTATATAAATGACAAACAACAGTGGACTCTGGATGACGACATCACAGAATGTTAGTTTACTTTCAAAACAGTAATTTGAGGAACAAGCATTCAGCGTACAGAAAAGCTTGCTGTTGATATAATGCCTTTTATGTCTTTAAGGACATCCCAAAGAGAAATTCCAGCCACTTATATCAGATGAGATTCTTCACCTAGTATCAAAGAATGGTTGTCATGGCTTTGTGAAACTCCTTGATAACTTGTTTGATAGTGAACCATGGCAGGATGGTGCTGGGTTCCATCCAGTTCAGCAACCTAGTCTCAGTCAGGGCAACAATTTGGTGTACAGTAACGTCTTCTGGACTAGAACCCAGAGAAACAACCAGACTGTGTACCACCTCATGCACACCACCACCAAGAAAGTAATAATTATGCAAATGCACCACCAAGAAAGTTATTATCATGCACACACAGCTGCTTCGGTCAGTCACCACATATACAAAATAATGAGCTTTGTGTGCAGGCAACTTCCTATGTCACGTATTGATGAAGGTGCTAGCAGCAATATGCTTGGTTTGTTCTCCCAAAATCTGAGCTGCAATCTAACAGCAGCATTTCATTCTTTTCAGTTTAAAATTATGCTAATCTTTAAAGACTTGAAAATCATTCAACCAGTTCGTCCTTCCCTCCATCATCAGTACCTTCAATGATAATAATGTACTGACGTTGTGTTCAGTTCCTCTGCCCATAAGAACAGCCATTGGAAGCCAGTGACTCTGGTGGTCTAAGGTTATTGGAATGTACTTTTCCTTTTAGGCTGGAAGCGAGTCTGTTAACAAAGTTATGGTCTGACTACCAGGAAGGCCAATTGGAATAGCTCCTGTAGGGAAAAAAAAGTCTTTTTCTCCAGGAACGCTCCAAACCTTTCCATGTGAGATTCTTATGGAAGTCCAGAACAGTTTGTTAACTTAGGCAGCCATGTAATAAGCACTTTACCCAAACTACCCTGCCATGAGTTGCAGAGAGTGCAGTTCTATTTGCCAGCTTTCTGATGAAATACTAGCAGGAAGTTCCTGAAGATGTTCAACACAATGGCAATTGCAGAAACCCAAAACAGTCCACTCGCTGTGCTGAAAGCTTTGATCAATCAGTAGTCACAGTGGAATCAAAATTTCCATTAATTTTTAATCATGTAATTCTTTCTGTTCTCCTGGTAAGTGTGCTATTATTATTAATAATCACAGGATAGAAATGTAACTGATAAGAGGATAGCTCACCAATTTAGTTTTACGTGTGTAAACAGTAAATCTGTAAACTGCGCTCTCCCTGGTTCCTAGCTTCTGGCAGAACTATTGTGTACCAATCCTTAGTAGACAAAGGTGAATTGTTTTAGTTGTCAATGAGAGTTGGGACCAGCATGAACTGGAAAGAAGCAGGCAGGAGTGAATTCTTCCTCATCACAGGGTGTGTACTGTACTCGGGGAAGAGTTGAAGCTGAGCTGACAACAATTGAAATGTACTAAATTCAGTTGAATTGTCTCCTGCATGTACTTCCTACGACCGGAACTATGATAATATTTTTCTGACCAATCTTAGTGACCCTACCATTGGTCCAACAGTATTCAGCTAACTAACAGACAGGTGTATATATATGAACCTCATGCCTGTGTGGTTCAGTAGACAAACTCTGTAGCTATTTTGCAGATATGATTTCAGCAACACTTTGTCTATTTTTAACTACTTAAAAGTCTCATACTACAGGAGGTAAATCACAACAATGTGCTGCTAAATGTTTAATGTGATAAGATTTTTCTGTCACAGTAGGAGTTTTATGAAATTGTTGTATTTAGAAGACTTGAGACAAAATTGCTTTAGATTTCTATTAACTAGGCAGAAGAGTCCACATTATATTGTCAAATTTCTGCTTCTAATTTGCTTCAAATGACTATTTTTATGTATCCATTAAGACTAGACATTTTCTGAAATCATCAGAATTTTATTTCTCTTAAGATACTTGTGTTCATTTTGTTTTAACCATATTTAGAGGATGGCACGATCATAGTATATTGTGTAGAAGAGTCTCATAACTTTAAAATTACTAAAATGAAATTTAAAGGTTTTGTTTTTACAAAGAGGATTGTAAGGACATAGAAATCTTTGCAAGCAATATTATGGTCAAAATAAGAAACAGGAGGGAAGCGAGTAGATATTTGATGGGTTTGAAGGATTTCTATGAAGTTACTTCAGTTTAAAATACCCAAGTTCCGCAGAAAGACTCAACGATCTGGGCCTGACTGCATTAGAGAAGCTTAGAATCTGGTGATTTTGATTAAGGCTTGTTGCATATCGCGACAAAGTTTTGCTTGTGTAAACAAATTATTGCCACTGGAAAGTTAGGGAATACCAAGGTTCATGCTTATAGGTTGTGAAAGAGCAGAATCAAGTTGGATACTAGGCTTTCTCCTTTTTCAAGATAATGGGGAAACTTGTGGAAAACATTGCCAGCTCATGGGGTTAATTGTACTCACAGTGGTCTCCTCTGCATTGGGGAGACAAAGTACAGACTGGGTGACTACTTTGCAGAACACACGTGTTCGGTCTGCAAAAATGACTTTGAGCTTCTGGTTACCTGCTATTTCAACACACCACCATGTTCTCTGCCCCAAGATCTGGCATATTTGCAAGGTGGTGGCTGAATAGGACTCTTGAGCTAGAGCTCGTCAGCTCCGTCCACTTCTTTTTTTCTCTCTCTGTTTTGTATTATTATTCCTTCTTTCTTCTTGGCGATATCCTGGACTCCTGGCTTCAGCACAGACTCAGTGTGGTTGTCATTCAGCCCGACGTGGCCTCAGTGTGGACTTCGAGCCTCAAGATTATTCCAGAGAGGTTTCCCAGCCCCAAGGGCCTTGAGGTGAAACCCAGCGCGTTCTGGAGTCAAGGCCTGATGCAGACTACAGGCCAGGTGCCAACATGGCCTGAGTGAGAAGGATTATCACTCTGAACTTTTCATTTCTTTATTTTTCTAATTTATTCCTATCATCTGTAATGTTACGCTTTTATTTCTTTACTTTTTTTCTATTTCTTCTCCTGAGAATTTGTACTTAAGAATATGTACCTAGGTACCTTTTATACCTGAGATGGCACTGTAAGTGGCGACTTAAAAAACTTTTCACTCTACTCATTTGAGTACATGTAACAATAAAGCTAAATCTAATTCTAATTCTAATCTCTGTCTCAGGCTTGCGATACTGCTCCATCAAAGCTCAGTGCAAGCTGGAAAAACAGCACCTCCTTTTCCACTTGGGAACCCTGCAACCTTTTGGATTCAATGTCTAGTTCAGTAATTTTAGGGCCTGAGCACCTTCTCCCATGTCCTTCCCCCAACCCTCGCACACCAGGCCTTGTCATCGCATGGGTTGCTACCACAACGAACCCATTGTGAGCGACTAACAATCCCCATTAGCAACTATTGATTCTCCCAGGCTGACCTTAATTCACTCCTTTGTCTGCCCAACTGTGTTTCTGTCTCTTTGGGCTCCACCTCCACGTATCATTTACTCTTTGCCCCTCCCCCACCCCTTCTCTAGGATATATACCAATCTTTTCCTAGCTAAAATCAGTTCTGAAAAGGGATCGCTGGACCCAAAACATCAGCTGTGCTTTCTCTCCACAAATGTTGCCTGACCTGTTGAGTTTTTCCAGCAATTTTCGATTTTGTTTCTGATTTCCAGCTTCTGCGGTTCTTTTGTGTTTTTTATTTATTTTCTTACATGTTTCATTACCTTTTTGGTCTTGAATCCTATTACTCCTCGCGATAAAACTTATCACTTCATTCTTTTTAAAACAGATTTCTCTTCCTTTTATCCCAATTTCAACAGAATGACGGTAGGGTAAACGGAATTCTATAGTGACAAAGGCAGCATTTAACTCTTTGCACAGATATTCAAATTCACAATCTATTCTGTTAGCTGATCTCAGTAGAGGTGTTTTTCATCCTTGGAGTTAAAGGAATAAAATTCGCCATAGTTCCTACACTTGATCATCATCTATTACTGTTGTTACAAACTACCCGTGCTAGGACAGGATTGGATTGAGCTCTGATCACTACACAGTCGAATGAACCACCTAAGTGTGTATATTAAGAATGGGGTTTAAAGTTCTTTTCCCTAACTTGATTGTTTGATGGTATTCCCCAAGCACAAATATTTGTTTGCTGGTCAGAGGACCAAAAATAAACATATGTCATTGTGATGGTCTCAGCAATCTCCTTCAGGAAATTAGTTGTACAATCTGACTCATTCACTGTGGTGAGTCCAAATGTACTTCAGTCAGATTCATTCTTTTACAAATTCGTAACTTAATCAGCATAATCCCACTCTCAGGTTCAGATCAGAATCTGTGTCTGGAACATGATTTGATGTGGGGTGGAGGGACAGGGTGTCGTGGGACTTGTACTCTCCCCATGTTGAGTTCACTGCAAGGAGCGGGGTTGGCAGGTAGAAACCCTATCACGTTCCCACAGTCATTTGAATTAAACTTGTAGTTCTCACATGGGCATTTAGTGTCTCCTTAAGAATCTCATCTCAATATTGCTGGCATTAACACAACAGGAGACTCACCATGTTGGGAATGCAAGATTCATGTGATTCTGCTCAGTGACATCTTTGTGAACTCCAAATATTGTGAAGTTTGCTATAAGGAGCAAACCAATTGTTGAGATGACAGCTCCCTCTGGTCTCTGGACTCTCGTTCCCCAATTCCAAGACCTGCCTGCTAACAGAATTATGGTGAGTGAACAATTTTGCCTGATTGTAGGACTGAGTTGTACTGCAGTGTTTACTTAATGCTTGTATTCCAATAAAGTGATGAAAGTCGAAGCCTATACCAATTACTCATTGGAGTTTGGAAGAATGAGAGATTGGGGAACTTTGTTGTTGAAATGTAAGTGCAGGCAGTCCCTTAGTTGTGAATGGGTTCCTTTGTTGTGTCTGCCAGTAAGTCAATTTGTATGCAATTCTAAACACAATACACTACAATATAAGAGATTGCCTTTTTCTGAAGAAGGGTCTCGGCCCGAAACGTCAGCCTTCCTGCTCCTGTGATGTTGCTTGGCCTGCTGTGTCCATCCAGCTCTACACCTTGTTATCTCACACTACAATATAAGATAGCCATTTGTCAGTACAGGGAAACATTTGCATGTCAGACCTTTTAAAATTAGTATTAGTATGCCCATGTACGGAATCGCATTCGTAAGTACAAGCATTCGTGCATGGCGCATTCATAATTTGGGGGTCATCTCTAATAAAGAAACATTTTAGCGGGAATAGGCCTTTTAGGCCTTTCACCCACCTCCACCATTGAATAGGATTGTGACTGATATAGTAATGATCTCAGCTTCATTTTCTGCACCTTAACCTCTTTGCCTATCAAAAATCTATCTACATCAACTTCAAATAAATTTAGAGACCCAGCCTCCACTACTTGATGCTAGTAGAATTGCTTAAAGGAGTGATTTTATTGTTGTGTTTATTAACTGTCAAAGGTAACGTGTGGCTCTAAACCACTCATTTGAAAAGATGATCTGGGGATAAAAAAGTAAAGATCTGGGAGTGAGGAAGGGGAGCTGAAGCTTATCCATTTTGATTGAGTTATGTCTCTGGAAAACGACTAGTTCAAAGAAGCAGGGAGTATTAGAAATTTTAGCTGTCTTATCTATTCATGGACCTAGTATTAAAAGTTTTCAGTCAGTGGACAGAATTCTAATTTTCAGAATGCGAGTGGAGCTGGCCAATCTGTGTTTATTGTTCATTGCAGATTGCGGTTAATAGCATTTCAGGATATGGACAGTGAAAACGAATGATGGGTAGATTCTGTCCCCATCAGGAGTGTATGTTTGACTTGGGAGTGTTGAAATTAACATGATATTTCTGCACTTGCTTTGCCCTTCATAGCAGCAGAGGTTGTAGTAAGAGAGCTTCTGTTTGAAGCATTAGTGGCAGTTTTTTAAAAATTTGTTTAGGGACTGTCACCGTCACTGGCAAGGCCAGCAATTATTGCTTATCCCTAATTGCCCTTGAACTGAGTACCTTGTTAGACCATTCAAAGTGCAATTAAGGGTAAACCACGTAATCACAGATTTGGATTTGCTGTGTATCATTGGGTTTTTATGAAGATTGCATCATTCACATTGCAGGAGAGGATCTAAGCATTTCTCCTCGACATTGCCCACTGTCAACATCCTGGGTGTTACCATTGACCAGCAATTAAATTGAACTAGTCACATAATACTGTGGTTACAAGAACAGGTCAGTAGATAAAATTCTGAAGTGACTAACTCATGTCCTATCTCCCGAAAGCCTGTCCATCATTACAAGGAACAAGTTGGGAGCCTGATGGCGACAACATTCGTGAAGCTTCTCGGCATGTTATGACTCATTTGGTTGCGCACTCCTGCTATTCACTGAGTCCTCATAAACATTAAATATTTTAAAAAGTACACTAAGTTCCCCAATTTACCTAATTTTTCAGACCCAGGTTAATGGAGAGCACGGACCAGGTTTCTTTGCTGACCAAGGATTACTGTTTATTACTAGTAATTGGACTATAGCTAAAGGTAAAGTTATAAATCATCAGCATATAACACTATTAATTAAAACCAATCCTTTTATAAATTCCCTGTTGCCCATGTGTGTGCGCATACACGGAAAAATTTGGTTAATTGTGGAGAAAGATTGAAAAAATAGTTCACTAGTCTTTGTTCCCAAACTATGTTGCTGAGTTGAACGTTATGACTCTTCTGCTGGCAAGCACATTTCTTCAGTCGTCTTTCCCTGGGTGTTTACACTAGTTATTAAGAGACACAAGGTGTTTGGTTCACTGTGGTCTGTCAGTTAAAATTCACAGCTTAAATGTTGCTGTAAAGATTAAACTGGTTTTCGCCAAGTTTACCAGGATGATGCCTGGATTAGAGGGCATGAGCTAAAAGGAGAGGCTAGCAAAACATGGGTTGTTTTCTCTGGAGCAGCGGAGGCTGAGGGGAAACTTGACAGACATCTATAAAATTATGAGATGCATCGATAGGGTCAACGGTCAGAATCTTTTTCCCAGAGTTGAAATATCTAAACCCAGGGGCATGCATTGAAAGTGAGAGGGGGAAAGTTCAAAGGAGGTGCGAGGGCAAGTTTTTTTACACAGAGTCTGGAATGTGCTGCCAGGGATGGTGGGTAGAGGCAGATACTATAAGGGCATTTAAGAGACTTCTACATAAACGTGTGAATATGCAAGGAATGGAGGGATATGGACCAAGGGTAGGTAGAAGGGATTAATTTGATTTAGTGTCATGTTTGGCAAAGCATCGTGGGCTGAAGGGCCTGTTCCTGTGCTGTATTCTTTGTTCTGTAAAATTGTGGAACTCCCTGTTCAGCAGTGCTATTGGTATACCTACACCCGAAGGACAGCAACATTTGAAGAAGACACTGTACCACAACCTTCTCAAGGATAATTAGGATGGGCAGTAATCACTGTTAGCTAGCCACGCCCAGATCTCATGAATTATTTTTCCTAAAAGGTTTAGGCTTCTGATTTATCATTCAGCGACATTGCCACCACGCCATCATTCTCACCTTTGTTCCAATGATTCCTTTCAATATGCATAGTGTAGTCACTGCATACTCAAAATGACAGATTTGAATACTGAGTCCATTGTTAAATCAAAGTAAAAATGTTGACCATCCTGGAACATCTTAAGTAATGTAGGTGCACCAAACCAGAAAAGATACTTTCCATGTGAAGTCCCTCATTGTGAGTGATAGAAGTAATTCAAAGTAAAGGTCTTGTGTCATACCATCCACTATTACTCTGTTTTTAAGAGTGTTAACTTAAGGTTGAGTGACAAACCTTGGGAAAGAGTTAATTTGCATTCACATCGATATTAGTAGAAACCCACAAAACATATGTGGTCAAAATATATTTTTATTGTCACAGTGCTTGTTTAAAAATAGGATTTCCAATTAAACCTCTACCAAAGACTAACAAAATGAACATTTCTCACTCTGGAAAAAGCTACATAAGCTGCCCACATGCAAAATAAATTTAGAATTACGAAATGCAAATTTTGTCAGAAGTCTGCCTTTTGGGACATTTTTGAATCAAAGAATATGTAAGTCTAATTGGGAACTATTTTTCTTCTGAGTTGAAAAGATAAGTTTACATCTGATGAGATAGTGTGTATATATCCTATTTTGTTGAAATCCACCTGCAGTAATTTCAAGGTCTGTTATTGAAGAAAACAGCTTCCTAGCTACCAATCTTGTTCTGTGACAAAGTCCCTGTTTAACATTTAAGTGTTGTAGAAATGTTGCAGCTGCTCTTTCCTTGAGTCTGTTTGTGTGGTGCATTGCCCACTGCAGTTAAATTGTGTAGAAATAGTGGAAAGCATAGACTACAATCATCATCTCCTCCTACTATAGAATCAACACTGATGTATTCCTTTAATTAAGCTGACAGCCTTTCTATCGTTCAAATTTAATTCAAATCCAGTGCCAATGAATCTTCATTTTTACCACAGGAATAGCTTTCAAATATTAAATTGTATCAAGTAAGTGACCTTGAATTTTGCCACAATTAATTTAATTCCATTACTGGTGCTCTCATTGCCATTCCATCCTTCCTTTGCTTTCCCCATCCCATTCTTTCCATCCTTTCTATGGATGCGACTGCTCTTGCCATCCTCATTCCTCTAATTAATTACATCATCGAGGAAACAATCTTTCCAAAAGGCTAATCTTTTGTTGTAATGGTACTGTTATCTTCTGCTGTACCGTTATTTCATCAACACCCCTTAACACCAATGCAACCAACTAATGGCAGTTGTTCCCAGTGCGTGCATGCCATCTCTATGAAATACAGGTGAGAGGGAAACTCGCAAAATGGATCTGCCCAGTAAACGAATTTAGTGAAGATGATGAGTTTAGTGGGGCTCCCTGTGGATGTCTGAGACTTCCACTTCAGAAACTGTTTATGAAGACATTGCACTAACATAATTTTTAAAACATTGTTTAGATCCTGTGGTGTGAAGTGGCTATAGGTTCCTACTGGAATCCTGTGTAAAGCGGAGTCAAATGATCTTCTCACTTCCACCTGCCTTATGATTGTTTTGTATAAGGTGTCTTCGTTCTGAAGCATTAATCACAACATTTAATTTTAATCGCCAGCGAACTATGAACCCATCCCCCTAGTTATCCCTGTCTTCTACTGTGCCTAGTTATGAAATTGTTCAAAAAAAATGTGAATCTGTCTTTAAAACTGAATTACTCTTGGGCTCCTTTTCAGAAGCTATATTTTCTGAATGCAGTGAAACTTGCTACCCCTTCCCTAAGTATGAAGGAATAATGAGGTGATAAGTGGTAACTTGTCAGATTAGCCATGTTATGATTGGTTGAGCAGGCTCAAGGGGTGAAATTATCTTTCTTTTAAAATTAGTTTATGGATGTGGATGTCACTGGCAAAGTCATCATTTACTACCTGTCTCTAATTACCCTGGAGAAGGTGGTGATAAGCTGTGTTCTTCAACTGTGCAGTCCTTTGGGTGTTGGTCACAAACATGTTGCTTTTAAGAAGGGAGTTCCTGCATTTTGACCCAGTAACAGTGAAGGGACAACAATATGGTTCCAAGTCAGGAGCCTCCACCTCATGTTAGTTGTTTAATAGTCCCCCAGGTGTGTGACTTGTAAGGGAATTTGCAGGTGGTGGTGTCCCCATGCATTTGCTGCCCTCCTATTTCTAGGTGATAGAGGTTGTGGGTTTGGAAGATGTTGTCAAAGGGCATCTTGTAGTTGGTACAAATTGCAGCCATTACACGGTGTAGGTTAAAGAAAGGAATGATGAAGGTGGTGTTGGATGGGCATCAATTGAGTGGACTGTTTTGTCAAGGTGTCGGATATTATCAAGTTTCTTGAGTGTTAATGATGCTGTATTGGTGGATTTGAATGATAAAATTATAGAATCCCTACAGTAGTGAAGCAGGCCATTTGGCCCATCGAGTCTTCACCAACCCTCAACGAGCATCCCATCTCCTACCCTATCCTTGCAACCCCACAATAGCTATGGCTTATCCACCTAGCTTACAGATCGCTGGACACTTAGGGCAGATTGGCATGGCCAGTCCTCCTGACCTGCCCATCTTTGGACTGTGGGAGGAAACCCACGCAGGCATGACAATGTGCAGATTCCACACAGTCACCCGAGGATGGAATCAAACCTGGGTCCCTGCTCCCGTGAGGCAGCAGTATTAACCACGGAGACGCCCTGTTGCCCCACTGTCAAGTTTCTTCAGTGGAGAATATTCAGTTGCAAACCTAACTTAGACATCACAGGGTGAGTTTTTTGCTTAGCATTTTTGCCCGTCCTCAAGGGCATTTAAAACTCATCCACTTTGTTGTGAGTCTGGAGTCATTCGTAGACCAAACCAGAGAAGGATGATAGATTTCCATCATCGGTAAACCTGGTGTGTTTGCACAACCATCTGCAATGTTACATGGTCACCGTTACTCAATTTCAAATTTTCATAGAATTCAAATTTCACCAAAGTCAAATCCCTTTCACCATGGTGGGATTCAAACACACATCCTCAGAACTTTGGCCTAGAGTTATGGATGACTAGTCCACTGACAGTGCCACTACGCCACCAACTCCTCGAGTGGACAGGCATTGAGGGAAAAAGGAGGTAAATTGCTCAGCACAGAATTCTTATTGTGACCACAGTATTCATGTGGCAAGTCTGGTTCAGTGTCTGGTCAACGGTAAGCTCCAAGATGTTGATATTAGAGGATTCAGCAGTGTAAGGTAGGTTCCAGTGTTGTACTGAAACAGCTTGGCTAGGGGCATGGCTCATCCTGAACCATAAATCTTTAAAAGTATAGCCAGAATGTTGTTTGGGCCCATATCTCTACAGGATCCACTGTCTTTAGCCTTTCCTTGATATTACATGGCATTAATCAAATTGGTTCAATACTGACACCTGGAGTGCTGGGGACCTCGGAAGGAGGCTGAGATGGACCATCCATTTGGCACTTCTGTCTGAAGATGATTGTTAATGTTCCTGTCTTGTCTTTTGCACGAATGTGCTGTGTTCTTCAATCATTGACGATGAGGACACTTATGGAGCCTCCACCTCATGTTAGTTGTTTAATAGTCCACCACCACTCTCAACTGAATGTAGCCTGACAGCAGAGCCGAGATCTGGTTGTGAGATCACTTCACCCTGTGTTATGTTGATGTGGCTGTTTGACGAGCATCTCCTCATGCCTCAATTTCTTATGTTCTTATAAGTTAAGCAGGCTTAAAATCTAATACTGTTAACCTAGCAATCACATCAGCAGCAATAGACTTTTTTTCACTATCTTGCCAAATGATTGACTTGCTGAACAACTGGAGAATAGGCTGAAACCATCAATGTGCAGACCCTTGCTATGATTCAAAAAACCAATAAAGCCCTTCTAATAATTATATTTTGTGCAACCATAGGATGTTTGTGTTTAGGTGGGTTGTGTTCTTTTGTGCCTATTTGGGACAGCCTAAACTGTTTCTGGCGTTTAAAGATGAAGCTTCCTGATGGCTCAGTGGTGGCCAATGTCACAAAATGGGACATCACCAGACTTGCATCTGAAGTTAAATGACAATGCAGAGTGAAGTCTTACTTGTAAATGGAAGTAGGATGAGGAGACTGAGTAAAGTTATAATTTCTTCTCGATAATTTAGAGAACAATTTCCACAAAGGTAACATTGTTCACTTCAGGAACAGGTCTTGATGCTTCACAGACCCCATTTTGTAAAATATATCTGCAGATGAGTCTGCAGCAGATCTGAAGTACCACCAGTATTCCACTACTCCACAGCTTGGATAGCAGTCATGGAATTATCCACACTGCTTGATAACAACACTGGAACACCTCCCAGCTGTGGGACTCAATGGCAAGGGAAGAAAATCAGCAGTGAAATATTTATTTGAAGCAATTGGAAACTATTAGTAGTACTTTGAAATAGCTTTCATAATGGCTCCATTTTAGTTTACTTCAGATGGGCTAATTTACACTAAACTCATCAATAGGGGTAAACTTTGTTGCTTTTCATGGAGGTATGATTTTACCACTGGAGGTAAGAGAGAAAGACTTAACAGTGTAAACTTGAATCTTGCTCACAACTATAGGTTTTCCAGAAGAATGAATAAAATATCATCAGTAATGAACTTCTTCTGTATTAAAAATTATTGTCCCCTCATGCAGCTCCAGGCCCCACTGATCTTTGCAGAGCTTTTTGTCCAAGGCTAAATCCTATATGCTTCGAGCCATTGTAATGATACTGAGGTATCTATGACAATTGAAGACACTGCAGTGACCAAGTTGCTGTGCACTGAAAATATACAACTAAATGTAAATTGCAGAGCCCTGGGCTCCTTATAAATTCAAATCAACGTCCCTGCTTAATGCACACGTAAAAGGAAATAGTAAAAGCAGTTGGTTTGTGAAAATGCAAATACACAGAATGATATTTGTATTTTTCTTTGCCTTTTAAACCAGTTTCTCTGAATCCAACTGACCATTGTTCACACAAGAAATCATACCTATCAGTAAAAATTTAATCTAGGCTAAGGCTTTTGCTATGGAAAAGAATAGGCTGAGGGGTGACCTAACAAAGATCCTTAGCGTTATGAGAAAAACATCAGCTGAATTTTCTGAACCCATAGGCAATGACAAATTAATTGGGAAAATATGATGAGATCAGAAAAGTGAGATTGTCAAAATCAAGAAAAAAATGGTAAATTTTACAAATAAAGTTTGAACAGCAAGAGGAGAATCTCGCTAGTGAGTAGTGAGAGGCCTAATTTCATGCATATAGATTTTATTATTACCTAATCTCCCCTAATTTACATGCAGTTTCCAATTCTCTCTCGCACTGGAGAGAAACCAGGTAGTGACTATTCTTGATCTGACAATCCGAGCAGTTACTAAGCAATTCCACTCACCACTTGCTCCTGTGACCCTCTATCTTGGACAGCAGTCACGAACTTCTGAGATCACACTCCACATGGACCGGCCACCCGCATTTCCCGTCCACAGAGATTGGCATCAGAAACGCACGAGCAACACCACATCATCATGGAACATCTCCAACTCACTTAGAATATAGTTCTCCACTTCAATGCTACATTCGAAAGTGCACCAACAGCTTGCATTGTATACTGTGGCTAGACTACTTTCTGTGCAGGTGCAGGCACCTATGTCATGCATTGGAATAGGATGCACTTCGTGGCTCTTCATTTTTTTAGTGTTCTTTCACTTTACATCTACATGGATGCTCACAGTGTCTCTCTGTCTCACCCTGCCTTGACATGCTCTGCTGCATCATTCAGAACTTAAAAGCTCATGGAAGTGGGAATACATGGAAGCTGAATACTGATGAGGTTGACCGTGAATGCAGTGAAGAAAGAATCAGTTTTTGGAGGCCCCCTGATTACAAGGCTGACCCTGTGACCCTGTGATTTGTCTACCAAATACAAGTTGTGTTTCCTTATATCCTCCTTATTTGGATCACAGACGCGCAATGTAAACTGAAAATGATTGTGACCACACCCGGAGTGGATACAGTAAGTGGTTTATTTCCTCTGAGCAAAAGAGCTCTACTTGAGAACAATCTGAGGCCCTTTAAAGGGGGATTGCATTACTCAGGCACTTGCATGGTACAGGCTGAAAACGTGTAAACATAATATCCTGAACACAAGCAGAGTGCAACAAGATAAGATACAAATCCTGGTTTCAGAAATCTTGGCTGTGTCAGTTTGTCATTACAGATTGATCACAGTCATCTCTGTGAAGCAGAAATAATTACAGATAACTTTAAGTGTCGTCTACAGACTAAAATTCACAAAGGTGCACAAGAAATTTAACAAGACTAGGTCTCATAGGCTGTACAAGGGCATGAAGCTGATATCCTCTTACCTTGAATTGAAAATATTTGCCAGGGTGCTCAATATGCAGCCTATTTTGACTAATAGGAGGTTGCAAAGAGAGCTGGTCATCATCAATGTTTCAGTAATTCAATCACACTTACAAACTGTTCTGAGGAAGGGTCACCGGACCCGAAACATTAACTGTTTTTTCCTTCACAGATGCTGCCAGACTTGCTGAGCTTTTCCAGCAAATTTGTTTTTGTACAAACTTACAATCTCCTACAGTATTTGAACAGCATAGTTGGTGCTACATATATCGGAATTTGTTCCCTAATGTTAAAGGTCTCTGTGGTGGCATTCTGTGCATGGAATTTGTCATTTGTGGATGATGCAGGTGCTGACTGCTCATATTACTAGGAACCTGTTCTGTTTCTGATATTCTTCACGCAGGTTCTTTCAAACCGTGACCGATGAATCCAGCCACAGCAGAGCTTATTGTCGCTATAGCCTCAATGCTACAAAGGCACAGAGGATCTGAGGAAGGACTGATGTGTCAGCAGCTACCAAATTGCCTCCACATAGAGACATCAAAGCTGAAGGTTCCCTTAGGATGTGGAGGCGTAGGGTCTATTGTCCGCAATGCGATTTCTTGCAGATGAAAGAGATGCGTTGACATCACAAAGTGCAAATATCCTGGGACACCATCATAGAGCTATACCATCTGCTGGATTAGAACTTGCTAGCTGAAGGGGTGGATGGCCATTCTATCTTGATAGCCAACAACTGTTCTTAGTTTTTGCAAGAAGCTGCTTTCATGGATCCACTAGGGATCTCTGTGGGATCTCTCAATCCTCAACTCTCAAATCCATGAAGGCTGTTGCTGAAGTAATTTGTGCCAGATCACATGGCTTCGTTTCATTTCCCCAAGAAGAGGTCAGTATTGCAGCCCAGGTTTTGCCAATTTAGTGGCTTCCCCCAGATGTACAGCCCTACAAACTGTATAAACCTGTTGAAAGCACCATATAATGCAGCAGATTTCATCAACAGAAAGGGATTCCATTCTATCAATGTGCAAGTCATCTGTGATTATGGTACCACATCTTAGAAGACTGTACTGAGATACCCTGGAAGTTGCTAGAATGTCTGTATTCCTGAGAATACTCATGTACCTGCTTTGTTTCAAGGGCAGAATGCCTTAGAAGGATGGTTGCTGGTAGACAAGAGCTACCCTCTGCAACCATATTTAATTACTCTGTTACGCAGGCAATATAAACCTGCTACTGTGTAACAAGATAGATTAATTAATGATCTCCTAAATAACAGTGACAATAATATGATTGAATTGCAAATTCGATTTGAGGAAAAGATTAGCATGTCCAGGATTTTTAGAAACTTAATTAAGAGCAATTATGACAGCATGAATTGGTGAATTAGTTTGAAGAATAGGTCAAGAGGGATGCAGTGGCAGATAGTTAAGGGGATATTTCAGAATACATAGAATATATACATTCCAATGAGGAAGAAAAATTCCAAGGGATGGACCCAGCATCCATGATTCTTTAGAAAACTGAAAGACAGATCAAATTTAAAGAGCATATGGTGGTGCAAAGTCAAGTGGCAGTTTGGAGGATTTTGCAGAATATGAGTTGGCCTTTGGACCTTCAAACAAGTGGCAATTGAGGTAGACGATGCGCTGGTTTTAATTTTCCAAAGCTCCTGATTCAGGCAATGTCCTGTTAGATTGGAAAATAGTGAATGTAATTCTTTTATTCAAAAAGAGAATGAGACAGAAAGCAGGAAGCTGCAGGCCAGTTCGCTTAGCATCTGTCACAGGGATATGTTAGAAGCTGAAGTTATAGTGCAGCACTGAGATAGCTTGAAGATACCAGAATCAGCATGGTTTTCTGAAAGGGAAATTATGTTTAAACAATCTGTTTGAGTTCTTTGAGGAAGTAACAAGTGCTGTGGCTAAAATGGAATTTGAGGATCTTCTATACTTAGACATCTGGCAGTCAATTGATGAAGAGTTACATGAAAGGTTATTGTGGAAAGTAGAAGCTCATTGTATAGGACATAGCATATTGGCATAGATAGCAGATTGGCTAACAGGAAGCAGAAACTAGGCATAAATGTGTCTTCTTCAGGGTTGGCAAAAGGTAGTGAATGGTGTGCAGTAGGGATCAGTGCTGAGATATAAGTCGTGAACAATTTATATAAGTGACTTGATAAAGAGATTGAAGGTATGGCTGCCAAATGTGTTGTTGACACACGGGTATGAAAGTAAGTTGTGATGAGACGTAGGGAGGCTACAAAAAGGTATAGATAGGTTAAATGAGTAGGCAAAGATCTGGCAAATAGAATATGATGTCAGAAAATGTGAAATTGTCCGTTTTGGCAGAATGAATACAAAAGCATATTATCTAAGTAGTGACAGATTGCAGAACTCTGCAAGGGTAGTATGCAAGTACAGCAAATAATTAGGGAAACTAATAGAATCTTATAATTTATTGTGACATGACGTGAATACAAAATTAAGGGGGTTATGCTTCAGTTATACAGTTGTAATGGTGAAACCAGGTCTGGAGTGTTGTATACAGTATTGGTTGTCTTATTTAAGGAAGAATATAAATGCATAGGAAACAGCTTAGAGAAGGTTTACCACATTAAAACCTGGAATAGGGAGGTTGTCTAATGAGGAAAGATTAGACAGGCTGTCTTGTATCTGCTACAATTTCAAAGGTTAAGAGGCAACTTGATGGAAGCATGTTAGATCCTGGGGGTCTTGAAAGGGTAGATTGAAGATTATGTTTCCTCTTATGGGAGAATCTAGAACTGGGGATCCCTATTGAACTGGGGATCTCTATTAAGTCCACTTAAAATTTCACCTCAACTCTTGTTTTATTTCCTCAGGCAGCTGTGAGGCACAAGTCAGAAGTAGAATACTCTCCTCTTTCCTGGATGAGTGTAGCTCCAGTAATACTCAAGGAGCTTACTTCATCCAGGACAAAACAGCCCATTTGTTTGGCACCCTATCCACCAGCAGACTGGCAGCAGTGTGTACCTTTTACAAGATGCGCTTCAGTGAGGGTGCTCTCAACTACACATCCACACTTTGTTCAACTAACTATTTCCATCTTCATACTCTTGTTCAATTTCAGTTGATCTACTGCTGAAAATCTCATCCATGTCATTCTTACCTCAAGTCTTGATTTGATTTATTGTTGTCACATGTATCTAAGTACAGTGAAAAGTTTTGTGTGTAGTACAGGCATATTTTAACATACAAAGATCATGGGGTGATTGAACAGAGCAAGGAATACAACATTATTACTGCAAAGAAGTTTCTTATGTTGATCTTGCTTTTGTGATTTTGAATTTAAGAGGTTAATTCAGAAGTCTAATAACTTAACTGTTCTAACGTAGTCCAGTCTGGTGTTTCACATTATGCCTTCTGCTACCTGTTGCCTATCTCTCACCAAATCTAGTTGAGTTCTGAATCCCGTGTTTGCTGACTTATACTGAGTCACGGTTAAGCAATGCTTAAATTTTAGAATTTTTGTTCTTGTTTTCAAATCCTCCTGTGGTCTGCCTGCCCTATCTCTGGCCTTACAACCCTCCAAAACCTGGGCTCTTCTATTTCTGGTCTCTTTCAGTTTTAATCACTGCACCATTGGTGGATATATCTTCGTGTGTAAGACCAAGGATCTGGAATTCCCACGCTGCCTTTCCACTTCACTTTGTTGCATTGAACCATTTCTTAAAAATTAGCAAAAAAGAACAAAGAACTACAGATGCTGAAATCAGAAACAAAAACAGAAATTGCTTGAAAAACTCAGCAGGTCTGGCAACATCTGTGAAGATGCTAAGCAAGTTAACTTTTCAGGTCCAGTGGCCCTTCTTCAGAACTGGAGCTTTCCTTACAGCTGCATTTTGTCAGGGAGAAAGCAAACACTTCTGGTCACTTTGGTAGAATGTCTTGCTTCCACATGGAAATTTTCACACTGTTTAAAAATTCCAAACCTGGTGTGCGTCAGATGGCAGAGCAATTCACGAGATTTATTGACCATGGAGAGTGTGATGCTGAGACCAGATGCTTCACTAGATGTTAGATCTAGTTTGTCAGCATCTTTATTTTGAAAAAATAGCATTTGAAACACTGACAACTGGTATGATCAGAGACAATATGCTATCCTCCATTGAACTTATGGCAACTGGAAAGGGGAAATGAATTGGCTGTTTTTAGAGCAAAAAAACAGCTCCTTTATCATCCAGAAATCCAATGGTTTCTGCCGAAACAATGTCACCCCCAAGCTGTTCAGTTACCTGGGAGCGAATCACATAGTTGTTGGCAGACAGAAGGCCTTTGTCATCGATGACTGGTCACCATTACACCATTACACAGATCAGTCAGCTACTTGTTGTCAGTCAAAACTTCATTCATACAGATCCCTTGGCTCCAGCTCATCTGCAGACTAGACTTCTTCTACTGCTTGAACAAGCAGTTGTGCAACGGTATTTACACTAAGTGCCAGGTTACTTGCTTTCAAAAATCCTTGTTTCTAAAACAGTTCTTTTCCCTGTTTCAGTCCACAATTAGAAAGTCAGAAAAATACAGAGACATAGTCATTACATCAGCACTGTGAGTCTGTCTTTCCTGGGATAAGATTGCTCAAACCTATCATTGCTTTACATTTTAACAAACACTGGGAATGTGGGATATCCCATTCAGTTTAATGGGGTATCAGAGACAGCTTGAAGCTCTCGTTAGTCCTTGCTGTACCTGATCAGAGAGTACTTGGGACAGTGTAGAGGAAGTTTACTGTGTAATCTATGCTCTAGCTGCTCTAGGAGTACTTAGAACACAAGAGATAAATTTAGCCTGCATCTAACCTGTGTTGAACCTGCCTCAACTGTATAATAGAAAAGTGAAGAGGGAGGTTTATTCTTTATCTAGCTCACACTGTACCTTTCTTGAGTGCACTTGATGTTGACATTAACTGCCTGAAAGGGAAATCAGTCCTACAGTTCAGTTCTTGTATTTTCTCTATCTTTTGTTACTGATTTTAATAGACTGGCAGTTGATATATTTGAGAGTTCCTTTTGGATATTTGATCAACGTGAAATCTCAAGCAAATAGTTCAACTTTACTGAGATCACTAGATCAGCTGTGTTGAATACAAACACACGAAAACAGGCAGATTAACAAATCCAGTATAAATGGCAACCTAGGATATAATTCTTTTTCTCACATTTTGGAGGATCTCAAAATATAATCTGTCATTATTTCAACATTGTCCACTCAGTCGGGAAGTGGTGTACAGTGTTTAATGAATGGAACCCAAAAAGAAGAAAGCAAGCTTATAATAGAAATCAAGTGCATAGGGCTCTTATGATGAAGTGGTAGTGACCCTACCACTGAGGCAGGATGACTAAGTTCGAGTCCCACCTGTTCCAGAAGTGCGTAATAACATTGTTGAACAAGGCTGATTAGAAAATATCTAAAATTCAAACACAGGCGATAAGCAACAGGTAATAAAGAATAAGGTATAGTCATTTAGTCCTCGAGCCCATTTTGCCATTCAGTAAAATCTTGATTGCTATGTCACACAGCTCCATATTTGGCACATGTCTTAATCAAATGTTTTGATTGGTTATTTGAAACTAACACTCAACACCGAATTTTCCTCAGTTGCCGAGGAGTATCCCAGCAGTCTTGACGAACTTCACATGTAAAAGTCATTACTAAATTCACCCATGAAAGACCGAGATCAGGTATCAGTCTGGTTACAGTCCCTCCAGTAAATATGATGTCTAGAACTGCTGATAGTACTCCCAAGCGTGATGTGACCAGGGCTTTGGATAGTCCTGGCATATCTCACATCTCCTTGTGTTCTCGTCCACTGGATTCTAGCCCTGAATCCTATTAACTTTCTTGGAAATATTATATACCTGTCTGTAACATATTATTCCTCTTTGTGTATGGACCCCTAAGTTTCATTGTTTGGAGTTTGCCACCATTTAAAAGTATTCCGATCTCTCCTTTTTGGGTGTAAGGTGAATGACTGCACACTTGTATATACATCCATATTCAACTATTTTGACAGTTCATTTAATCTATTAGTATTCCACTGATTTTAAATGCTGCTGATCTTAGTTTCATCTGCCAATTTGGTAATGGATGTCTTTATCCCTGCATTTAAGTCATTAATAAATATGGTGAAAAGTTGACGCCCAATACAGATTGTAGTAGGATATCACTAGTCACATGCTTCCAAATACAATACTGCTCATTATCTGTACACTGTTACTTGCCATCAGTTTTTTTAACCAGGTCAATAATTTGTCGTCAGTTTCATGAGCTTCAATCAACCGTAGCAAATGGCCTGTTTTGAGGGACTTATAAGGGACTTTTTGAAATCCATGTAGATAACAGCTATTGAAATTGCTCTGTCCACAATTCTTCAAACAAGTACTATCAAGTTTGTCATACGTGACCTAATCTCTGTAAATCCTCACTGGTACACTCTAATCAGCTGTTCTGTCCTTAGTTGTAATACTAGAGAAATTTTCTTGTAGAAGAACGCAGGTCAATGTTCTAGTACTGAATGCCAGGCTGGATGGAACTATAACAGTTGTGCTATAATGCTATATCTTTAAAAAATAGGAGAGAAAAAATTGATTGCAACCTTAAAAGATGTTTTTTTACAGCAAAGCTTGCTTTGAAGCACTTTTTATTCTGCAGGATCAGTAACGGAATTTCCTCCCCGCAGCACCTGTAATCATCAAAGATTGTCAGTCCCTGTATTGCAGCTGTGAATTTCAATTATTTTGTAGCAGAAATGTCTGGGTTTATTTTGCTTTCACAGTTGCCCCTGAGGTCACAGAAAAGTGCAAATCATTGCTTCAATTATTTTTTGTATATCTCAGTTGTTGATGCTAACAAATTTTGGGGTTTTGATTTTGGATTTGTCTGGAAGCAATAACTTTCAGAAAAACTGTTTCCAGCAGTTTTTAATTTCTATTATTTGTTCATTATCTCTATCACTAGCTATCCCTAGCATTTATTGCTGCTTTTATTTAGCATTTATTTAGTAATCTTTAATTGCCCTGGTGCATTGCTTGCTTGAATCACTGCAATCTTGACTTATTGATACACCCTCAGTGCTGTTACAAAGGAAATTCCAAGACTTGGACCCAATGACATTGAAGGAGCAGCAGTATAGTTTCAAGACAGTATGTGTGTGAGACTTGGAGGAAACATTGGAAATTGTAGCGTTTCCATGCTTGTCAGGTGGTCGAGATTGCAAATTTGGAAGGTGCTGTGTAAAGACCCTTGGTGAATTTTGACAATGCATCATGTTAATAATATACACAGCCATCACTGTACATTGATGGTAAAGGGAATGAATATTGAGAGTGATTGATGGTGCTAATCAAGTGGGCTACTTTGGCCTTGATGGTGTCAAGTTTTTTCCAACATTATTGGAGCAGTACACGTCCAAGAAAACGAAAAGTATTTACTCACACTCCTGAATTATGTCGTCTATAGTGGACAGGCTTTGGGGAGACAGGAGGTGAGTTACTCACTCCAGAATTCGAAGCCTCCCACTTAACCTTGTAGCCACTGTATTTATATTGCTAGTCCAGTTCTTTTTCGAGTCAATAGTTACGTTCAGGATGTTGACTAAATGGGGGTGGGTTTCAGTGATGATAATTCTACTGCTACTGTCAAGGTGGGATAGTTTGAATGTCTCTTGTTGGAGATGGTAGTTCCCTGGCATTTGTGTGGCTCAAATGTTGTTTGCCACTTATCAGCCTAAACCTGGATGTTTTCCAAGTCATGCTGCATGTGAATATAGAGTCCTTTGTTCACTAAAGAATCATGAAGGGTGTTGAACGTTGTGCAGTCATCAGTGAGCATTCCTACTTTTGATCTTACGATGGAGGGAAGGTCACTGATGAAGCAGCTGAATATGGTTGTGCCTACGACATTGTCCTGAGAAGCTCCTATAGTGATATTCTGGGGCTGAGATGATTGATCTCTGGCAACCACAACCATCTTCCTTTGTGCTGAGTGTGACTCACTGGAGAGTTTTCTTCTGATTCCCATTGACCTCAGTTTTAATAGGGTTCCTCGATTCCACACTCAGTCAACTTCTGCTTTGATATCAAGAGCTGTCATTCTCAGTTCACCTATAGAAGCACTGAAGCATAAAAAAGTCACAGCACAGAAACAGGACATACATCCCATTGTGTCTGTGTCTCCTAAATAAATTTGGCACCCATTCTCATCCCACTCATCAGAACCTGCAGGTGACAGTGCTTCAGGTACAGATGAGTTCAGGTGTTTTTCCAGACCCACAATGTTCAAACAGCGCAAACCAAAGAATATAGATTTCGCAGGAGAGGTGATGGCCTAATGGTAATACCGTTGGACTGTTTAATCCAGAGATCCAGTACATTGTCTGAGGACCTGGAAAAACCCATCTAGTTCACTAATGACCTTAAGGAAAGCAACTGCCATCCTTACTTGGTCTGGCTGACATGTGACTCCAGACCCACAGCTATGTAGTTCACTTTTAACTACCCTCAGGGCTAGCAAGGATGGTCAATCATGCCTAGCCAACGACACTCTCATCCCATGAATGAATTTAAAAATGCAAATAGAACAAGTTGCTTGAATTGCATGGGCAGCAATTCTTAAGTTTAACGGTCCTTTGTTGGTAATTGGACCACCCCCACTTTAGGAGCAAACAAGATCTGTAACAATAGCATCATATTGCACTGACAGTTTGAGTATACAAAATCTATTATTATTTATCTTCTATGACTCTGGGTGGCTGTTTTGCCTCTGAGTTAGGTGGGTTGTGGATTCACTTCCCACTTCAGCAACTTGAGCACCTAACCTGAACTGACATTCCCAGTACAGCACTGAGGAAGTGCTGTACACTGATTTGCTGCTTTTCAGGTGAGACATTAACCACAGTACTTGTTTGCTGTCCCATTGGTTAAAAAAGACATTCTGGCACTGTTCAAACAAGAGTATTGAGTGCCAGTTGCCTGCCAATTCTGTACACCACCAGGGCAACATTTCTGTCACAGGCCTGCTGCTGTGTTTTCTCAGCCTCAGCCTCAGCATAAGCTTAAAGAACAACATTTTATTTTCCACCTGGGGACCCTGCAGCATCGAGGATTCAACATGAAGTTTGGTAACTTTAAAGGTTGACGTTTCGGGCCGAGACCCTTCATCAGAAATGGGGGAGGGGAAGAGGGTTCTGAAATAAATAGGGAGAGAGGGGGAGGCGGATAGAAGATGGATAGAGGAGAGGATAGGTGGAGAGGAGGCAGACAAGTCGAAGAGGCGGGGATGGAGCCAGTAAAGGTGAGTGTAGGTGGGGGGGTAGGGAGGAGATAGGTCAGTCCAGGGAGGATGGACAGGTCAAGGGGGCGGGATGAGGTTAGTAGATGGGAGATGGGGGTGGGGCTTGAGGTGGGAGGAGGGGATAGGTGAGAGGAAGGACAGGTTAGGGATTGGAGCGGAGGGCTGAGCCATGCCGAGTCTTCACCATCCCCCCAGACCTCCCCCTTACTGAGGACGAACGGTCAGTCCTCAGTAAAGGGCTCAGCTTTGTCCCCCTCCACCCATATATCAACGAATACCGCTCACGCTTGGATATTGAGCAGTTTTCCCTCCGCCTCCACGCTTACTTCTTCAACCGCGAATCTAACCTTCCCTCGACTGACCCCTTCTCCCGCCTCCAACACAAGCCGCCCTCCTGGACACCACCCCAAGGCCTCCTACCCTTCCTCGACCTCTTCATCTCCAACTGCTGTCGAGACATCAATCGCCTCAACCTCTCTACCCCTCTCAAACACTCCAACCTCTCCACCGCAGAACGTGCAGCCCTCCACTCCCTCCGCTCCAATCCCAACCTCACCATAAAACCCGCTGACAAGGGAGGGGCAGTCGTAGTAAGGCGCACTGACCTCTACATTGCTGAGGCCAGGCGCCAACTCTCTGACAGCACCACCTACCGCCCCCTGGATCATGACCCCACCCCCAAGCACTAAACCATCATCTCCCAAACCATCCACAACCTCATCACCTCAGGTGACCTCCCACCCACCACCCCAACCTCATCGTTCCCCAACCCCGCACTGCCTCCTTCTGTCTCCTCTCCAAAATCCACAAACCTGAATGCCCTGGTGACCCATTGTCTCCGCCTGCTCCTGCCCCACCGAACTCATCTCCAACGACCTAGACTCCATTTTCACCCCCTGGGTCCAGGAACTCCCTACCTACGTCCGTGACACCACCCACGCCCTCCACCTCCTCCAGAACTTCCAATTCCCCGGTCCCCAACACCTCATTTTTACTATGGACGTCCAGTCCCTATACACCTGCATACCCCATGCAGATGGCCTAAAGGCCCTCCGCTTCTTCCTGTCCCGCAGAACTGACCGATCCCCCTCCACCGACACCCTCATCCGCTTAGCCGAACTCGTCCTCACCCTCAACAACTTCTCTTTCAATTCCTCCCACTTCCGACAAAGGGGGTGGCCATGGGTACCTGCATGGGCCCAAGCTATGCCTGCCTCTTTGTAGGTTACGTGGAACAATCCCTCTTCCGTACCTACACTGGCCCGAAACCCCACCTCTTCCTCCGTTACATTGATGACTGCATTGGCGCCGCCTCGTGCTCCCACGAGGAGCTCGAACAGTTCATCCACTTCACCAACACCTTCCACCCCAACCTGAAGTTCACCTGGACCATCTCCAACACTTCTCTCTCCTTCCTGGACCTCTCTGTCTCCATCTCGGGTAACCACCTAGAAACCGATGTCCATTTTAAGCCCACCGACTCCCACAGCTACCTGGAATACACCTCCTCACACCCACCTTCCTGCAAAAATGCCATCCCCTATTCCCAATTCCTTCGCCTCCGCCGCATCTGCTCCCAAGATGAGGCATTCCACTCCCGTACATCTCAGATGTCCTCATTCTTCAAGGACCACGATTTCCCCCCCACAGTGGTCGAGAACACCCTCGACTGTGTCTCCCGCATTTCCCGCAACTCATCCCTCACACCCCGTCCCTGTAATAATAACCAAAAAAGAATCCCCCCTCCCCCCCCCGCCCTCGTGTACCACCCCACCAACCTCCGGATCCAACGCATCATCCTCCGACACTTCCGCCATCTGTAATCCGACCCCACCACCAAAGACGTTTTTCCCTCCCCACCCTTATCTGCTTTCCGGAGGGACCACTCCCTCCGCGACTTCCTTGTCCGCTCCACACTCCCCTCCAGCCCCACAACACCCTGCACTTATCCCTGCAACCGCAGGAAGTGCTACACCTGCCCCCACACCACCTCCCTCACTGCAATCCCAGACCCCAAGAAGACTTTCCACATCAGGCAGATGTTCACCTGCACATCTGCCAATGTGGTATACTGCATCCGCTGTACCCGTTGTGGCTTCCTCTACATCGGGGAAACCAAGCGGAGGCTTGGGGACCGCTTTGCAGAACACCTGCGCTCAGTTCGCAACAAACAACTGCACCTCCCAGTCGCGAACCATTTCAACTCCCCCTCCCATTCCTCAGACGACATGTCCATCCTGGGCCTCCTACAATGCCACAATGATGCCACCCGAAGGCTGCAGGAACAGCAAATCATATTCAGCCTGGGAACCCTGCAGCCCAATGGTATCAATGTGGATTTCACAAGCTTCAAAATCTCCCCTCCCCCAACCGCATCCCAAAACCAGCCCAGCTCATCTCCACCTCCCTAACCTGTCCTTCCTCTCACCTATCCCCTCCTTCCACCTCAAGCCCCACCCCCATCTCCTAGCTACTAACCTCATCCCGCCCCCTTGACCTGTCCATCCTCCCTGGACTGACCTATCTCCTCCCTCCCCCCCCACCTCCACTCACCTTTACTGGCTCCATCCCCACCTCTTTGACTTGTCTGCCTCCTCTCCACCTATCCTCTCCTCTATCCATTTTCTATCCGCCTCCCCCTCTCTCCCTATTTATTTCAGAACCCTCTTCCCCTCCACCATTTCTGATGAAGGGTCGAGGCACGAAACGTCAAGCTTTCCTGCTCCTATGATGCTGCTTGGCCTGCTGTGTTCATCCAGCTCCACACCTTGTTATCTCGGTACTGCAGATGCTGGAGAATCCTATTATCTTTGGTAACTTTAAAGCCTGATTCCATTCTGTGCTTCCATTTCTTTGTACCCACTCTATGCTGGGTCCTGTTATGACATGAGTTGCTTTCAACACAGTCACTTATTCTCACCTGCTCTTCGGCATAGGATCAGATTATGAGTTGCATTCAGTACAGCTTATCTTATACATAAGCACATTCAGCAGTATTTCCCAGCTGCTAGCAGTTCTGATGAAGAGTTACTGGATTTGAAACATTAATGATGCTATTTTTCCTACAGATACTGCCAGACCAGGTGAATGTTGATGGCAATTTTTGTTTTTGTTTCATATCTCCAGCATCCTCAGTTCTTTGTTTTAGTTTAGTGGTGGGTGCATCTTGCTTTGTACAAATTAGTTGCTGTATTATAGCAGAGATGACACTTAAGTTGTTATTTTGGGATATCGCGAGCAAATATGGTGACACCTGTAGCATTTTGTGCTTTCTTTGGAGGAGTCTTCATTCTTCTAAAAATGTACATGAGCAGTGAATTCTGTAGCGATTGGAACAAGGTCAATCAGATGGATCTCATAGAATATGAGTTCCCTGATTGGGGCTGTGAATCTCATCCAATCCAGGGGAGCCCTAGCTGACAGAGATAAACAGGAGTGTCAGAGGTTCTGCTCACTCCAGGAGCTGGCTCTGTTCTAGCTGGGCCAGTGTCAAGTTTCTATACACGTGTAAATAGAGGGTGACTTGGTGACATGGAGTTATTTCAAAGTCTTTATTTATGTCCTCATACAAGAAATTGAAAAAGGCCTGTGGCCTGAAGGGAAATGAGTGAACACAAATGCGTTTCCCAGGGCCTAATTCACGGTCTCTTACAAAGACAGAATTGAATTGAGCAGAAAAGGTTGAATGTATTTGTCCCCCTAGGGCTATAGCCAACCTACAAAAAATGATCTAGAATCTTAGAAAATCATGCTTAGTTCATTCACTGTCCTTCCAGTCAGTTCTTTTAGAACCCTGGGATGTCGACTGTTAGCTTTTTGGGGTTTGTTGGCTTTTGGCTGTTAAGTACTCCTGAGTCACACTAAACAAACCAGAGTGCAAAGCCTTGCCTTCCAAGATCAAAGTCTGCTATTACACCAGTTGTTAGGTTTCTCTTACATCTTTCCTCTGCCAATCTTCATTTTCTTTTACTTCTCCCTCTTAGTTGCCAATTTCCTACCCTCCATCCTGTCTTTTGTCCAAGTAAATGTTGATGTCTTTATTCAATGGCACAAGTGACACAACAAACAGTTGGTCCCATGAATCTGTTATGACTGACTAGCCCCACTACTCCTCCAGTTGTACCATTTATATGAATGTGTTGATTTAATCATCGGAATGGCAAATTGCTTCTCTATTTTACCATTATCACTGGGTTTCCTTTCAACTAAATCAACCTGGTTCTGGATCCTTGGAAAGTAATCATCAATGAACTTTTCAGGTTTCACAAGGTTCTCAAGATGTGAAAACCTTATTAGGTTCCCAGAATACTTCAACCAAGAGACTATTTCAGGAGAGAGGAACTTGCCTTTACTGCGAACTTTGGAGGATTTTTTTTCTCTTTCATTTCCTTGCCTTTGAAATTGTGCTCTGTTGCTTAACATCAGGGCTTCTCAAAGTCAAGGTCAAGACCACAAGCAAGATCATGAGCAGAAACTTTGAGACCACAAGGTCCGAGACATGAATGGCCAGTGTAGAGCTTTGACTGAATTATAACAGACAGGTTTCCACTTTAACAGGTTTCTCCGCTTACTTCCACTCTCCCAGGTCTCATCCCCCACCCCAGTTTGCATTCTAAGGTGTCACTAGGAGGGTTGTAACAAATTTCAAGTCTCAAAATGGAATCCAATTAGAATAAATTGGGAAGCACTGGCTTAACATAAATTTACGAATCCCCAAACTAGGACTGATAAAGCAAAATGTATGTTCTGTTTATTTGAAGATGTGTTTCTGGATTATTCAGCAGATAAAGTTTTAGCAGTGATTATCTACAAGGCGAAAACCATCTTGAGCATCCACATGTATGGATCGTGAACATCTGTTGGCTGAAACAGGCCACAGAAAGTGTCTTGAGTGGCACAGTGGTTAGCACTGCTGCCTCACAGCACCAGGGACCTGGGTTTAATTCCAGCATTGGGCGACTGTCTGTGTGGAGTTTGCACATTCTCCCCGTGTCTCCCAAAGTCCATAAATGTGCAGGCTAGGTGGTTTGGCTATGCTAAATTGCCCATAGTGTCTAGGGTGGAAAATGCAGGGATAGGGGAGGGAGGGGGTCTGGGTGGGATGCTCTTTGGAGGGTTGATGTGGACTCGATAGGCTGAATGATAATATGTAACTAATGGTACTCAGCTGGGGATGAAGAGCCTGGGAAGTGTAGGGGCAAGTGAGAGGGGGACTTCTTGCAGCAGAAGGGAACACTTGGTGTGCCAGTCACTACCCATCCAACCCCACTCCTCCCCTCACCTAGATCTATTTCCTTGACCAGATGTGAAAGACCCTAATAAAATGTCTGTCTCCATGTGCATCGACAGAACCAGTGATGTCAACTAGCTGCATCACTGTATGTATGCTGTGGGGATGCATTGATCCACTTGGTGGTGGCATTCACATTAACAAGTCTGAAAGGTTTAGCAACTGTTTTTCTAGGTAAACAAAGCAGCAATTGTCTCACTTAGCTGAAAACTAGACTGTGAAGTGGCTGCTGGTCATATGTTCAATATCCTAGTTATTTGCTTATTAGCATATTCTTCTTAAATTCTTACCATTACAGAAGGGAATTGCTGTCATTTTGTCATTGTTCTCAACGCTCGGCAAGTTCCTGGTTCCATTGATCAAGAACTAAGGATGTTCTGACACAAACTGAGTTTTAAATTTGTCCTCCTATTGAAGAATAGTGGCTCAGCTTATTGTGAAAGTATTTGCCCTTTTTTGTTTGTATTGTTGGATATAGTCATGACATTTGAGGTAACGGAAGTGAGTTTGGAACTTGTCACACATAGGAAACTATCCCTAATCAACATGAAATGTTCCACCACCATTTTTATTCTCAATCCAGTTTGGCCGAATAAAATTTTCTTTGCATTAAAAAGAAATTCTAAGATCAGAACTACTTAAATTAGTTCATAGATCACAAGCTCCCAGATGGCTTGATGAATATGGATTTTGTGTGCTGCCAAGCTGTGTAAATCATCCCATGTTCAATAACTGATTTATTTTGAGATAGCTGATCTGAACTGGGGCAGTGATTAGCACCTCACTGTTAGCCTCAGCGGACCTACACAAAACAAGTAAAAGGAGGTATCTGGTAGCAAGGGATAATCAAAGCCCAGCCTGACCCTGTACAGGAGGATAGAACTAACAATGAACAGTGATCAGGATATGCTTTGGTTCTCACCACATTTTTGGAATGATGTCAAGGCCTGGAAGAGGGTGCAGAGGGAGTTTAGTACTAGGGTGCTCCTGGGGTTGAAGGACTTGCATGGATAGACTAGAAAAGATGGTGATGTTTTTAAGAATAAAGAATTTTTAAGAGGAGACTGAAAAAGAGGTGTTGAAAACCATGAAAGGTTTTGTTGAATAAATATGGAGAAAGTATCGCCACTTGCAGTAGGGGTCATTTAATGGCTTAAGGTCATTAGCAAAAGAACTAGAGGAGAGATGAAGAACAATGTGTTTATCGTGAGGTATAATGATCTGGATTGCTATCTTTGAAAGGGGAAATGGATAATTATTTAAAGATGAAACGCTTTGCAGGGTTATTGGAAAAGAGCAGAGGAACTAATTGATTACTTCTTCAAAATCTGGCTCAGAAACCTGTGTTGTATCATTCTTTGATTTTTGGAATGAGAGTTTCAGGATACTTGAGCTGATTTGGAGTATGTGGAACACCAACGTGTCTCCATTCCACAGTGCTCAGTGGCTTTACTGACTGAGCCATTAGGACAGACAGGCATTCTGTCAATCAAGCTTGTTCTACCATTTTCCTGAGAAGAACTACACTTGATTTCCCTGACATTTTACCCTTTTCGAAACAGCAGCTTTCAAATAGATTATTTCTTCCCTTCCCCAACTAATTGTGGTTTCAGCTGCTTTGCAGTTGGATGCTTTTATTTTGAAGTTAAACTGAGAACACCATCAGTCAAAATTGTGCAAAATTATCTGCATTGTGGATGCAGTTTCCCTCTTGCTGATTTTGATTTCAGTATAAATAAATGGGCAATTTTTTTTATTTCGAAACAAAACAGAGGAGATGCAATTTTCTAAGATAAATATTGTTAGTATGAATCTTGTTCACGTGATGTTGGGAACAGGGTTGTTCCTTCGAACTTTCTCAAGGTGATTCACATTTTACTCATTCAGTATTCCTCACTGTTACTTCATCCTTCTGTGGAACTCTTGTTGGAATGCTGTAAAACTGTAGCGAGGTGTTAATTAAGGTGCCAGTGTGAAAATCTAAACCTAATTATCCTTTGTCCTGTTCTTGCTTGCAGGCACTCAGCTGGAAAAATTAATGGAGAGTATGAGGAGTGAGATAGCGGCTCATCCACCTATGGAAGGCTCCTACACACCCCGCCGCGGAGACTATTGCATCGCAAAGTTCATCGACGGAGAATGGTAAAGAACACATTGCATCAAGGTCGCTTCTTTGTTCTTGTGCAAAAAGAGAAAGGCAGATAATTTCTTTTTCCAGGCTGTAATTTCCTGAAAGCAAGGTAGAATAGATTTATCATCAATCCCTTCAACAGTAGTTATAGAAAAGTCATTTAATTGAGTTCTCTTGTGCCTTGTCTGGTAGGTTACAGCTATCCCTATATTGCAACTTATCAATCTAGAACACGTGAGCTAACTGCACTGTTTCCTGCAATTGCCTTTTTAATGTACTACAAGACTTCCTTAGACCCAGAGGCTTTGTCAGAACCTGCATGTGTACAGACTTATTATGACACTTTAACCAGCATCTGTGCCAAGTGTGACGGTGCAGTGACCCGAACACAGATGAGTAATAATAAATCCATTATAGCCATCTTTAACATTGTAATATGCCCCAAGGCAAATAAAAGGGAGTGTTATCAAATAAAATTTGGCACCAATCTATATAAGAATGTCTAAGGATGGGTGATGTAGGTTTTGAAGAGCAAGTTTAACGCATAGAGGTAAACAAGACTAGGAAAAACAGCAGCGAATTGGCATCCAGTAAGCTTCCATCGACAGCAATGTGTTGACTACATAATTTTTTCAATATTAATTGAGAGAAAAATTTTAGACCAGGACGGCACAGCGAATTGCTGAGCCAGCCAACAGCATGGCTGTCAAAGATGGAGAATTTGCTCGTACTAATTGTTGCCACCTAAAATTCAAAGCTTTCTTTAAGTGGTACATTTACTTATTCCAGGAAAGCCTAATTATTGTGTTTTATTGTATCTGTCTTTTTAATGTATAAAATTGTAGTTTTATTGCCTCAGCTACAAATAACGTGTCACAGGAGTCACCAACCCATTTCCATAATGTGACTTGTACAAACACCATCAATAGATAGTACAAAGACTGCTCATATGGAAAGACAGTGACATGATCATTAATAAGTGGCAGAAAGCAGCAGCTCATGTCTTTTTAGGAAAACAACAAATGCACAAAATGGAGAAACAGAGACTGGCTCCCCTGGTCCTGCTGCTGCCATACCCTGGTCTACTCTCAAACTTTGACCCTGCTCCCACTCAGACTGTGCCTGACTCCTTGCCTTCCCATCTTCCTTGTCAATAACGCTGGCACTGATGCTGACAATAGTACAAGGAGTGCATAATCTCATAGGCAAGCGTTCGCAGATGATTAGTGAAGCCTGGTCTGTCGCAGTCTGCTGACACAGCACCCATGTCCAAACATGCACAGTGGCATTTACATCGTGGATAATTACTCCACATTTCATTTTTATATTCATGCATGGAATGTGGATGTTGCTGTATGTATTACCCATCACAAATTTCTCTTGAGAACATAGTAGTAGTGAATCATTACCTTGAATCACTGAAATCTATGTAGTGTAGCTACACCAGGATGTTGTTACAAAGGGAGTTCCAGGATTTTGATCCAGCAACACTGAAGGAACTGCAATACGATTCCAGTCAGGACATCACGTGGCGTTGAAGGGAACTTGTAGGTAGTGATGTTCCCAGCATCTGCTCCATAGTCCTTCCAGGTCATAGAATTGTAGAATCCCTATGATGTGGAAGCAGGCCATGCTGACATTGAGCCCACACCAACCTTCTGAACAGCTGTCCATCCAGACCCACCCCCCTATCCCATCCCTGTAACCCGGCATTTCCCTTGATACTATGGGCAATTTAGCATGGTCAGTTCACCGAAGCTGTACATCTTTTGACTGTGGGATGAAACCAGAGCACTCAGTGGAAACCCACACAGACATGGGGAGAAAATGCAAATTCCACACACAGTGATAGAGATTGCAGAATTAGAAGGTGCTTCAAAGGAGCCATGGTGAATTGCTGCAATGTATCATGTCACTGCTGCCACTGTGCACCTGTGGTGGGGGGAAAGTAAACGTTTAAGATGAGAAATGGGATACTAGTCAGTGGGCTGCTTTATTCCAGATGGCATCAAGCTTCTGTCATATTGTTGGAGCTGCACCCATCCAGGCAAACGAGTATTCCATCATACTCTTGACTTGTACCTTGTAGACAGGCATTGAGAAGAGAGGTGGTGAGTGGCTGCTGAATTCTCTGCCTGTAATATATACCCACAGTATTTATTTTGCTGGTCCAGTTCAGTTATTGGTCAGTGCTAATTTCAGGATATTAATAATGGGTCATTCAGTGATCGTAGTGCCATTCAATATCAAGGGGAAATGGTTGCATTCCCTCATTTTGAAGATGGTCATTACCTGGCATTTGTACGGCATGAATGATACTTGTCACCCCTTAGCCGAATATTATCCAGGTTTTGCTTCAGTGTATGAGGAGTCACAAATGGTGATGAACGTTTTTGCAGTCATTATTAAATATTCCCACTTCTGACCTTATTATAGAAGGAAGGTTATCAATGAAACAGTTGAAGACAGTAGCAGCCAGTACACAACCCTGAGCAACGTCTACAGTGGTGGGCTTAAACAAACTTATGTTCTGTTTTACTAGGGTTTCTTGATTTGCGACTGTCTTGATATCAAAATAACTTCATCTCTGGAGTTCAGTTATTTTATCCATGTTTGGACGAAGGCTGTCATAAATTCAGGAACTGAGCATCAGTGTGCTGGTGGTTGCTGACGAAGTGCCACATCACAGCACTATCAACAATCCCTTCTATCAGTTTGCTGATGATCAAGATACACTAATGGGGAAGTAATTGGCCAGGTTGGGTTTGTTTCACACTTTTTTTTGACAGGGCATACATGTGCAATTTTCCATGTTGTCAGGGAAGTGCTCATGTACTGAAATAGTTTGGCTGGGGCATGGTTAGTTCTGGAGCACAGATTCTTGAAACTATGCTTACAAAGCAGCCAAGCTTATTATGTTCTCCTTCCCTGACTCTTCTCCACCTATTCCTGACATCTTTAATTGGATTGTGAACTTTCTAACTCACTGTGTTGTGATACTAATGACTAGGTGACAATTCTCTATGAAGGGGTCATTTCCACCTTTCAGGGCATTATCACTGCAGTGCCCATTTCTACCCTTCTACAGGTAGTTCTCCTATAACGCGATAATTGCATTTTTGTGTGACTTCATGCTACAGAAAATTGCCACAGAAAATCATGTTATAGGGAGATTGCTGTAAAAAAAAAAAACACTATACCTGTACAGCATTACCACTATTCATTAATTGTGTCACAGCCAATTCACGTTAACAAACCACATGTTATCGCAGAGCTAACTGTATTTTAATGGACAAACAGTATATTTAGACCTCCTTGGATTGCCCTGTTCACAGATGAATTTACCAAATGATAATACAGATCTATAAAACTGGTCCTAATCTGCCTTCTCCCAGGATCACCCCAGTAACCAAGAAATGCTGTTAAACATGACAGTCTTCCCTTTATTATACATTTAGAAATAATGGCTCAGTCCCAAAAATATGTTCCCCATTGTAGGCTGACAGCATTCTTTTCAATGGAAACTGTTGTTTTTGTACAAGTTCTGTGTAAAACTGTAGTGAAAATATTATTAAGGTGAGATGTTGTACAAGCATCCCAATCCCTATCACAAGCCTGCATTATAAATCAATAGTAAAATGTTGTGGATGCTGAAAGTCTGAAATAGAACAGAAAATTCTTGAAATGCTTAGCAGGAGAGGTGGGATCATTGGAAAGAGAAACAAGGTTAACATTTTGGGTTCATTAGCTTTTTTAAGAATTGGAAAAAATTAACAATGTAATGGGTTTTAAGCAAGTGAAAGTAGAGAAGATGGTAAATGAGCAAAAGGAACAGTCTTTCATACTATGACAGTTGAGGGGTGTTATTTGTCTGCCAGATGGGGTGGTAGTCTGAACCTTATTGTCTACAAATACAGTAGTGGTGGAAATGCATCTATATTGACCACAAGATGTAAAGTGGAGCTGGATTGATTTTTCAGTTGGCCCCTTTTGAGATGTAACCTTCCTGTGTTTCTTGGGTATGATGGATGCTTTTTTTGGATTCGTTTTTTGCTGAACGGCCAACACAATGTCCAAAGTTGATTGATGCTAAAATGAGTGTTGACTTTGGCTTAATGATAAGTGTCCCAGCTCTGTGTCAGAAGATTCTTGGTACAATCCTCACTCAAACTTTGAGCATGTATCTAGGTCAGCACTTGAATGCGATATTCTAGGATTGTTGCACTGTTGGAACTCCTATGTTACGGATGAGATATTACGTTAAGATGCCATCTAACTTTTGAGGTGATGTGACATAATCCATGGTACCTATTTACGAAATGGAAGAGAGTTCTACCCTTGCCGAAGCCACGATTTATCCCTCAGAAAAAGATTATCTGGTCATTTATTTTGTTGTTTGTGGAATCCTCTTCTGCATAACCTGGGGGTTGTAAAAGCAAAAATTGCAGATGCCAGAAATTTGAAACAAGCATCAAGAATGCTGGGGAAAACTCAGCAGGTCTGGCAGCACATGTGAAAAAGGAAACGGTCAACATTTTGAGTTTAGTATGACTTCTTCACGACTGCTAGTTAAATTTCCCTATACTGCAACAGCAACTACATTTCCAAAGCAGCAATATGTTGGTCTGGAGATGGATAGGTGCTGTAGACAAAGGGTGATTTCACATGTTAATATCTGTTAAAAAGAAAGCTGTTGGTGTCATGTCATCTGATTAATTGTCTGGGGAAGTATTAATTTCTTGCAATTATAAGTCGATCATATTGCTTGGAATAGACCAATGGATTCCTTGAATCATTCCATTCAACTGGAAGCATCCTGGAGGACTGTTTATATGTTTGGAAGCTATGTTTACATGAACAAACATTGGATCTCTGCTCTAAAGAGCTGGGCTTCATCCCTCATTGGATTTAAAATTTTCAGGGAGAAGTGCAGAGCACCTGCAGGATCTAACATCTGAAGACGACAAAATGCACTTTAGGAGTGTGTATGGCTAGCAATGAAAATAATTTGTTACATCAGTCATGACATGACATCAAGATTAAGTGGCATTCTCTTATTCTTGTACTATCAGATCAAAGAAAAATAAAAAAAAGACAGTGCATGAACAGGCCCTTCGGCCTACCAAGACAGCGCCAACACATATCTTTCTAAACTAAAAACCTTTTCCCTCTATGCAGTCTTTATTCCCAGCCTTTTCATGTATCTGCCAAGATGCCTCTTAAATGTTACTATTATATCTGCTTTCACCACTACCTCTTAAAGTGCATTCCAAGCATTTACCATGCTATGTGTTTAAAATAAAACTAGCCTCTCACATCTCCTTCAAATTCCGCCCCCTCCTTTTACCTTAAACATATGTCCCATTGTAATTGACATTTGTACCGTGGGGGCAAAATCTCTGAACATCTATTCTATCCATGCCTCTCAATGCTGTAAACTTACGTCAGGTTGTCCTGCTCATGTGAAAACAAACAAAGTTGTTCAATTTCGTTTGATAGCTCATACCCTCCAAATTAGGCAACATTCTGGTAAACTGTTCCTGTATCCTCTCCAAAGCCTCCATATCCTTCTGGTAGTGTGGCGACCAGAACTGTACAAAATATTCCAAACTTGGCCAAAGTAAAGTTCTATACAGCTACAACATGACTTGCCGACTTTAATACTGTATCCCCCATAGGCATGCAATATGACTTCTTGACCATCTTATGCATTTATGTTGCCACTTTCAGTGAACTAAGGACCTGTACACCTAGATTTCTGTTTGTAAATGTTTCTAAGGGTTCTGCCATTTACTGTATACTTCCCTTGTGCATTAGATCTTCCAAACTGCCTTACCTAACGGTTGCCCAGATTAAACTCCATCCCTCACTTCTCCACCCAAGTCACCAACCTATCTGAAATAACTCCACAGAGGCCAGTATCCCATCATCAAGTCACTCTTTAGTTACACATATATATTACTTGACACTACTCTGGCTTCATCAGAGCCAGCTCTTAGAGTGACTAGAACCTCTGAACTCCTGTTTATATCTGTCAGCCAGGGTTTCCTAATTGGACCAGGTTAACAGTCCCAATCAGGGAACTCCTATTCTATGAATGTTTGCTTGGCTGACCTCGTTACAATAACAACACTATCTGTATTCTGCTGTATCCTTTCACAATCCTCCTCACTATCTGCAGCTCCCCCAATCTATGTGTTGTCCACAAATTTACTAATCAGGCCACTTACATTCTCCTCCAAGTAACAGGCATCACAACACTGATGTCCATGCTACACCACCGGGTACAAATCTCGAGTCAGAAAAAGACCTTTCTACTGCTGCTCTGTGTCTTCTATTACTAAGCCACTTCTATATCCATTTAGCTCACTATAGATCCCATGTGACTTCACTTTCGTATTAGACTGACTGCCATGGGGGACTTGCTAAAGTCCATGTAGACAACATCTACTGCCCTAGTCTCATAAGTCATCTTTGTCACTTTCTCAAAAAACTCCAAATCAACTTTGAGACTTGACCTTTCCCACAAAAGGCTACGCTGCCTATCACAAATAAATACATATTTTTCCGAATACGAGTAAATCCTATCCCTAAGAATTTTCTCCAGCAATTTCCTCACCTGTCTCTCTCACAATCTAGGACAGATCCCATCAATTCTTGGGGACTTCTCTACCTTAATATTTTTCAAAACACCCAATACCACCACCTCTTTTATATTGACATGCCCTTAAATATCAACATAATCCTCCCAAGACTCACCATCTACCAAGTCCTTCTCCTTTTTGAATATTGATACAAAGTATTCCTTAAGGATTTCACCCACTTCCTCTGGTTCCATACATAAGTTCCCTGCTTTGTCCTTGAGTGGGCCTACCCTTTCCCTAGCCAACCTTTTGCTCCTTACATATGTATAAAATGCCTTAAGATTTTCCTTGATCTGTTTGCCAAAGATATTCCATGGCTCTTTTAGCCATCCTCATTCCTTGTTTGAATTCTTTCCAGCTATCTTCATAATCTCCAAGGGCACTATCTGCCTTAAGTTTCTTCACTTTTAAGTATGATTCCTATTCCTTTTTGACTAAGCTCTCAACTTCTCTTGTCATCCAATGTTCCCAAATCTTGCCATTCTTATCCTGACTTTCACAAGAACATGCTGGTCGTGAACTCTTACTGACCTTTAAGAGATTACCATATATCAGACGTGAATTCACCTTCAAATAGCCTCCCCCAGTCTACATTTCCCAGTTCCTGCTTAATGTTGATGTAGTTAGCCATCGCTCAATTCACTACTTTCACCTGAGGATGACACTTATCCTTATCCAAAAGTGATTTAAAACTTACAGAATTATAGAATCCCTACAGCCCATTTAGCCCATTGAGTCCGCACCGAACCTCCGAAGATCATCCGAGCCCCGACCCTTTCCCCAAAACCCTGCATCTCCCATCACTAATGCATCAAACCTGCACAACTTTGGACTTTGGGAAGAAACTGGAGCACCTAGAGTGGACCTACACAGTCAGTCACATGAGACTAGAATTGCACTTGGGTCCCTGGCACTGTAAGGCAACAGTGCTAACCACTGAGCCATCATGCCACCCTGTCTTTTATGATCACTGTTCCTGAAATGCTATCCCAATGAAACTTTGATCACCTGGCCAGGCTCATTTCCCAAATACCAGGTCTAGTATGGCCCTTTCCTAGTTGGACTATTTACACATTGTTTCAAAAAATCTAAGGGACCCCCAGTTAATATAGGGGAAGTTAAAATCATCCCCCATAACAACCCTGTTGCTGCTCAGACTGACCTCAGGCCAGGCTCTGCTCCTCAAGTATTTATTCTGCTGTTGTTATTCACACCCAGGTTTGCTGTCCTTCACTCTGCTGCTGCTGTTGCTGTTACTACTTGGAATGCCCTTGAAGATTTTTGAAGACATAACACATGTGATCTGAATATTTTAAGAAAATTGGTCTAGATTTTCCACTGGCCTACCTTATTCCAGCATAGATCAGAGGTGCACGAGGACCCTGAAGAATCCTTATCATCCCACATTCTGGAGGAATTGCCCAGGAAATTTAATTTTCTGCAGGGGAATTCCTCTAGACCTGGAGCTCTCAAAAGATTATGTTTATTTGCTGAAACTAAGGAAATAGTTACTTCAGGAAAAGTTAGACTACTCAATATGTAGTCTAACTCCTGAGTAAGTAACGATTCAACTAACCCCATATTTACCGTGCACACCCCCAACTACACTGCAGGAGCCTCAGTTCCTGATTTTTCAATATTTGAAAATTTAAATTATTTTCCTTGTTTTTAAGTTTCTTTACGGTCTCACCTTCCCAAATTCTGCAATTTTTTTTTTAACCTAAAATGTTTTCTTGCCTCCCTTCAACTCCACATTTCCCTGATTGATGTCCCCCAGTTGTATCGACCCAATGCTCTCAGTTACTTTATCTATTCCCCTCTGACCTTCCATATCTGTCCTCCTCAAAATCCAACTCTTCAACCATGTTTTTAGTTGCATTCCTAACAAAACACTTCATTTTGTTCACAATTCATTTATATCTGATTATGCCTCTGTAGAGCATCTTTGGTAGCTGTCCACACAAAAGTTAGTATGGAACTTCTCCCACCCATGATTTCACAAGAAACATGGTCAAAAAAGACCTTTTTTGACAACTTTGGTTGATCCATTCAGAAAGACTTTGCATTAGAACGTACAGAAGTATCTTAAATAATTTTAATGTTTATCTCTGCATGTATACCTCTGGGCAGATGAAATTTTATACAGAGATATGCAAGAGATTGTCTATTTGACAATGGTTAAAAAGATATATCAGCAACGTATATTAGAACCTTCTTAAAAGTAAAAGATCAGAGACTTGCATGTTCAAGCAGATAAACTTTTGTCACAGTTGCGGCAACAAAAACTGGCGTCCGTTTACAATGTGCAGTGCTGTAATGGAATTGGATGTTAGAATGGTATATATTAGGAGTACATCTGAGTGAAGGAATTTATAACAAGCTTCCTCGTCTGTGAGGTAATAACTTTTTCCACAGAGCCAGCATAAGCACAGTAGGCAAATGGCCTCTTCCTTTGCAGAAAGAAATTGTACACCTTCCATTCCACAACTTGACTTTGTGTGTAGAATAGCATGTTGAAATAAATGTGCTTTTTTGACGAGTAGCTATATCACAGGTGATATTTTTCGGCTCCCATGGCTTGACAAAGATGGAAACACGTTATTGTGTTAAAGCGAATGAGTTGAAGATTTGCTTTCATTAGGTCAGTGATTATGTTAGATTGATCCTGGAACCTAAACAGTTTAGACTGGCAGTAGAATTGAACTTCATTTCATCTAAAAAAAAATTGTGGTGAGACATGGGAGAATGAACACAATAACTAGCACTCGAGAACATGGATTAGGAAAACAAACGGGGCTAAAGGCCAACATATACTTAAAGATACGTGATTGTCACTAGACTATTAATCCAGAAACTCAGCTAATGTTCTGGAGACCGGGGTTTGAATCCTGCTGTGACAGTTCAATAAAAAAAACTGGAATTAAGGATCTCCTGATCACCATGAAACCATTGTCGATTGTTAGAAAAACCCATCTGGTTCATTAATGTCCTTCAGTGAACGAAATCTGCCATCCTCACCGAGTCTGGTCTACATGTGATTCCAGACCCACAGCAATGTGGTTGACTGTCAGTTGCCCTCTGAAATGGCCGAGCAAGCTATCCAGTTGTACCAATCGCTGCAAAGTCTCAAAAAAAAATGTAACTGGACAGATCACCTAGGCACCAGAAAAGAACAACAGCAGAAACAGCCCTGTCAACCCTGCAGAATCCTCCTCAGTAACATCTGGGGGCTAATGCCAAAATTGGGAGAGCTGTCTCACAGACTAGTTAAGCAACAGCCTGACATCATCATATGCACAGAATCATACAGACAATATCCCAGATGCCACCGTCACCATCCTTGGACATATCTCATTAGCAGGACAAACCCAGCAGAGGTGGTGGCACAGTGGGATACAGTCGGGAGGGAGTTGCTCTGAGAATCCTCAACATTGATTCTGGACCCTATGAAGTCTCATGGCTTCAGGTTAGCCATGGGCAAGGAAACCTCCTGCTGAATATTGCATACTGTCCTCCCTCAGCTGACGAATCAGTACTCCATGTTGAACAACACTTGGAGGAAGCACTGAGGATGGCAAGGGCACAACATATACTCTGGGTGGGGGATTTCAATGTCCACCACCAAGAGTGGCTCGTCAACAGTGCTACTGATTGAGTTGGTTGGGTCCTAAAGGACATAGCTGCTAGAATGCATCTGCAGCAGGTCGTGAGGGAACCAACAAGAGAGAAAAAACATACTTGACCACATCCTTACTAATCTGCCAGCTGCAGTTGCATCTGTCCATGATAGTATTGGTAAGAGTGACCACCAGTCCTTGTGGTGATAAAGTCCTGCCTTCGCATTGAGAATAACCTCCATCGTGTCGTGTGGCACTATCACCACGCTAAATGGGACAGACTTCGTACAGATCTAGCAACACAAGACTGGGCATCCATGAGGCACTGTCGGCCATCAACAGCAGCAGAATTGTTCTCCACAATCTGTAATCTCATGGCCCAGCATATCCCCCACATAACCAATACCATCAAGCCAGGGGATCAACCCTGGTTCAGTGGAGAGTACAGGAAGGCATGCCAGGAGAAGCATCAGGCATACCTGAAGATGAGCTGTCAACCTAGTGAAGCCACCAAACAGCACTACTTGCATGCCAAACAGCATAAGCAGCAAGTGATAGACAGAGATAAGCGATCCCACAACCAACTCTGCAGTTCTGCCACATCCAGTGATGAATGCTAGTGGACAATTAAACAATTCACTGGAGGAGGAGGCTCCACAAAATATCCCCATTCTCAATGATGGAAGAGCCCAGCACATCAGTGCAAAAGTTGAGGCTGAAGCTTTTGCAGCAATCTTCAAGAAGTGCCGAGTGGATGATCCATCTCAGCCTCCTCGGTGGTCCTCAGCACTACAGATACCAGTCTTCAGCCAATTCAGTTCACTCTGTGTGATATCAAGAAGCAGTTGGAGACACTAGTTATTGCAAAGTCTACAGGCCCTGACAACATTCTGGCAATAGTACTGAAGATCTGTGCTCCAGAACCTGTCACTCACCTAGCTAAGCAGTTCCAGTAGTTACAACACTGGTACCTACCCGACAATGTGAAAAATTGCCCAAGTATGTCCTGTACATGAGAAAAAGGACATATCCAACCTGCCCAATTACTGCCTCATCAGTAAAATGATGGAAAGTGTCAACAACAGTGCTATCAAACAGCACCTGCTGATGCCCAGTTTGGGTTCTGCCAGGGCCACTCAGCTCTTGACCTCATTACAGCTTTGGTTCAAACATGGACAAAAGAGCTGAATTCCAGAGGTGACGTGAGAGTGATAGCCCTTGACATCAAGGCTGCATTTGACCGGGTGTGTCATCTACAAGCCCTAGCAAAACTGGAATCAGTGGGTATCGGGAGAAGACACTCCGGTGGTTGGAGTCATACCTGACACGTAGGAAGATGGTCGTGGTTGTTGGTGGTCAATCATCTCGGCTCCAGGACATCTCTGCAGGAGTTCCTCAGGGTAGCATCCTCAGCCCAACCATCCTCAGCTGCTTCATCAATGACCTTCCCTCCAACATAAGGTCAGACATGAGGATGTTCGCTGATGATTGCACAATGTTCAGCACCACTCATGACTCCTTAGATACTGAAGCAGTCCATGTTCAAATGCAACAAGATCTGGACAATATCCAGACTTGGGCTGACAAGTAGCAAGTGACATTTCTGCCTCACTAATGCCAGGCTGTGACCGTCACGAATAAGAGACAATCTAACCACAGCCCCTTGACATTCAGTGGTGTAACCGTCACTGAATCCCCCACTATCAACATCCTGGCAGTTATCATTGACCAGAAACTCAACTGGACTCACCACATAAACACACTGTCTACAAGAGCAGGTCAGAAGCTGGGAATACTGCAGCGAGCAACTCACCTCCTGACTCCTCGAAGTCTGTTCACCATCTGCAAGGCACAAGTCAAGAGTGTGATCGAATACTCCCCACTTGCCTGGATGAGTGCAGCCCAAACAGCCCTCAAGAAGCTTGACATAATCCAGGACAAAGCAGCTCACTTGATTAGCACTACATTCTCAAGCATCCACTGCCTCCACCACCGATACTCAGTAGCAGCAACGTGTACTATCTACAAGATACACTACAGAAATTCAGTAAAAATCCTCAGACAGCACCTTTCAAACCCACAACCACTTCCATCTACAAGGACAAGGGCAGCAGATATATGGGAACACCACCACTTTCAAGTTCCCCTCCAAGCCAGTCAGCATTCTGACTGGGAAATATATTACCACTCCTTCACTGTTGTTCGGTCAAAATCCTGGAATTCCCTCCCTAGTGTGTGGGTCAACCCACAGCAGGTGGATTGCAGTGGTTCAAGAAGGCAGCTCACCACCAACATCTCAAGGGCAACTAAGGACGGGCAATAAATGCTGGCCAGCCAGCGACGCCCACGTCTCAAATGACTTTAAAAAATTTTTGAAGTAGAAACGAGATAGTGAATGCACTGGTAGTAATCCTCTAAGAATTTGGTGATTCTGGAGAAGACACAGAGAACTGGAAAACTGACAATGTAAAATCTTTTTCAAAAAGGGAGAGAAACAGCAGAAATAGATGAGATAGCAAGAACTGCAGATGCTGGAGTCTGAAAATAACACAGTGTGGATCTGGAGGAGCACAGCAGGCCAGGCAGCGTCAGAGGAACAGGAAAGCTGACGTTTTGGATCAGGACCCTTCTTCAGACTGAATCGTCAGCTTTCCTTTTCCGCTGGTGCTGCCTGGCCTGCTGTATTCCTCCAGCTCCACACTTAAGTATAAATAGATTTTTTTAAAAAAATTAATTTTGTGGAATGTGGGCATTGCTGGCTGTATTTATTGGCCATCCCTAGTTGCCCTTGAGAAGACAGTGGTGAGCTGCCTTCTTGAGCGGCTGCAGCCCACCTGCTGTGGGTTGACCCACAACGCCATTAGGCAGGGAATTCCAGGATTTTTGACCCAGGACCAGTGATGTTTTTCCAAAACAGGATGGTGAGTGGCGTGTAGGGGAATTTGAGGTGGTGGTGTTCACATTTAACTGCCTACTTTTCTCCTCTTACGTCTTATGGTCTTAAGAACTGGAGAACAAGAGTTAAAATCTTGAATGGTTAAAAACAAGTTTCTATCTATAACCACACCAGGATAGAAGAATTTCCCATTTGCAAAAAGAAGGCTTAATAAAAGGCTTATTTGCAAAACAACTGTTTGAATTTAGTTGGGAATGACCATCAATACAGACAGATAATGGGACTTTATGATTGCAATTCTTTTGGAACAGTGAGCACATTTCCTGTGGATTGCATTGGTTATAAAATGCGATCTTCGTCCCAAAGCTTTTCTTCCAATGTCCGAGCTTTCTCCTGAAAGTTTTTGCTATATTTATTCATCTTCCTCAGGAGATTAATTAGAAAAGTTAACAATGATCAAGTGTATGCTGTTTCTCATTCATACTTTACCACCTGCGGGGCTGACACTTTTGACTCTATGCGTTAGTTTTGCCTGGTGCCCAAAATATCTTTGCATATGCCATAGTAGCTCAGATCTTACACCAACTAGCTGAGAGACTTCGATTCAGCACCAGTATGGAAGACATGAACAGATAAGGTTGAGGCAAAGTTTGGTCAACACAATTATTGATTTTCCACAGAATGATGCAGCACAGGGGAAGGTCACTGTGCCTGTATCAGTTATTTGAAATAGCTATTAATTTAGCCAACTTCCTTTAGAAAATTACAGTAGAATCTACTTCCACCAGATTGTCAGACCATGCATTCCAGATCACAAAGCTTCATTCCGTCGGACAAAAAAAAAATTAATACTTCAGTTATTTCGCTACTTTACAGTCCACTGTCCAATAGTTTTACATCCTTCTACAGCGATTTAGTTGTTTACCTTTTAGATAAATAACTGATCACTTCCTAATTTACAGTTTAGTTAATTGTACTCACTACAATTTGGTGTCCTGTGCTGGGTGCTGAACCAACACACAATTTTCTTAATATAACTGAAATATGTTCATTTATACAGCTTCTTTGAATATCAGAATCCCTAAGATCTTTCTAGACAGTTAAGTAATTTTGAAGTAGTCACTGCTGTGATGTAGGAAATGGTGCAGCCAAGTTGCACTCAGCAAGCTTGCATAAACAGCGATATGATAATGACCAGATAATCCTTTTTTTTGATGTTGGTTGAAAGGTAAATGAGCAGAAAACTCCTCTTGAAAATAGTGCCATAGAATCTTTTATTCCAGCTAACAGGGCAGATAGGGAATGATTTAATGTCTCATCTGAAAAACAGCACCTCTGATGAGCTGCTTGTGCTTCCTTTTAGTTCTGAAACCAACGTCATCTACTAGTGTTGCAGTGTTTATACCTTCCCTGAAGAAGCTACATACAGAATTCAACAGCTTTGAATCTGTTCCTATGACTTTGTGTTGCATTCCCAGAAGGTAACCACATTTCTGCAATGTAGTCTGAAGGAAATGTAGACTTGTCTGGCTTGCTCAAATCAAGTTAATGGCGAAGTAGCAAGTTATTTTGGTGAGATGGATAAAAGGATGCTAATTCATGACATTATCTCTGAACTCTGGAATAATGACAAAAGGAATATTGGTGTGGGTTCCTAGAATCTCTAGTGTGAAAGCAGGGCATTTGGCCCATCGAAAAATCACTGACCCTCCAAAAAGCATCCAAACCTCTCCCACCCTGCCACCACTACCCTATCATCCTGCATTTCCAATGGCTAATCCACCTAACCTGCACATCTTTAGGCTGTGGGAGGAAACCAGAGCACCCAGAGGAAACCCATGCAGGGCATGTGCAAACTCCACACAGACAATCACCCAAGGCCAGAATCGTACCCGGAACCCTGGAGCTGTGAAGCAGCAGTGTTAACCACTGAACCACTGTGCCGTGATCAGGGTCTGATTTTGAGAAGCACTCAACTTGGGCTGTTGCCCATCTACTTGCAGTTGACATGCAGGAACTGGGCAGGGCAACGAGAGGCAGCTGAAAATGAATAACTCTGATACAAGGTACAGGCTTTGCACAACTGTTATGATGGGCACACTGTCACAGTGTGAAGGTTTCAAGTGTTAGCAGCTTTGAAACCTTTCAAACTAACTAGGCCAAACGCTTCATATTTTCGAGGTGTGGAGCTGGATGAACACAGCAAGCCAAGCAGCGTCATAGGAGCAGGAAAGCTTAACGTTTCGGGCCTAGACCCTTCATCAGAAATGAAACACACCTTGTTATCTTGGATTCTCCAGCATCTGCAGTACCGATTATCTCTGCTTCATAATTTTCAGCTCTTTTCCGCTATGGCTGTAGATGTATGGGTTAGTCAACCAACAGTGCACACAAAAGCGTTAGACTGTAAACAAGACTGAACTCAGGAGGTTGTTGGAGTTCAAATATTTTGCTCTGCTTTACTTTCCTCCCTTAAGTGTGTGCTTTTCTGAAATGATTATCAAATGTTGGATGATAACCTTCTGTGCAGAAATGATATTTGCTTTAGATCAATTATTGACTGACAGCAATTGTTAGAATCATCTTTCAACCACAGTCAGATCTCAAAAACAACACTCGCTTTTAACAAATGTTGACTTACACAACTTCTCTGTGATGCTGGATTACTCAAGAGGACTGACATAATCCTGTAACATATTGCCTCTGAGGATCAGTGCATCTAGAAGTTATTAGATGTGCCAAGCTCTCACCCTTCCCTTAGGATCCGTAGAGATCAAATCCACTTTTCCTACACCAAGCTTGTATTCTGGCCATTTTCTTTTCTGAATATATTGATTGATTTTGCTCCTACTCTACTGGTTGGATTACTTAGATAATACGGTCTGTCAATTAAATGATAGATAGTACAAATGGTGTACATCATCTGTACTATCTTTTGATCTCTCCACCTATAAATTAAACAATAGATATAGCTATTTATTCTTAGTTCACACAAAATTAGCACGATCCCCTCAGAGCAATTCACACCCTCTTCTCCCCCCCACCAGAAAATACACACCTGCTATTGATTACTGCACACACACCCTTGATTACTTGAAAGCATGTCGAGTGCAGAATGAACTTCTTATAATTCTCCCCTATGTTGTAGTTGGAGGCAAATTAAAGCAAATGGCTCCTTTATCATGGTCCTTAAGGGCTACTGATGCTGTCAAACCATTGGACCAGTTCCATCAAGCACCCAAATCAAAAAGGAAAATTGCAGTTTTGTATTAAGCAAGTGAAACTGGGGCATTTGGGGGTTTACAACAGAGAGCAGTTCTTTGATTCGAAACTACAAGCATTAAATTCTGTCCATAGTTATTAGCATACAGAAAAAGTCCAATCAATCCAACATGTCCATTACAACTTTGTGAAACTTTGTGTAATAATAAGACTACTGTATTTGCCAGTAAAACAAAAACTTCATCCATGTTTTTATTGCCACTAAACTTGATTATTCCAATGCACTCTGCAATCCATATTCTATCTTGAACCTTCTGTAAACTTAAGCTCATCCATAACCCTTCTGTTCAAATCCTATATGGCACCTAGTTGAATTCACCCACCACACCTTTTGTCAGTGGAGTACGTTGGCTTGCAGTCCAGCAATGCTCAGGTTTTAAAATTCTCATTTTTGTTTTCGGATGTCTCCCTAGTATTGCTCCTCCATATCTCTGTTGTCTTCCCTGATCAGCAAACACATTATTGTGGCAAAGAAGAGTTCATGGCATAGGACGTTAGCATGGCTAGAAGACTGGCTAGCTAACAGGAGGCAAAGAATAGGCATAAATTGGTCTTTTTCAGGTTCGCATGATGTAATGAGTGGTATGCCGCAGGGATTACTGCTAGGACCTCAACTGCTTGTAATTTTTAATGACTTGATTGAATGCACAAAAGATATGATAGGCAAGTTTGCTGATGACACAAAGGTAGGTTGCTAAGTAAGTTGTGAAGAGGACCTAAGGAGGCTACAAAAAGATATTAATTGGTTAAATGAGTGGGTAATGATTGCCGAATTGAATATAATGTGGAAAAATATGAAATTATTCATGTTGGCCAGAAGGAAAAAAACAGGAGCATTATTATAAAAATAGCATAAATGGAGAGACCTTGCAGAACTCTGAGATACGAAGGGGTCCAGGTATCCGAGTGCACAAAACACAAGGCTAGTATACAGTCCAGCAAGTAATTAGAAAAGCTATTAGAATGTTATTAATTTATTGCGAGGGGAATCTAATGCAAAATTAGGGAAGTATTGCTTCAGTTATACTAGAGGACCTCAGCTCCTGACCTCATTACAGCCTTGGCTCAAAGAGCTGAATTCCAGACTGAAATGAGAGTGACAGGAAAGGGAAGGGCAGCTGTGAATAGATTAACTGGCTTCATCTCTGTCAGGTTAATGCAAAGGAGGAGCTGCCACATAATATCAGTGTATCAAAGTCAAACAACATGATTTTAAGAACAGACACTGTCATATATCTTTTACTTGTATAACTTGTTTGGCAGCAGGGCTGAATCTCGGCTGCAGGTCTTACTGTGAACTGGTCCCATAATAACTTCATCACAGGAGCAGGAAAGCTTGACGTTTCGGGTCTAGACCCGAAACGTCAAGCTTTCCTGCTCCTATGATGCTGCTTGGCCTGCTGTGTTCATCCAGCCCCACACCTTGTCATCTCAGATTCTCCAGCATCTGCAGTACCTTTTATCTCTCCCATAATAACTTCTTGTCTCATGAATCTCATGTTCTGTTTTCAAAATAGGTACAGAGCTCGAGTGGAAAAGGTTGAATCACCTGCCAAAGTCCATGTCTTCTATATTGATTATGGCAATGTAAGTACTTGAAATCCACTAAACCCTTTGGAGCATCCTCCGAGTGACAATGACTTTTATTCATTTACCCTGACACAGCCTTTCATAGTCTAACCGATGTCTGTCACCGGTAAGAATGTAAGATAGTCAACATAAGGAAGAAAACCTTTTAAGAATATTAGCTGCATTGCAAAAGAGAGAGGCTTGTAAAACTGAAGTAGTCATCTTCCCAATCTGGCTGCTGTAGCAGCATTGCTTTTCCTTTTCGCAATAAAAGGTGTTTGCAACTAACATGCCTTGTGTTTGATACTCATAGTACATCTGCCACAGATCATGGTTGTGTAAAATTTCTCATTTTTGAATTTCAAATAAAAATGCATCCCTTTTCGCAGTGATTCTCCTTCCAAAAATATGTGGTATTCTTCTTGATTGACTGTAGCCTCAATTTAAACAAACACATGGAGGTATTAAATCCCAAACCAGCCCTCCCCCATATACCCACACACACCAGTTTACTACTTTCATAGACATTATCAATGTAGAAAGCTGATATTTCCATCCTTCTGATGAATTAGGCAACACCTGATACCAGAGAAAAGGAGTTAATTTTATCTATCTGCAGCATGTGGAATATCTTCCTGTGATGAATCACTTCCCCCGAATGATTTGAGCAGACTCAGCAATTTTTATTTCTTCCTCTCATATTCTTTTTACTGTTTTGTAAAAGGACATGGGCCTGTCTTGTATGTTTTTGAGAAAACCAACAATCGATTTCTAAATGCATTTGGACATCAAATTCTTCAGTTAATGGAAACCCACTTTCTCAGCTTCTGAACTTTTTTCTTCTCATAATGTGGAAGCATTAGTTATCAAGGTTTACCAATTAAATTGGATCAGTAGTAAGGCAAGCAGTAAAACTCAGGCCAGGATCCAAGCTCTTTCCTTCACTTGGAAGAAAACATACAAGCTTGATTTCCAGTTTTTAAGTAAAGTGGAATCAGAGTTCGGAGGATAATGGTTGCAAGGCAAGTAGAGATGAGATGACATTTCACAAAATTTGGCATTAACACACTAGCAAAATTAATGGCAGTGGAAAGGTGATCAGCTAAATGTCATCATAATCCAAGGACCCAGCTTCAGGAGATGCTCTTGTCATCCTGCAGAGGGACCTGTATAACATAAGGTTTACACTGACAAACAGCCAGTAATATTCATGACACACAGGTATCAAGTAACAACCATCTCAAGCAAGAGAAATTTCCCTTTAACTATAGGGAACATTGGCATCACCAAGTACATATATTGTGGAGCTCGTGGATCACCATTGACCATAAGCTTAATGGACCAACTATATCAACATTTTGGTTGTGAGAATATGCCCAGCCAAATGGGTTTTCTTGTGACTTGGACGTACAAATTGCATTCCTCCTTCACCTTTTGAACCAGTATCCTAAAATTCCTTCCTTAATATAATTACTGGAGCTCCATCAGTACAAAATATTAATGTGAAAATAATGCAAATTTAATGTGATGATAATGCAAATTGAATGTGAAAAGCTACCTTTACCTCAAGAATTGTAATGAATGTGGTCCCACCAGCATTACCTGTATAATAAAGAATTTCTCCACTGTCCCTGTCTACTTTGCGGGGGATCTTTGCAAAGGAAGTGGTGATGTTACAGTAATGTCACTGGACTAGCAATCCAGAACTCCAGCCCAGCGTTCTGGGAACATGGCAGATAATGGAATTTGAATTCGGACAAATCAGGAATTAAGAGCTGGCCTAACAGCCACTATCAATTGTCATAAAAACCCACTGGTTTACTAATTTTTTCGGGAAGGAAATCAGCTGTCCTTACCTGGTCTGGCCTTCATATCACTTCAGACCCACTGCAATGTAGCTGACTCTTAACTGCCCTCTGGGCAATTAGGGATGGGTAATAAATGCTGGCCTAGCCAGAGATGCCTACATGGCAAGAATGAATATAAAGAAAAGTTTGGTTCTCATTCCTAATCACAATGTACTAACAACCACTGGAACACACACAAGGCCTGGATCAGGCCAGGCTCTGACAGACACATACTGTCTTAGCTCACAAGAAAAATCAGTATTTGAGTATTGTAACACAGGCAGTTCTTGTTAACAAAATTAATCTATTTCCTTCAGACAAAGAAAGGGACAATTTTTTGAAATTTCTACAACTCTGACTCAAGTGGAATTGACAAGAATTCAGCTTAAGTGAATAAAAGCAGCAAATAAACATTCTGGTAGATCTGTACAGATATTGAAGGTTGCCAATACAGTACCCAACTATTCTGAAACTATCAAAAGCTGCAGATGGCTTATGATCTGCTCACATGTTGCTGTCCTTTCAGTTATCAATCCTGTCGGTGTTAGTTGTAAAGAAGGTGGAAGCATTCTTGTTTCTGTCAGCTGCACCTGGGATAGGAAAGCACTGACCATAATTTATTATCAAATTTGCAGTCTCATGAGCCAAAGCTCATGATGTCATACTAGTTGTAACACTGTGTTATCTGGCCACTAATTTATAAGCATTATAACTAATATATAAATTTGTGATCTAGCTTCGATCCAATGGACAGAGGATCTAATGACATATTTGTGTGGTGTATCGTTCTATGTTCTGTTCACCTACAGGTATTTCACAGTAAGAATAATAGCACATCAGCATCAAAAGCAGTTTCTTTCAGTCCCATGAAAATCAAATCAGTCAGACCTGTACATTAAAGAAATACACAGAATAAAGTTTTATAAACTGAAAAGCTAGGACCCAATGACTGCATACAGTACATTCATTGTAATTTTACCACTCATAATAAATATGCTGACGTTATTAAGGAATTTGAATGGAGTTGAAGGAGTTGTATTTTTTATTTATCTTGGTACAATTTGGGCTATAACTAGATCTGAAAAATGCAGCAGTGTTCAGTTCCTGGTGATACCGTAAATGACATTGAGCTCCACAACTGAAGATTGCTGAGAAAACAATAATTTTAGAGTCACAGCAGATCAGGCAGAGACAGCAAGCTAACGTTTCAAGTCTAAATGACTCTTCTTCAGAGTTGAAGTGGAGAGGGCGCAGCATTTATGCTATAGTTGGTGGGGTTGGGGTGGAGCGTGCTGGGGAGAAAAGATGTTGATAGTTCAGATTAAGTGATAGGAATGTGACAATGGAAGAACAATGGTGTGTCTAACTGCCAGACAAGAAAGAAGTCAGTCCCACTGGGGTGGAGAGGGGAGAGAGGACATGATGACAAAGAATGTAACAAGTAAAGCTAAAAGAAAGGGAAGGATTGGGAGTGGTTCACAATTTGAAGGTGTTGAACTCAATATTAAGTCCAGAAGGCTGCAAAATGCCTAGCCTGAAGATGTGTTGTTCCTTCACTTTGTGCTGTGATTCACTGGAGGAGTGCAGCATGCCAAGGACAGACAGGAGGGCATGCGAGCAGGTTGCTGTGTTAAAATGACTGGTTATGGGAAGGTCGGGGTCATGCTTGTACGCAGACCAAAGGTGTTCTGCAAAGCGGTCGCCCAGTCTGTGTTTGGTTTTTCCAATGTAGAGTAGGCCACATTGGGTGCAGCGAGTACAATACGCAAGATTGCAGAAGTACAGGTGAAAGGCTTCTTGCCAGGAAAGACAGTTTAGGCCCTTGGACAGTGAGCAGGGAGGAGATGAAGGGGCAGGTGTTGCACCTTCTGCGGTTACATGGGAAGTTGCCATGGGAAGTGGGTGTGGTGTTTGTGGCCAATGAATGGACTAGGGTGTCCCGGAGGGAACAATCCCTGGGAAATGCAGATGGGGGAGTGAGGGGAAGATGTGTTTGGTGGTAGCATTCTGCTGGAGTTCTCTGAAATGGCAGAGAATGATCCTTTGAATGCGGAAGCTGGTGGGATGTAAAGTGAGGACAAGGGAAACCCAATCGTGCTGTTGAGAGTGATGGGAAGGGTAAAGGCGAAAGCACAGGTAATGGGCCTGATGTGGTTGAGGGCCCTGTCAACCACAGTGGGCGGGAAACCACAGTTATAGAAGAAGGAAGCCATGTCAGCAGCTCTGTTTTGAAAGGTGGCATCATCCGAACAGATGCAACATAAGTGAAGGAACTGGGAGGATTGGATGGAATACTTGCAGAACTTCGGGTGTGAACAACTGTAGTGAAGGTAGTTATGGGAGTCAGTGGCTTTGAAGTGGAATGTTTATTCCCCAAAATGGAGAGGAAGAGGTCAAGGGAAGTGTCAGAAATGCATGATGTAAAAGTTATAGAGAGGTGGAAAGTGGAAACAAAATGAACAAATTTGAAATTGGAAATGAGCTTGGTGCACCCTGCCCCCCCCAAACTATGGCATAAATGCTGCCCCCTCCACTCTTCACTTCAGCTTTTATGAAGAGTTATCTCAACTCGAAACGTTAGCTTGCACTCTCTCCATGGATGCTGCCTGATCTTCAGCATTTGTTGTTTTCAGTAAATTCCAGCCTCTGCAGTAATTTGCTCCTACATTATGAAGATTGCTTATCTCCTCATAGCCCATAATGTCCTGACCAACAGGGATGTTAATGCCAGTGCCCTGACCGATATTTATCACTCAACTAATATGTAAAAACTGATTATCTAGTTATTACTGCTTTGTTGTTGTGGGATTGCTGTCTATAAATTGGCTGCTACATTTTCTACAGTATAACAGTGGTACCAACTGAATAAAAAGGAACTTTGGGACTTCATAAAAATTTCTATATAAATACAATCTGTTTATTTCTACTCTAACTATTAGGAGTTAGCAGCTCCGTGACACTGAAAAGGCTTTCTTTCGGCAGACAGTTGGTGATATATCTTTAGCTTATTAGTGGCAGCTGTTGAGAGTTTTGCATTAGTTACTTTATTAGACTGTTTTCACCACTGTCAAATCTCCCCTACAGTTCTGAAGTGGTTCCACATCACAGCAAAAGAACAACCTCTTCGGTTCACAGGCCTTCACAAATAGCTCTCCAAATCCACATCAAATGGAAAAAGCAGCTGTCGGTAGGCCAGGTTTAGGGAGAGAATATGATCAGATTGAACTCCTTCTAAACATTCGCCATCCATGCCAGTTTAGCCTGTTAGCCTTAAAATGTGTAGGGGGCTATTGAAATACTGCCCCACACTTCTTTATATTGACACTTCAGAGGCACCTTTAGATATATATTGCTACTGGAATTTGTTTAATATCTGTTTATATATGGAAATTGATTGCTTTCTTTTCGTCTGTAAATAATCATCAACCTCCAGACCCTCCCTTACTTGTACTTGTTTCAGCCAGTGCTGCTACCTTCCATTAATTTGTACTTTACTGCCATGAAACTGAGCGAATCAAAATGAGCAAACGAGTAGGAATGAAATGCTCAGCTAAATTGTCGAATGTTATTTAGTTTACAGACTGAGAACAGTTTATTTTTAATAGAACCATTATTTTGCTGAAACACTTTGTAACTTCACACCTCATATACACATTTTGTTTAAAAATCTTGACATTCCTGAGAATTGTGCCTGATTTTCAGGTATCCCAGTGTGGGGTTTGAGATAGGAAAGTAAATGTAGTAACTTCAAAAATAATTGTATCTGGCAGTCTAAATGACCATATTTCATGACCTAACACGTATCTGCCATTAGTCTTTCTGTTGGATGCTGTGGAGTAAAAAGCTTGGAGCCATAACTCTTGTGCAAGAAATGAGAATTTTAGACTCAAATCAAATAACTTTAAAAATTGCTTACTAGTGTAAGGGATACACGTGGACAACACTACAATGAAGTGACAGCTGCAGAAGAGTTTGCATTACAGTTGCTGTGCTCCGTAGGACAGCAGCCAAGCTTCAGTCATCTTGTTGTTTTCCCAGTTATTTTTTTTCCCTGCAGAAATTACATTTAACCACAAAATAGATTATTATGGATATGTATATATACAAAATAGAATCAAACACAATCTTGCATGGTATTGTTTTGTAGTACCTTCATATTTATGTTTGGATACCTCTGATCATACATTGTAGGTCTGAGTAGATTCTAAATCCATTGCCATGTTAAGTTATACAGATCAAAAGGACCAGCTTCTATCCTCACTAGAACCATGTTTACTCTGTTTTTATTCCCTCATGATATGAATGTTGCGGGAGCATAATTTTTTATTGGCCACTTCAGACAGCTGTTCAGAGTCAACCACATTGATCTAAATTGGTTGCTACGTTTGGCCTTTCTGCTCCTGTGAGTAGAAGAATGAAATATGGTTTCCTCCTCTTCATTACTGCCCACTGACCCGACACAAGTGAGCTCTTGGTATGCAAACAGTGGAACTTAGCTGTTGCTTTACAGAGTTGAATGGCTTACAGACCTCGCATGTACATGAATAATGGTTGATATTTTGGAGAGAAAATGCCTATTGACTTATAACCCAATAAAACAAATACAGTTCTTTAGGAGAGTGAAAGAAGACTGGGTGAGGGGGGAGATGCCAATACTTCAGCAATCTGAATGATGTATGATTTGATCTTTAAAGTACAGTACCTCTATTAAAATGTCTTTAATAATCTCCAAGCCCCTTGTTTTGCTACATTGTGATCAACACAATACATTGTTATTACTTGTGATCCTAAAATTTGTCTAATACTTAAAATTCAGATACAGGGGTCATTCTTCAAAACATTCCGGTGCTTTTCTAATCAATCTTTCACTGACCATATCCTTTAAAATTGAGTTAATCCATAACTCTGCTGTCTGATTCTCCTTCCCATCAGTTTTTGTTCTTTGCTAATCTCCTTCAGTTCCTGATATGGCAACGTCTAAATTTTAGTTAGTTTTGTCTTTGTATTCAACTTTTTGACGCTTTCATGTCTCCTTACCCTTGTACCTCTGAGATATCTGCACTCCAATTCTGACTGCTTGCATATTCCCGATTTACTTCACTGCTCCATTAGCGGCTATGCTTTTGTGTGCCTAGGCAATAAGTACTACAATTTTCTCCATAAAGTTTTCTCTATGTTTCTCTCCTACTTTAATCACTCCTTCAAGTCTACCCCTTTGACTGAGCTTTTGGTCACCTGTCCAATTATCTCCTAACGTGGTTCACTGTCAAATTTTATCTGCTGATGCTCCTGTAAAACCTGTACATCAAAGGAACTATATAAATGCAGATTATTTTTGGATTAACTGTATGCTATGGCACATGCTGATTTGTTTATGCTCGTTCCCTTAGAAAGAGTGTGTGGCATCTACTCGTCTTGGTGTTCTGCCACCTGCCTTCAGCACACGAGTCCTGCCTGCCCAGGCCACAGAGTATACTTTTGCATATATCCAGGTGCCACAAGATGTAAGTAAGATTACAATATATGAATCTTTTGAAAAAAAAATCTGCACATGTTTCAGTATTTTTCTGTTGCGTAGGTTTATAGTTGCTGTAACCCATTAAACAGAGAGAGAGAATTGCACTCTAGTGTTGTAGAGGTGTTGGTACTGGCACCTGATAGGGAAGGTAAGCCTGCCAATGCTCTTCACTATTGTGAAATATTTTTAATCCATGCCCCTAACGTTGCCCTCAGCACCAGTGACAAACCTGCTACCATTCAGTCCTTCACCTTATGCTGCTTTCTCTAGGCATTATAAAAGTCTTAAGAAAAGGAAATCACAGAGTCTTTACCTCAGGATTCAATATAACTAATCGTAAAGTGTTCCCATTGCCACTGTACTAAAATTGTCGTGACATGGCTGCAAGATATATGGATTTGGCAGACTCTAACACTGTGATTTTAGATGACAAGTCAACCATGAGGTATGGATACTTACTTAAACAATGATTGACACTTCACCAGGGGTTCAATTCCACGTAGCAAGCATGTTGACGTCTACATTTGGAAAAATGGGATGTAAAGATGAGTAAGAACATCTTGTGCTAATGCCATCAGGACCCCTCATTCTACCCTGATAATGACTTCTGAATGAGAAAGTTTAAATTTAGGAAATTATTGGCTGGATGTTAATGGCACAAAATCTTCCAAGAAACAGTTCAGTGTGTCACAGGAGAGGAAAAGGATTAAGGGATATAATATAAAAATGGGTAAAACTGAACCATAAAACAGAAACAAATTTACTTTGGTCAGATCTTTACAGTGTGTGTGTGTGCGCACGTAGCTTAGAAAGTGAACGTTTGTGTCGTATTTCAAGCAACCTAATGAGAGAATTTTTACAGTGAAGAAGGAGGTCTTTTGGCTCATCGTGTGTGTGCTGCCTTTCTGAGCATTTGAATTTAGTGTTGATCACATGTCTTTTCTGATTTCAATCTGTTTACAAATGGGAATTTTTTTTTTTCTCTCTCTATTCTATCCACACCTTCCATGACTTTGAAAACTTCGATCACATCTCCTCTTAACCTACTCCTCTCCAAGGAAAACAGTCCCAACTTCTCCAAACATTTCTCATAACTGAAGTGCCTCATTCCTTAGAACCATTCTCATAAACTTCTTTTGCACTCTGTCCTATGTATTCCACATCCTTCCTGTGGTGTGGCACCCAGAAATGGGCACAGTACTCAAGATGAGATGTTTAAAAACTGCATCACTTTATTTTCTGTAGTTTTGATTCTGACTGAAATGGAAAACAGACAGGTCTTAAGACCTTGTGGAGCTGGAGGAACACAGCTGGCCAGGCAGCATCAGAGGAGCA
>JAHRHZ010000046.1:17167569-17203442 GCA_024137785.1 Ginglymostoma cirratum
CCTGCTGTGTTCCTCCAGCTCCACACTGTGTTGCCTCTGACTCCAGCATCTGCAGTTCTTGCTATTTCTGATCTTAAGACCAGGGTATGTGGAATGAATTGCTCCACTTCTGAAAGCAAGTTAGCGAAACTCATTCTTGTCATGTTTACACTATACTTATTCAGGCATTGAGGGAAGCTATTTGTAATGGGCACGCCCTGAGGTATATGGGCAGAGTGTGATTTGTCCACATAACTGATTGGTTTGTGCATTTATAACCAGTTTTGATGCCAAAGATCATCATCCTTGTGAGAACCAATCTGTGATTGGATCTTGAACAGCTTGTGGTATGAACAAATCATTGAGAAACCTTCAGACTGCTGAAAGGGCAGTTGGTGTGTGTGTGTGTCTCTCTCTCTGTGCAGTAAAATACCTAGAGCCTTAAAGAAAGCCAGTTATTTTCTCCTACCAGTTGCTGTAAACTGTGGACTTCAGCATCAATTTTCCTGTACCTACTGTGAAAGATTAATAGACTTGGAGAAAGGAGTTTGACTCTTCTGAGTCAACCCACACCTTCCCATGTAACTATTACTTTTATTCTAGAAGTTTTCCCACCACCAAAGTTAAGCTGACTGATTTGTAATTGCTAGGCCTGTCTTTACAACACCTTTTGAACAAGGACATAATGTTTGCAATACAATAGTATTGACACTACCCATGAATCCAGGGGAGATTGCAAGATTCCTGTCAGTGCCTCTGCAACTTCCATACTCTCTCATTTGTATATGCTTGGATGTACCTTATCTAATCCCGGTGCCTTATCAATTTTTGAAGTACCAACAGCTTGTCAAGTACATCCTCTTTATCAGTTTTAAAGTAACTGAGTTTCTTCCTATATCACCATAGTCAGGGCAGCATCTGCCTTGTGGGTAAAGAGAGATGAAAAGGTTTTCTTCATTGATCTGAGACATGGGTGTTGCCAGCTTGCGAGCATTTACTGCCCTTCATTTCCAGTTGCCCTTGAGAAGGTGATGATGAGCTGCCTTCTTGAAACATTGCGATCCATGTGCTGTAGGCTGGCTTAACTCATCAGCCATGCTATTTGCCTCCATGTTTAAATTGCCTTTTTGATCTCTAATTGGCCCTGTCGTCCTCTTATCACCTCTTCATAATTGATGCAGTTATGGAAGACATCGGATTTCTCATTATGTGAGCAGACAGCCATTTTTCACAATCTGTATTTGCTTTCTCCCCCCTCTTCTGACCCTTAAATATTCAGGTTACTTCTCAATATTTGCTAGTGACACCTCTCATAAGCACAGTTTTCCTTCTTTAACTTAGTTTCTATCTCCTTTGTCATCCAGGAAGATCAGGATTTATTTGTCCTATCTCCCCCCTCTGAGAGAATATACCTTGACCATACCTGAACCATCTCTTTGAAGGCAGCCGACAGTTCAGCTACTGTTTTTCCCGACCAACCTCTGGTTCCCATCTATCCATCCTGGCTCTGTTCTTATCCTCTTTAAGTCAGCTGTCCTCCAGTTGATTATTCTTAGTCCAGATTCACCAGCGTCATTTTCCACCATCATCATAAGTCATACAATATAATGATCACTATAACTCGATTTACTTGGTGCACCTCATTCCCAAAAATTGAGTCTAGCTGTTCCTCCATTCTTATTGGACTGGGCATATATACCCTGTTATTTATTACTTTCTCCCTTACTTCAACTCCACTTATTAACTTGCTATTTTGGTACTGTCTCCCTCTCCCAGTATTTTGTGCACCCTGGTATTACTTTTTATTATTTTCTTCTGGTTTCCACACCTCTGCTAATGTTAGGTTAAGCCTTTCCCAACGGCACTAGCAAAATGCCACACAGGAACTTGGTCCCACCTTTCTTCAGATGCAACCGATGCAGTTTGTGCAGGTGCCATCTCCAGAGATGCTCCCAGAAATCTGAAACCCTCCTTCTGCACGACCTTTCCAGTCACATATTCATCTGCATTGTCTTCCTATTTCTGTAGCCATTTGCGTGTGACACCAGGAGTAATCCACCACTTAGAGATTCTGATTTGTAATTTTCTACCTAGCTCTCTAAATTTCAAATTTAGTACCAACATGGACCATGGCCTCTAGCTGTTTCACTCTTCCCCAAAAAGAAAGCCCTGCAGTCATCCTTGACATCCTGGACCTTGGGACAGGAGGCATCACACTATCCCAGAGTCACAGTGACAGCCACAGAAATGCCTGTTTGTTCCCCTAACTAAAACAAAATCCCCTACAAATACTGTCCTTCCACTTTAATTCCTCCTGTCCTGTGTAGCTGAACCACCATGTTGTCATGGTCTTGGCTCTGCTGCACTTTCGAAGAAATCATCATTCTCACTAATATCCAGAACTGAAAACTGATTAGTTGGTGGAAACTCTAAAGACTCCTGTGCTACCTCCCTGTTTTTCTGGTCTGCCCAGTAGTCACTAAATCCCTATCTGTCTGCTTGCCCCTAACATACAATGTAACCACCTTCCCGAACATAGCATCAACATTAGGAACCGGTTCCTAATCAGAATACGTTGCATCTCAATCAACCCCCACACCCCCAACCAAAACAACCATAACTAATCGAACAATTGCACTGGTACTTAATTATACAAGCAAATACTTTCATAATAGTGCAAGTTAAAGTCTGCTGAGGATTTATTTTAGATGATTTTGTTTTTTTGTTCAATCATTGAGATATAAAATCATAGCCTTGTCAGCCTCCATTGGAAATTCATTTGAGTGTTAAGTATCTCTAAAATATTTGAAAAAAACATAAAGATTTCCCAGTGTCCTAGTCAACATTCTGCACTCAGCCAAAAAGATTGTGATTAAATCATTCATCTGATATGACGTGTGTGGCCAGTGACATTATAACGGTCACTTAATCCATTCGGTGCAAACTACAGAAAGGCTCACAATTGACTCCATTACCAGTACATTTGTCCAAAAATTCCTCTAAAGGATTCTACTGGCGCTTTCTAGAATCTGAGTTCAAGTCCAGGCTAGGATGCTAAAGTAATAATCTTTTCCAGGCTCAGATTCCGGAGTATAATGAACTTCTTGGCTCAATTTTTAATGTGCATAGACTGACAACACAGAACTGCTCCATACTTGCAAGTTAAACTGGCATTCTGTCAGATTCTGGCAGAACGAGGCTGATGTTAAGAGGTATAGATGGAATAAAGCAGAGGAAGATTTATAGCACACCTCTCTGTTCCTGAAATAAAAGCAAAGGCTGTAAATTACTTTGTGTTTTAGGTTTTTAGCATTCTTTTTCTTTTCACTTCAATTGTGCTATAGCTGATCTGGGGATGGTCCTGAAAGCCGAAGCAGAGCAAACTTCACTCTTCAGCTTATCACACTGTATATACACGAGTGTTTGATGCTGACTGGCACTATGTGCCAAAATAGATCATGGTTCCTCAAACCATGAGAAATTGTTGGAAGAGGCTAATTAATGGGACCAGAGACTTGCACATTACTACTACAGAATGGTTTTTGCAGGGAAGATTGGAGGTGCCTACTACATAAGCAAATATCAGCTAAAGCAAAATGTTGTGTGTGTTTTATTTATACCTAAAATATTAACCTGTCTTTTCTCTCCGTTTGCCAATGCTGATTGACCTTTACTTCCATGAGTTTTGTTAGTAATTAGATCCTGACAAGCATAGGGGTTTATAAGTGTCTCGATGATCAAAAGGAGGAAAGAAATTCAACAGTTTGTGTTTAGACATAGTGTGTGGAGATCAATTCATACACACAGAATGCAGGCCAGGTATTGTGCTTTGAATGTCATATTTGGGAGTGTGTGTTGAAACCATGTGTAAATATCAAAGTTTCTGGCCACTGAAACATCATTGTCACTTTAACATGACACTTATCAACTCTCCTCTAGCATGCTCATTCAACTAAAAGCATTCGGTTCCCTAGCAACCCTCAATTCATTCCATTAGCTTCTCGTTCTTTTATAATTTGCGAGTATAATGATTGTATTCCCCAAGAGAATTGCTAATTTATATATTTAATTTAGTTCATATTGTAAATGGTTAAATAAACGGTTTATTTGGTTAAAGGCATTTCATTTTAGTCCCGTTTTCCTGATGGATTTCAGAAATTGAATTAAGTGCCACATCAATTTGTAGAAATATTTATAAACCACTGAATACAGAGTATCTTTATTCAACTCCTTCCCACGCGTACCTTACACCTAGTAGTGTTGACAGGTAAAGACATTCTCACTGAGAAGTTGAATGCAGTCAATAGCTAAAAATATTTCTGTCACTATTCTAATGTATTGTTTCAAATTAAAGCACCTTCTCCCTTACTGGCTATAAAGAGCTGTCTCAAAGTTTCACACCAGGTATCCTCCGGGAACATCAGTGACTTTTCTGTCACTGCCTTTCTAATTATGACTCAATGCCACAAAACTGGATGAATTTTGATTACAAATCTGGGTGTATGAGGAATAATAATAGAGCACCTTCTCTTAATCCTTCGTTTGAGGTGCACCGTGACACTGAAAGAAAACACAAACCATATGCATTTGTCACACTTCTCATGACAACCAGATGTCTCTAAGAGTTTTACAGCCAATGAAATGGTTTTGACATGTAGCCACAGTTGTAACATAGAAAATACTGCAGCCGATTTATATACACAAAGCTCCCACGTTCAGCATTATGACAATGATCATATAATCTGCCTTTGAGGGACACACATCAGCTGAGTAAAGGTAAAGTGACTGTAGTCCCACCAGTTCATAGGTCTGCTCTCTCATTAGAGAGAGATGACTGTGGCGGTTTAACTTGAGGATCATCATGCCTCAGGCAAGGGGAGAGGTTGAGAAGCAAAGTCCTTCATGGTTACCTCAGTCAGAGCAGGATTTGAACCCACGCCATTGGTTTTACCTTGCATCGCAACCAGCTGAGCTAACCTACAACCCCATCTCCACAAAACAAAATCAGCTAAGACACCAGGAATAGTTCCCTTGCTTTTTGGAATAGTTGCGTGGCCACTTGAAAGCACTGGTGGGGTCTCAGTTTAATAACTTATTTGAAAGGCAACATCTTTTACAGTGCAGATCCTCCTCAGTATTGCTCTGGAGTATTGCCTTTAACTTGTGTGTAAATCCTGAACTGGAACTTGAACATAGAACCTTCTGACTCGGAGGCAAGAATGCCACATTGCTTCAATTTGCCTTATCTTGAGTTACATTTATTCTGACACTCTTTTCATTTGGCTTCTGGGTGACTCGAATCTGCAAGTTGGCTCCCATCACTTACTGTGTCGAATCTGGCTTCCTTATCCAGATAAGACTCAAAGGATTTAAGAAAGACTAGGACTTTACATCTTCTGCCAAAATAAGCCAGTTGTAAAGAATGAATGCTAAGAGCCAACTCACTGCTGGTCTCCGAAACCCCATGTATAAAAAGTGAAAATGTATAAAAAGCTCTACATCTCTATATTGACGAGACTATCATGACTACATGATCCCAAGTGGGTTGATGCATCTCTGCTGTAAAAAAAAAAAAGCATTACATTCAAAAATCTTGAAAGAAGAAAAGGGAATTAAAGAAAAGGAGAAGAGCCAGCAGGAAAAACACGAAACTGGGTGGTAATTTAATATGCTATTTCTGTGAGATTTTCCTAACTCTTAAAAAATATTTCATTCTATTTGGGTCTCCTGTGATACACTGATCTGATTACTGCTAAGCCTTTTCAACTTTGCTCCAATAATGTGCCTAAGCACTAATCACTGGAGATTATGTCTTATTGGAACAATATGAACCACAGGAAGTGAACCCCTGGTTGAAATCTCATCCTCATACCATTAACAATGCAGCACTACTTCAGTGTTATATTCACCATGTGGTGAATTGTTTTTTGGTGAATTGTATTTTGTATTTCCACATTCTTTTCAGGGAGGACAGTGTGAAGCAGCACACCTTTCAGGTCCAAGTCAAAAGTTAATTCGATATGAGGAGTAGGGGGAAGGGAGATTTATGGGCTCCCACACTTGATACTGGGGCATTTGCACCAAGATCCACCAGACGTAAACACCCCACCAAATGTCTTCACAGAATACAGAACCAGAGCTCTAGTTTCCACTCTAGAGTTGGGGATACTACTACTGAGCCAAAAACTTCACACTTGATGAGTTTTTGTGACTGGTTATAAACTACCACTAACAAACAAATAGTATTACTTAGCTGCAAATCTGATCTTTTCCTTCTGTCCTACAGGAAGATGCTAAAGCTGATGTAATTGACAGTGTTGTCAGAGACATTCAGAACACCCAGTGCCTACTAAATGTTGAATTTGGAGGACCCAGCTGCTCATTTGTTACCCTGCAGTTCGCTGATTCGAAGGATGATGTGGGCCTTGGATTGGTCAAGGAGGGGCTTGTCATGGTGGATGTGCGCAAGGAAAAGCACTTGCAAAAAGTGGTGAGTTCGAAATGGTTCCATCAACCTGGAGCAGTGATAGGCATAATGATGGTTGATACGCTGTTTCTATGGGCATTGTTTGTCTTCCCATTGAAGAAAAGAGTACGGTAACAATCATATGAAAAAGTCTAGAAATCCAGGCGTCTGGATCTGAGAGGAGGAAAATGCCCATTTTACTCTTGGTTTTTCATCCTGGGGAAGCAATTTTAGATAGTTGACCTGACAACAGGACCATATTACCATTAGGGGAGGCAATGACCGAGTGGTATTATTGCTTGACTGTTAATCAAAGACCCAGATAACATTCTGGGGACCTGGGTTTGAATCCCCCATGGTAGATGGTAGAATTTGAAATCAATAGATATCTGAAATAAATCTATAATGATGGATCCATTGTCAATTGTCAGAAAAACCCACGTAGTTCACTAATGTCCTTTAGGGAAGGAAACTGCCATCCTTACCTGGTCTGGCCTACATGTGACTCCAGACCCACAGCAATGTGGTTGACTCATCTCTCAATTAGGGATGGGCAACAAATGCTGTCTAGCCAGCAACACCCTCATCCCATGAATGAATAAAGAAACAAAAAATCAGGAAGACTGAAAATGCACGAAAATATTCCGTCAGTGAAGCAGAGAGACAAAGAATTGATGTTTCAGCTTGTTGACCTGTCTTGAGCTCTGTCTCGTTCTCTCTCCAGCTGTTCAGAATAAAACCCCCAGCAAATCAGTCAGTTTCTGGTTTTGTTTCATATGTCTTGAACCTGTAATATTTTTTTGTTTTGTCCTGTTAGACTAATCATCGTTCCCTCTGGAGCTATGATGACCATCCTTCCTGACTTCAGCCCCAACCCTCATTACTGATCTCAAGCCAAGCACAGTCTCAATATTAAGTGGGCTGCATGTCAGCCATCTAATTGAAAAGTGAAACAGGTTCAAGGGATTATGCCTGTTCTTGTGTTCCAGTCTGTCGAGTACAAGAACAGCAGACTTAAAGTCAGAGGTTGAGTGTTAGTATTTATCAATTACACCAAAAATTCAGGGGAACTATAAGACATAGGAGCAGATGTAGGCTATTGAGCCTGCTCTGTCATTCAGTAAGATCATGACTGATCTGATGATCTTCAACTCCACTTTCCTGTCTTTTCCCAATAACCCCTGATTCCTTTACTGATGAAAAGTCTATCTCTGCCTTGAATATATTTAACAACACAGTCTTAACAGCCCTCTGCAGTAAATAATTCCAAAGATTCGCTACCGTCTGAAGAGAAGAAATTCTTTCTCATTTCTGTCTTAAATATACAACCCCTTATTCTGATTTTACTCTGGTCTCACAAAGGTAAGCAACCTTTTCATGTCTACCCTGTAAAGTCCTCTAAGAATCTTGAATGTTTCAATAAGGTCACCTCTCATTCATCTAAATTCCAGTGAATACAGACCTGACTTACTGAACCTCACCTCATAAGGCAGTTCCTCCATAACTGGTATCAACCTAGAGAACTTTCTCCAGACTGGCTGCAATGCTCCCCTTAGATAAGGGGCCCAATACTGTTCGCAGTATTCCAGCTATGGTCTGACTAGTGCCTTGTATAGTTCTGGCAAAACCTCTCTACTTTTATAGTCCATTTCTTTTGAAATAAAGGACAACATTCCATTTGTCCTTATTACCTGCTGAAATTGGACGCTAGCTTTTTGTGATTCATGGATGAGGACTCCCAAATCTCTGTTCTATAGCTTTCTGCAGACCTTCTCCCAATTAAATAATATTCAGCGGCTGTATTATTCCTGCCAAAGTCCCTCACATTTCCCCACATTATATTCCATCTGCCAAGGTTTTGCCCACTCACTTAGCTTGTCAATGCCCCTCTGCAGATTCTTTGTGACATACTCATCAATTACCTTCCCACCTATTTTTCCATCATCGATAAACTTGGCTACAGTGGCTTTACTTATCCAAGTTATTAATATATTTTGTGAACAATTGTGGTCCCGCACTGATCCTTGTGGCATTCAACTAGTTACAGGTTGCCATCCTGAAAATACCCGCAATAACGCAACACTATGTCTTCTAATAGTTACCCAATCCTGTATCCATGCTCACATACTACCACCAACATGGGCTTGTCATCTTATTAAATAACCTAATGTGTGGTGCCTTATTAAATGCCTTTATGCGTTGTGAAAATCTAAAAATATTACATCCATTGCTTTTTCTGTGTCCTGTTTGTTACTTATTCAGATTTATAGTAAATTTGTCAAGCATGATTTCACCTTCATGAAGCCATGCTGACTCTGATCATATTTGCTCTGCTATTATAATGAGATTCTAACATTTTCCCAATAACAGATAGTGAGCTAACTGGCCTCTGGTTACCTTTTTTTTGTCTCCTTCCCTTTCTAAATAAAGATGTTACATTGACAGTTTTCTAATCCTCTGGGACTTTTCCAGAATGTAAGGATTCTTAGAAGATTACTACTAGTACATCTACTATTTCTGTAGCTGCTTCCTTCATTGTTCTACAATGCATTCCATCAGGTCCAGAGGTTTTAACTCTTTAGCCCTGTTAGTTTTCCTAGCACTTTTTCTCTGGTGATAGTTGTATTTATTTCTTCTCCTCCTTTTACCTCTTGTTTGTTTAGTAATTTTGAAATGCTATTAGTGTCATCTACCATGAAGACTGATGCAAAGAATTTAGTCAACTCCTCTGCCATTTCCTGGTTCCCTACTATTTCTTCCCATCCTTGTTCTCCAAGAGGCCTGTGTTCACATTGGCTTTTCTCTTCCTTTGTGTATATTTAGTGAAGCTCTTGTCTTGATATTACTTGCAGGTTTACCCTCGGAGTTCATCTCCTTTATTATTTGCTTGGTTATCTTTTGTTGGTTTTTAAAACTTTGCCAGTCCTCTGGTTTACCACTAATCTTTGCCACATTGCATGTTTTTTTTCTTTCAATCTGAGGTTCCCCTTATCTTACCTGGTTAACTGTGGTTGGTTTATCCCCAACCTCAAATTTTTCTTCCTCACTACAATACATGTTTGCTGAGAGCCACAAACTATTTTGTTAAAAGTATGCCAATTTTTCTTAACCTTCTTCACTGCTAAACTCCTTTGACAGTCCACCCCAGCCAGGCCTGCCCTCATTCCTTCATAATTCATCCCTATTAAGCTTAGCACATTTGTTTCCAAATCAGATTCTTCCTTCTTAATCTGAATGCCACATTCTACCATATTATTGTCACTGTTTTCTACGTGAAGAGGCAGCTGAAGGGAATACAATGGTTTTAATGAATGAAAAAACAAATGCATAATAGCTGACATGAGAGTATGTGGTGGTGGTATGGGAACTTTTCCACTTCGACACCGCATAAGACCGTTGGCAGGAATGCCAGTGGATGGTACTGCCAATTGAGAGCCTTAAGTGGGTAATGAATTCCCAATTGAAGACCCAATCTTCTGCTGCTGGAATGAACTCAGCAACAGGCAGAGGACTCGTTCGATGTGTGGTCAAACCGTGACTTGTTTGCATTCTATCCTCAAGGGTGAATTTAGGGTTGGGTTTGTGGGGATGCATCATTCAAAAGGACTCAGTGCCTGATTAAGGGACCCAACACTGGGTAGGAAATGCCTGCTGAGAACCACTGCCTTGCCCTTGCTGCCAAATCCCATGCTCCTTCACTATGCAGAAGCCCTCCCTCCATCACTTATCTATGGCCTAGGTCCTGAGCTTTAGCAGTTGTTATTTGCCAGTAGCCACTGCCACTTTAGTGGCACAGCCATTCAAACAGCTACAAGCAGCTCTGTGGCTGGGACGTGTGTCCCTATGAAGGGCTCACTGCTGGTCTGTCAAGTACTTGACTGGCTTGTAATAGTCAATTCTGGGTATTCACAGAATCACAAATGTTAGAGCACAGAATGAGGTCAGTCAGCCCATCATGTTTACACTAACTCTTCAAATGAGCATCATTATCTAATGCAAATCTCCTGCTTTTCCCCATACACTTGCATTATTTGTTATTGTCATTATTCATTTTCTATTATTATTTTATTGCATTATTCCTATCCAACTATTAAGAGGAGGAGGTGATGAGGGAATCTTACCTGCTGTCCATTTGATGGCCAAGAGCCTTGTCACTGGCACAAGATTCCACCTAAGAACCAAATCTCTTACATACAATAACTATTGGTTGGGTGGTATCATGGCATCAGTTTTACCCAAGAATATAGTTACAGACTGATTCAGGCTGTGTCTGGAATTGTGCATTGTAACTACTTAAAACTGGAGGAGGAGGAAAAGTTTTCAAGTCAATAGGCAAAGAATAAGGGAATAGAACTAATTTGATAGCTGTTTTAAAAAATTTGTGCAGGCTCAATGTACTACATGTATGATTCTCTGACTTTTCATATTGTATCTGAACACTGGAGAGATTACAGTGTTTTACCAAAATAGTACCAAGGATGAGGGATCTGAAAATCTTGAATTGATCGAGAAGAGAAAGGGGAGATTTAACAAAAGTGTTCAAATTTGTGATCATATTGTGGCCATCTTAGAGAGGAACAGTGCTGCAGGATCCTGTTCCTGCAAAAGGCCCAGCCCCCAGTCATTGTCCAAGTTCTGGGTCTAGCTTTCTGAGTTCATCTAGTTTGAGACCTGCCTCCTGTTCATTCAAATGTGTTCCCATTAAACTTCTGATTACTTGTCTTAGCTTCCAAGCCCTACATTAGCTAATGATTTTCACTTTTGAAGTGTGTTGGTGATGATCAAATACTGTTGTAAAGCTACAAGCATGCTTATTCAACACTTGTGGGCAACGACGGATAAGGACACCCCTGTAATACAGAGAGTGGAATTGATACCGAGTTTACTGAAACATTTATCATCTAGATCATCAGTTGATGAGACTGAATCTGCGTGATTGTTATACTCAAAGCACTATTGTAAAAGTTGAGTTTATTTTTGCTAAGATCATCTTTGGTGACAGTTGAAATACCTTGTTCGCTTGTTCGAAGGTAAATCAGCAATCTTCAAAAGACATTTATCATTTACAGACACATAAATCTTAAATTGTTGGCGTTATCAGTGTGGACAGTACTTCAAGAAATAATTAGTACCAATTTAAAAATTGTCTTTGAAGCAATAATTTAGTTTACCCACAAATGTTGTATTGACACAAAGACTAGAAGTTCCCAGGTTCAGGCCCTATTGTGAGTAATCCATTTCCAGCCAGGCTGGCAGTAAAGCTGCTGCTGGTAGCCATGTTATCGCTAAGATCAGGAGGAGGAAAAGCATTCTTTGTCCCTGCTTTAAATAGCTTTTCATTTACCCTTATAAAAAAAAAAGGAATTTGTGCGATGTCTGGTAAAGGCAGTGGTACACAGATTTGAATTGTTTCTTAAAACATACTACCTCAGCTTGAAGAATGGCTACTTGATGAGAAACTGAGGAGATCTGTACACTAGCATGGGTCACTGCCATCAAGAGAAAAAGAGAAAATTGCTATCTGAAATAAGCTTTGGTTTAAGTCGAAATGAAATAGTTCTTTAAATGTTGTGAATTACAATATCTATGCACCTTGCATTCAAAGGTTTGTCAGTGTGTTTCTACATGAAATAATTATCCAGAAATATTTACGTATTAAATACTGATAAAATGAATAACAGTCTTCAGATTATGATTAATGAATTAAAAATACATTAATGGACTATTTTATGTCCTTAACTTGCAAAAAAAATCCATCACAAGTTGAGACGACTGCCTAGTTGCATTTTAGTTACTAATTAACAGTATATTCATATATTAATAGGTGAGCCAGTACTTTTCCCTTGTTTGCAGTGGCTGAATAGTAAAGATTTATTTGTTTTTAAACCCATTTGTCTATGAAAATGTGGAAACCAGTACTGTGGGGTTAGTTTCAAAGTAAAATAATGAACTATGATTTTTGAAGATCCACAACAGTGACCAGTTGATAGATATCAGGATGATTCTTGAAAATTCTTCTTAAAATGTCAGAAATGGTTGGAAAATCATAACTTATTATCTACTGCTCCTTGTTATTAAGAAGGTAATGACGTAGCAATACCTCAGTTAGTGCGATTAAATTGCTCCCACAATAAGAAGCACATTTTTGATCCAGCAACAGTGAAGGAGTGGGAATATCTATAACTTTATGTAAATGAAACTTGGATTTGAGAGTCTGTGAACCTGATATCCTTGACTTTCTAATTGAAGGTCATGAGCTTTGGAGAATGGCAAAGGTGTCTTGTCAATTTCCTGCAGTGTATTGTGTAGATAGTATATACTGAATGCTGGAGTTGGACGTGGGTTTATGTTTGATATAATGGATTAATTGCTGATCACGTGGAATTTGATGTATGGTGTTAAGATTCTCAACTGTTGCAGCTATATTCACATAGACAATCGGACAATGAATTGTATCGTCTAGCCCTGGGACAGGTATGGGAAGTCGGGAGATAAAACAATCGTTGTTGAATACTTAGCCTCTGACCTATTTGAAATGTGAATATGGATTGTCAGGTTGAGTTTTTGGTTAATAATGATTCGCAGCATGTTGATAGTGAAGAACTTGATAACGTTAATGTCATTCAGTGTCATGAGGTTGTGAGGCTCATCACCTCGTTGAAATCATCATTGCCATTTTTGTGACATGAATATTACTTGCGTCTTATCAGCCCAAGTCTGAATGTTTTGTTGCCTGTCAACATACGCTTTATTATTGACATTCAAAGAGGATGCAAGGCAGGAATTATGCAGATATTTAGGTGCACGTTTTTCAAGTTGATTATTACTACTGATAGCTTTGTGAAATGAACATCCAAGGAGTACATGCAATTTGAAAATATTCTTTCAACTTCTTTAATTTAACTTCAATTGCAGTTGCAAATGACTTATACAGTTAAAGGTAGGGCCCTGGGTAGTGTTGTAGAACAGAAAGACCTAAGGGTTCAGGTAAACAATTCTTTCAGATATGCATCACAGGCAGACAGGCTGGTTAAGAAGGTGATTAGCACATTAGTCTTCATTGTGCAGACCTTTGAGTATAGGAGTTGGGATGTCATTGTTGAGGTTGTACAGGATGTTGGTGAGGCCTCTTCTGGAGTACTGTGTGCCGTTCTGGCTGCCCTATTATAGGAAGGGCATTATTAAACTAGAGAGGGTTCAGAAAAGATTTACCAGCATGTTGCCGGGAATGGGAATTTGAGATATAAAAATAGACTGGAAAGGCTGGAACTTTTTTTCACAGGAGCGTCAGAGGTTGGGTGGGTGACCTTATTGAGGTTTATAATATCATGAGGGGCATAGATAAGGTGAATGACAAGGGTCTTCCCCCTGAGGTTGGGGGGAGCGTAGTTCAAAATTAGGGGGCATATTTTTAAGGTGAGAGGAGAAAGATTTTTAAAAGGCATGGGGAGCAACTTTTTTTACACAGTGGTTCATATGTAGAATGAACTGCCAGAGAAAGTGGTGGATGCAGGAACAGTTACACTGTTTAAAAGCCATTTGGATAAGTTCATGAATAAGAAAGGTTTGGAGGAATATGGGCCAAGTGCAGCCAGGTGGGACTAGTTAGTTTGGGAGATGGTTGGCATGGACTGGTTGGACCGAAGAGTTTATTTCCGTGCTGTATGACTCTCTAAGTGTAATTCCCCCTCTGTGAAATCTACTTTCATTCCCTCTCTCCTGAAAAATAACTCCTTATCTTATGCTAGCAATCTATTGCCCCATCCCAACCTCTCCATACTACTCAAAAACCCTAAATTGTATTATCACTTCCCATACATTTTTCCCAGATCTCCATGCATGGATTTCTGCAACGAGGTTTCTGTCACAGTATCAAAATATCTTCTATCTGAGTCACGAATTATATCCTGTGTGATAAAGGTGAATTCTCCTTCCTCATCCTTTTAGACCTACCCGTAACCATCAACACTATTCTTCTCCATTCGCTCTCCACTGTCATCTTTATCTATTCTCAGTGATACGGACATTTCCAGATTATCACTTGCAATGGCTTCTCCTCCTACTTGAATTATTCTAGCTCTGCTGTAACCAAAGACTCCATCATTGGTACCTCCTATTTCTCATCTGTGTGCTGCAACTTTACCCAAACACACTGTTAGTTTTTACAAGTACACTAACAACACCCAGATCTACTTTGCCCCTGCATCTCTCAATTTCTCCACTATTACTGAGGTATCTAATTGCTTATCCAACATCCAAAACCAGTGATATCAGGGTGAGGGAGGCGGGGGGGTGCAGTTACAGTCAGGGACATCCTGGTGATATCAGGGTGAGGGAGGGAGCGGGTGTGAGATATTTGAGTATTACTGTAGGGACAATGTAAACCAGCAAAATGCATTTGGTTTGGGTATGAGAAAAGCTGGATTGTGTAAAATGATCTCCTTTTTGTTGCGCAGATGCTGACTGACTCTGCTGTGTCAGTGTAATATAGTCAAAGCAATTTGAGTCTTTTGCTTAGCCAGGTAATGCCCATTTACCCTGTACATAGACAGCGAGTGAGCTGGTAAATTCAGACCTGTATTTATGGCCCGTCCCTAGATGCTCCCTTGAGAAGGTGGGGGTGAGCTGCCGCCTTGACCTGCTGCAATTCACCTGCGATGGGTTGACCCACACTGCCCTTAGGGTGGGAATACCAGGACTTTGACCCAGCTACAGTGAAGGAACGGTGATATATTTCCAAGTCAGGATGGTGAGTGCTTTGGAGGGGAGCTTGCAGGGGCTGGTGTTCCCATATATCTGCTGCCCTTGTCCTTGTAGATGGAAGTGGTCATGAGTTTGGAAGGTGCTGTCTGAGGATCTTTGGTGAATTACTGCAGTGCACCTTGTAGATAATACACACTGTTGCTACTGAGCGTCGGTGGTGGAGGGAGTGGATGGTTGTGGATGTGGTGCCAGTCAAGCGGCTGCTTTGTCCTGGATGGTGTCAAGCTTCTTGAGTGTTGTTGGGGCTGCACTCATCCAGGCAAGTGGGGAGTATTCCATCACACTCCTGACTTGTGCCTTGTAGATGGTGGGCAGGCTTTGGGGAGTCAGGAGGTGAGTTACTCACCACAGTATTCCCAGCTTCTGGCCTGCTCTTGTGGTCACTATGTTTATGCAATGAGTCCAGATGAGTTTCTAGTCAATGGTAACCCCAGGATGTTGATGGTAATGCCATGGAATGTATTTTGTTATCTACCTTTCTTTTGTTATATGATACAAAAATAATTTAGTCATTGACAAGTTGACTTATGGGCTCAGAGTTGTTGGAATTCTCTGCTTCTGAGGGCTGTCTAATAGTAAATGAGCACAAACTTCCTCCAAATAAATATTGTAAATCCTGAAACCATTGATTCTGGTCCCTGCCCCAGGGTCGCTTCCCTGCATCTCAATTCTATTCCTTTCTCTGGCAACAGTCTGAGACCGAATCAAACTGTTTGCAATCTTGGTGTCATATTTGACCCCAAAATGAATTCCAACCCCATCCTCACCATTGCTAAAACTTTCTATTTCCACCACATTAACATTACCTTACTTTGTCCCTGTCTCTGCTGCTTAATCCCTCATTTTTGCCTTAGTTGCCTCGTGACTATTCCAACAACAGGCTGTCAGTACTGCCAGAATGTACAGTAGGGTTAATGTCACTGGACTAGTAATTCAGAGACACAGGCTAATGCTGTGGAGACGTAGCAGTTGATGAAATTTAGATTCAATGAATAAATCTGAAATTAAAAGTTAGTCTGATGGTGACGAGGGAATTGTGGTAAAGCTTCATCTGGGTTCATTAACATCCTTACTTAGGAAAGGAAATCTGCCATCCTTATCTGGTCTGGTCTGCATGTGACTTCAGACACACATCAATGTAGTTAATTCTTAAAGGACCTCTGAAATGATTTTGCAAACCACTCAGATGCATCAAACTGCTATTTTTGGGGAAGAACATACTGATGATGTCTTTGTACTAGGCAGGCCAGTAAAGAGCGCTAAGTCCCAATCCATTTGTGTCTCTCAAACCATGGGGCATGTCTCAGACAAACTCACTAAGATCTTTTTGTTTTGTTTTATGCCTGGGTCCAACGGCTCTGCCCTTACTGAGATCACCTCAGCACTGAGGGACAAGGATAGATCTTTTTTCCTGATTTTAGAGGATCTACAGATGTCTGACTAGAATGTCGAAAGATAGCCTATCACAAATTGTCACTCCATTTGTGGGTAAAGATACCATTCTGGGTGGGTTTCTTTTTGCATGATTGCCGAAAGTGTGCTGGATTCAGAATAATCAGAGGCAGTTGTGACTTGCAAAGTACATTATTTATTTGCAAACCCTGGCAGAGACTCGTAAAGTGGATTGATTGCAGAGCGACCTGGCTGACATTACTATGCTGTAATCTCTACTGCCTCAATAACATAAAACTGTGAAAGAACTCTTACTATGAGGTGAAATATGGGAAGCAATCGGGAGTGTTTTTACCGCAGAGCAGATGATTTATATCACTATAAAGTAATAGCAGGGAGAAGAAGAAGGAAGCAAGAGAGAAGAAAGCCAGACAGACCTGAGTTATAAATCTGTAAATAGCAGCCAAATCTTCCCGAGACCGTTTGGCAAGCAGAGGTTTGTTCGGGTTGATTATGAGGTTCAGCATCAATAAATAAATCCAATACAAAAAAAATGAAAATGATATACATAAATAGGATTGAAAATACTGCACCGGAAATGGATCATTGGAAGTAGAATATATCATTTCTTGACTCTGTGAGGAGGGGTGATTCCTGCTGAGCTGCTGCATTTGTGCTAATAAAACCATCTAATTAGCGTTTGCATAGCTCATGTTCCAAAGGACAAGCATACATCTCATTTCAAACTTAACTAATTATTTCCTGTTATAATTAAATATTCAATGAGTGTTGTGCTAGTGCAATAACAATAATGGGGGAAAATATATTTCTTCTTATAATTATAATTGATAACATTCCAAAATACCGTCTTATCCTTTGTACTGTAATAAATTATAATTGGTGTTTCATTTTAGATTCTAAGCGTTGACTATAGTTAATCATTTGTTCAAATTTAGAGGCATTTCTGCCCACCTAGTGCTTACTATTTTTTTCTTATCTCTTCCGAAAACATGGGCTCTTACTAGCACATCAGTCCCGCAAGTGCAAACTGCACTTCAATACCCAGCCAGTTAGCCATTCTTCATTAGAGACCAAAAAAAGCTGCAGATGCTGGAATCCAAGGCAGACAAACAGGAGGCTGAAAGAACACAGCAGGCCAGGCAGCATCTGGAAGAAAGGAGCAGCTAACGTTTTGGGTATTACCCTTTTTCAGGATCTACACATCCTGAAGAAGGGTAATACCCAAAACGGTATCTGCTCCTTTCCTCCAGATACTGCCTGGCCTGCTGTGTTCTTCCAGCTTCCTGTTTGTCTAACCATTCCTCACACGGTACCCTCAACAGAGGGTGCTGGCTGGCTGTTTAACCACTGGAGAGGACCACAGTTAAATTACAGACAGTCATTCTAGAATCATTGAATGATTACAGCACAGAATGAAGATATTTGCCCCATTGTATTTATGCTGGCTCTCTGCAAGAGCAACCCACCCAATTATACTACCTCGCCTTCATATTCATGAGCACAGGAGCTGGAACAAATGTGTTTGACAGGCATTGTATGAGGTTATAAGAGAGTGTCCTCAAGTTTCCAAAAATGTTTGAAATCCTGTTCCTAGCTTTTGAATCCATGGACAAACCATTCCTTCCCATTTGTGTAACATTCTCCAGCTATGCCCTGGCCCATATTCTCCATTCTGTATTAATTTAACTGTTTCCATCATAACAGCTGACAATATATTTAGATAGACCATAGAATTTTATCTTATGGCTAGAAAACCCTCAAAGCACTTTCAATCCAACAAGTTAGTTTCAGAATTGCAACCATCATTGCCCTGAAAAGAAATGCAGCTGCTAATTTTGCACACAACAGGATCTTCATAACAATAAATGGATAATTGATGGGATGATTTGGTTTTTGTTGAGAGATGAATGTTAGCCAGGTAAAGTTTTAAAAGAAAAACAATTTTTCCAATTAAATCTTTCACATCTATTTGACAGGCTTAAAAGCTTGCTTTAACATCTAACTCAAAAGAGTGCACCTGAGTCAATGAGTGCTCCCCTTAGCATTGCAATGAGGTATCAACCAAATTATATGCTTCATACCATAAAGAAAGTTGAACTGACAACTTTCTGATTAATGCGAGAGTACTAGCAATTGCTGATATTTCAGGCCAAACACCATGTCATTTCAAAGTCTTGCAAAATCACATTGTATTGTTATCCATTTCCCTGTCTTCAAAGACCTCGAAAGATTTATCCTATCTTGATTTTGTCTTTGGCCTCCTTTATAGAGTCATAGTGATCCGCAGCAGAGCAAAGGGCCTTTCGGCCTATCAAGTCTGCAGTGGCCAAAAACAACAACCCAATTATTATAATCATATTTTCCAGCACTTGACCCATAGCCTGGTTTGCCTTGCCATCACAAGTGTACATCTACATACTTAACTGTAAGTTTCAAGAGTATATCTGCCTCAACCACCTTTTATGGGCAGAGAGTTCCAGATGCCCACCACACAGTGAGTGAAGAAAATTTCCTCACATCCCCTGTAAACCTCCTGCCGCTTCCCTTAAGTCTATGCCCACTAGGCATTGATCTGACCACCTAGGGGGAAAGTTCCTTCCTGCCTACCATCTCCTTATAATTTTATACATATCAATCATGTCCTAATTTTGTTTACTTCCTGCCCAGTATCCTGTTCTTCCTGTCATAAAGCAGCCTGAAAGAGACTATTTGCAAATCTAGCATCCTATTTGACACCTGAGCTGAACGCCTCAGAGTCATACAACATAAACAGACCCTTCAGTCCAACTCGTCCATACCGACCAAGTTTCCCAAATTAAACCTGTGGTTGGCCCATATCCCTCTAAACCTTTCCTATTCGTGTACCTATCCAAATAGCTTTCAAATGTTGTAACTGTGCCTGTGTTTACCACTTCCTCTGGCAGTTCATTCCACATACAACCCACCCTCTGTGTGGAAAAGGTTGCCCCTATGGGCTCTTTCTCCTGTCACCTCAAAAATATGCCCCTTAGTTTCATCTCCGCCACCCTAGGGAAAATACCTTTGCTATTCACCTTCTCTATGCCCCTCATAATTATATAAACCTCTATAAGGTCACCCCTCAACTGCTACACTCCAATGAAAACGTCCCAGTCTGTTGTTAACTCAAACCCTCCAGTCCTGGCAACATCCTGATAAATATTTTCTCCAGTTTAATAATATCCTTCACCATTGGTGACATTTTTTTAAAACCCTGTACTCATAATAGTTTAATTGTGCCCTGCTTAAATTCAGTGTCACTTTTACAGGCTGTGCTTTATCAGTGATTTATGGAAATTTAGAATGTATTTTTGTGTTATGAGTTCAATAGAATATCCATATTCCGGGTGCAAGTGTGATTGACCTGGTAACTAAGGCCAGTCATCTCCTTGAAGCAGTCTTTCAGTAATCTGAAGGAGAGCTGAGAACTCTGGGCAGTGATTAGCTATATCAAAGCTATCAATGATAGTGGTCAGAAAAGCTGCACTATCCTGTGATTTCAAGAGCAGTTTGTGCAGAATTAGTTGATCAGCCAGTAGAACCGTAAGTCAGTAGCTGACCTCCACATGCCTACTTTAAGAAGAAGCAGGTGAACTAACCAAGGTTTCTGCTGCACATCATTGTCCATTGTTGCAAAGTGTGCAGATTTTCTCCCCACATATAAAAATATTGGTTTTACCCTAATCTGACCAACACATCAAGTCTCCCAAAAAACGTCAATTTATGTCCAGGTAAATAAACAGCTTAGATAGTCCATGCTAGACCATTGGAAGGAACTTTAGTTTTGCCTTAATTATATATCTACATTGTACGTTAAAAAAAAATTATTTCTCCTTGAAATTTATAGCTTTTTCAATCTCATATTCTGATTAATTCACAGTGTGATGAAATCACAGATTGGTTGATTTTTAATTAATTATGGTTATTAAAGTTAATTAGCTGTAGGAATTAAATTAATATGCAAATTACAGGAAAAAAGATGAGTGCTTCTCAGGACGAGCAGAGTGGAGGTTACCGTGAGTGAATGTTCTGTTCTGTCTCAGCGATAATAATCCACAGAAAAGAGAATTGCATGCTTTTTTACAATACTGTTCTTTTTACATTTGGCATAGTTCAGTGAATTTTGTAAAGTAACGCATTATTTGAAAATACTTATATTTCAGTTGGTTTGGTGTTTCATTAACGTTAACAACAATCATCCTGTGCTTTTGGTCTGTATTTCAAAATGAGAGGACAGCCTGCAGAATTGTACTGGGCACCATAAACTGGTGCATTGGTTTGAGGACCAGACTGGACACACATCAGCTGCTGCATTTTCTACATTATAGCAGTGATTATACTTCGAAAGTACTTCATTGGTTGTAAATTGTTTTGGGACATCCCGAGGTTGTGAAAGACTGTATAAATGTAAATTCTTTCAGCCGGGAATTGTGTGGGCAGAGAATTTCTTTGTTCATTAGAAGTAGTGACATTGTAAGTGCATTATGAAGTTTATATCTGAGCAGTAACCAATTTACAATCATTTGTTGTTGCTACATCCATATCAACCAAAAGATTCATTTATATTAATTCACCCCACCACCCCCCAGCCACCGTTAAAGGTTAATGAACTGTTTAAGTATCTATGCATATGGATTGAGCTGAGAGATCGAACAGAACTGAAAGCGAAAGTGATATACATAAATGATTTGGAGGAAGGTATAGTTGGTCTGATTAGCAAGTTTGCAGATGACACAAAGATTGGTGGAGTAGCAGATAGTGAAGGGGACTGTCAGAGATTACAGCAGAATATAGACAGATTGGAGAGTTGGGCAGATAAATGGCAGATGGAGTTCAATCCGGGCAAATGTGAGGTGATGCATCTTGGAAGGTCTAATTCAAGAGCAAACTGTACAGTAAATGAAAAAGTCCTGGGGAAAATTGTTGTACAGAGAGATCTGGGTGTTCAGGTCCATTGTTCCCTGAAGGTGGCAACGCAGGTCAATAGAGTGGTCAAGAAGGCATACGGCATGCTTTCCTTCATCGGACGGGGCATTGAGTACAAGAGTTGGCAGGTCATGTTACAGTTGTATAAGACTTTGGTTCGGCCACATTTAAAGTACTGCGTACAGTTCGGGTCGCCACATTACCAAAAGGATGTGGATGCTTTGGAGAGGGTGCAGAGGAGGTTCACCAGGATGTTGCCTGGTATGAAGGGCGCTAGCTATGAAGAAAGGTTGAGTAGACTAGGATTATTTTCATTAGAAAGACGGAGATTGAGGGGGGACCTGATTGAGGTCTACAAAATCATGAGGGGTATAGACAAGGTGGGTAGCAAGAAGCTTTTTCCCAGAGTGGGGGACTCAATTACATGAGTTCAAAGTGAGAGGAGGACAGTTTACGGGAGGTATGCGTGGAAAGTTCTTTATGCAGAGGGTGGTGGGTGCCTGGAACACTTTGCCAGCAGAGGTGGTAGATGCAGACACGTTAGTGTCTTTTAAGATGTATCTGGACAGGTACATGGATGGACAGGGAGCAAAGGGATACAGACCGTTAGAAAATAGATGACAGGTTGAGGCAGAGGATCTCGATCGGCGCAGGCTTGGAGGGCCGAAGGGCCTGTTCCTGTGCTGTAATTTTCTTTGTTCTTTGTTCTTAGAACTGTTTTGTTTCTGTATTTTATCAACTGTAAGCATTTTAAAGAATACTTACCATCGATTTTCATTAAAGCACCAAATTGAAAAATAGGGAAGTTATATAAAGCCTGCATTGAGCCTTGGTTAGACCACATTTGGAGAACTTTGTGCAAATCTGGTTGCCATATTATAAAAAGGATTTTGGAGCACTGAGGGTGAATGCAGATAAGATATACAAAAATGATACCAGAAATGGATTGGTACACACATTAGGAAGGGATTGATAGGTAGGTCTCATTTCTGTTGAAAATTGAAAGCAGAAGGCTGACCTAATAAAGCTGTTCGAAACACATGAAGAGGTCTGGACTGAGAGATAGAGAGAAATATTCCCATTTGTGAAAAGCTCAAAAACAAGAGAGCACAGATTAAAAGTAGTTGGCAAAGGTAGCAAAAGTGACACAAGAAAGAATCTTCTCACAGTCAGTGGGTAAAAAATTGCAGCATGCTGCAGTGCAGAGAGACCTGGGTATTCATGTTCGTGCAACACAAGAAATTGGTTTGCAAGTGCAGCAGGTAATTACGAAGGCAAATGAAATGTTGTCCTTTATTGCAAGAGGGATACAGTTTAAAAATAGAGAGATTATGTTGCAGCTGTATACGGTGCTGGTGAGGCGACACCTGGAGTACTGTGCACAGTTTTGGTCTCCTTATTTTGAAAGGATGTAATGGCACTGGAGGAGGGGATGCAAAGGAGGTTCACTCAGTTGATTCCAGAATTGGGAGGGTTGGCTTATGAGGAGAGATTAAGTTAGACTGGGAGCTACTCATTGGAATTTTGGAGAATGCGGGGGGTATCTTATAGAAACATATAAAATGATGAAGGGAATAGATAAGATAGATGCAGGGAGGTTGTTTCCACTGGCAGCTGAAACTAGAATTAGAGGGCATAGCCTCAAAATAAGGGAGAGCAGATTTAGGACTGAGTTGAGGAGAAACTTCTTCACCCAAAAAATTGTGAATCTGTGAATTCCCTGTCCAGTGAAGCAGTTGAGGCTACCTTGTTGAATGTTTTTAAGGCAAAGATAGATTTTTGAACAGTAAAGGAATTAAGAGTAATGGTGAGCGGGTGGGTAAGTGGAGCTGAGTCCACGAAAAGCTCAGCCATGACCTTATTGAGTAGCGGAGCCGGCTCGATGGGCCAGATGGCCTACTCCTGCTCCTGGTTCTTATGTTCTTGTATGGAGGCAAGTTTGATCAAGACATTCAACTAACTAGACTGTTACCTGAAAGGAAGGATAATACAGGGTTTGGGGAAGTGGTGGAGGAGTGGCACTAGGTTAATTGTTTTTTCTGAGAGCAGTGCAGATACAATGGGCTGACTGTACTGTAACAATTCTGTGATTCTATGAAATGATATATCCCATGCCCTGATGTGATGTACCTTAATTCTGGGAAGTGATATTCTGAACAGATTTACTGATGAATGGATGAGAGCGGAAACCGTCTGGTTGAATGATCCTCTGTGAGAGAAACAAGTCACATTTGATCCACTAACCTTTAGTCTAATATGAACTGGACACAAGATCCCTGAATGTTAACCTTTGCATAGTGATTTCTTTCAGACAATCCAAAATCAATCACTCTGCAATGATTTCAGTATTTTTCCATATGAACAAAGCAAGAAAAGAAATATCTTTGTAAAAATAACAGTGGCAAGCAAATTTAAGTTGCATATATCTTCCTGGCCGACACATCAATTCTGAGGCTATTGTGTCAACAAAAAACACTGGGTCATTTCCTGCAAACGAGGCCTGGTTTTTACATGAAAGAATTTTTAGAACAGAGTTGTCATATGTTGGACCTGTTCTAGCTCTGCTTAATCTCTCAAAGACCTATGTGACTGTTAGTCCCTGTCCTCTCACTTTTTCAGATTGTCCTTTAATGAATATTTATTCTTTTAAAAGCTGTTTATAAGTTAGTGTTTACATAAATAATACAAATTCAAAATACTGCAGATGCCTGAAAACTGAAATGAAAACACACAATGCTTGAGAAACTCAGGTCTGGCAGCATCTGTGAAGGGACAACAGAATGGAACTAAGGAGAGAGGTGTATTAGTGACTGGTTTATATTATAGAAAGGGTGGGAGCAAATAGACCAGAAAGAAATGTTGAAGAGTGTGTAAGAATTAAAAGTTGCCATAGTCCTACAGACCATACAGCTGCTCTCTCATTAGAGAGATGACAGGTGGTGGTTTAATTTGAGGGTCACCATACCTCAGATGAGGGAAGAAGGTGAGAAGGAGAGTCCTTCATGATAACCTGGAAGTAAAAATAAAGATCACAGATGTATCAAAACAAAAGGGCAAAGTACGTGTTAATGACAGTAAAGAAGGGAGATAAATCCAGAGTATATAGTATTAACAGAATATAGGTCAGCTTGGGGACACAGAGACAATATAAGGGACAGAATTCATGGTCTGAAGTTGTTGTGTCCAGAAAACTGTGAAGTACCTAACGGTGGAATTAAGTGCTGTTCCTCTAGCTTGAATTGGTCTTCACTAGAATACTGCTGCAGACCTAGGACAGAAATGTGAGCATGAGAGCAAGATGGTGTTTTAAATGGTAAAAAGCAACTGGTAGACCAGGCAGAGGTGTTCTGCAAATGTGTGCAGTGTGCACTTATTCTCCCCACTATAGGAGACTGCACTGAAAGCAACAAATAAAGTAAACTAAATTGCAAGAAGTACAAGTAAATTGCTGCTGTGGAAGAAGTGTTTGAGGCCTTAAACAGTGACAAAGGAGGTAGTAAAAGGGAAAGTGTTACATACCAGTGATGGTACCATGGGAAGGAGATGAGATGATAAATGATTGGTACATTTGGAATGCTGATAGGAGGGAAGGGGGAGCAGCATCAACACGTTGTTGACTATATCAGAAAATTAGTTGTGAAATGTGGCCTGAGTAAGACTGGAAAAGAAATATTTCACAAACTTAGCAAAAATATAGACATAAACTAGAGCGCATGCACCTTTTATTTCAAGGAAGTGGGACAAGTTAAAGGAGAAACTTTAATGAGATAGTAAACTCAGCCAGGCAGAGAAGGGTGGTGCTATATGGGATCTTTTCAGGCTTTCATTCAAGAAAGAAACAGCCCTCAGACCATCCTGGTCAGGGATGGAAGTGCACAGGGATTAGACATCAGATGAGAAGATGGTTAGGACCAGGAAAACAGAGATTGTTGAAATGCCACAGGGTATTAGACGAACAGTGTATGTAGATGGGAAGAGACTGGAAAAGGGAAGAAAATGAAGAGTTGAGGCATAGACAAATAAACTCAGTAAGTCAGGAAGAAACTGGAATGTTGGGTCTGTCAGGGAATTCCTGCTTGAGGACTTTGGGAAGAAGGTGGAAAGAGGCTATACAGGATTGGGACCAGAAGGTGGGAAACTTTGGGGAAATATCTACAGAGGAGCCAAAAGTCATTGATCATCATAGAAGCAATGGCTTGAAGTTCATTTGTGCCAAGATAGTCCAGAGGGAGATAGAAAGAAGTCTCTCAGATTTGGTGCCCAGCCTTTACAAGGTAGAGGTTGATATGACAGATGAAGCCAGCACCACCCATGGCTGCAGGTTTGATAACATAGTCGGGGTTAGATTTGAGAGAATAGAGTGCAGGAAGTTCAAATGACACATTAAAATGGTTGAGGAGATTCGAGAAATTGAGTGACTAATGTCACACCAGCAGTTCCCGATAAAAAGATCGAAGCAGGTAAGAGGCCAGAGGGAAGGAGTCAGGTGGAGAGAGGGAGAGTATTGGGTTAAAGGATCTGTGGAACAGGGAGAGGAGTCCAGTCCAAAGAGATGAGCATAGAAGCAAAGGTGATGAAAGAAAGAATTAAATGTTATGAAATTCATTGAAATGAGGGCATAAGGAGATAAAACTGAGTCCTTTACTGTTCAGCATAGTAGAGGACAAGATCAAAGGGTATAGTGCATACACAACAAGAGGTGGGATTTGATTTTATTTGCTGATTGGATGGGCTGTTATTGTCCAGGATAGCACTTATTGCCCTTTCCTCATTGCCCAGAGTGTGGTTAAGAGTCAACCACATTGCTGTGAATCGGGAGTCACATGTAGGCCACACCAGGTAAGAACATCAGTTTCCTTCCTAACGGACATTCGTGAATCAGTTGAGTTTTTCCACCGATCTACAGTGGTTAAAGGTAATCATTAGACTCTTAATTCCAGACTTCTTTAAAGTTCAAATTCTATCATCTGCCACTGGCAGAATTTGAATCCAGGTCGCCAGAACATTACCTGGAATAATCATCTGGTGATAATACTACTTGGCTATCCCTGTCTGAAATGGTTAGGTCCATTGATGTCTGGGTTAACGACCCAGCATGCTCCCACTGCACAGATGGGATCAGACCGAACAGAATGAGAGGAAGGATCCAGAGAAGTGTTGGTACCCATGAGTGTTGAACCTTGCATTTCTTAACACTGGAAGTGGAGAGAAAAAGTTTACTTTGAAGGTGTCAGTTGAGGTCAAGAATGAAATGCTACTGGAAACTGGGACAATGTTGAGGTAGGTTGAATCAGTGCAAATGGAGAGAGGGATAGAGTGTATGTCGCTATAGTGCTGAGTGTGGATCTCAGGATACAATAAGTAGTCTGAACAACTCTTATGTCTCAAAGACATCTGTACTTCTGGGTGCACTTGAAACACAAAAGATGGAACATTGGTTGGAATCTATGTGGACTATATGGTCAGAGCCACAAACAAACAAACAAAGTCTCTGAGGTAAGAGATGTGACTGTGAAAACGAGTTTGGGAAATACTTTATCAAATACCAGAAGCGAAGTGAAAAGCAATGAAGTGAACAAGAGAAGAGATGCACACAGAAATTCTGCCAAGTAAAAGAACAGAACTTCATTGAGGTTCTATCACTGAAGATTCCATCGGTCTATTTGATAGAAGAATTCATGTCCTAATGATTCGCTCTCTGGGGCCCCCGCCCCCCGCCATATGACTTTCTCCTAATTTTTACCTTTGGTGGTTTTAGTAATAACTTCAAAATGTAGGTTTTCTTGTTACCAACTCGTTGGTGAGTAGCATTGGAAATTTACCAGTTTATTTTGTAATTTTGACCACTTTGGCCTGTTCAATAAAGAACGAGCCCTCATCTATCACGACTAATAACTCTCACCATTGATACCACCTCAGTGAATTCCATCCAGCCTTCTACATTTCTTTAACATCTTTCCTAAAGTAGGGCAAACCAAAACTATTCACATTTTCTAAATCAATTGCACCAAAGGTTAATATGCATTTGTATGCATAGAATCTGTAGATGTGTGTGTCCTGGTACTTGTATCATGTATTGAAACACCTAAATTTCTCTCCTCTACTTTCAATGTTTTTATTTCTTCTCCTACTCTCCCCTCAAAATGCATCACCTCACATTTCCTGTGATTGAATTGTCTCTGACAGTAGTCTATCCTCAAAAAATTAAGTCGTCTTTCCACAGTTAACCATATTCAGAATTTGTGTATTATCTACAAATTGGCATTTTGTCCTTAATACTTACCATTTGTCAGTACATATATTTTGTATATTTCCCATTAACATGTCTCCACTCGGAGCAGCACTGTTCATTATTGCCACCTCCTTTAACATAATGCTTTAATTTCATTAATAAATTCAGGACTTTATCAAATATTTGTTTACTTTTTCAAAAATCTTAGTCCACACCTTTGCACTACCTTCTTTAGCACAATTTCCTCAAAGACTTATTAAATCTGTTCGACTTGGTAGGCCTCGGTTGTGGTTTTATTCAACTGGTACAGTCTGTATGATGAATGTATTTTCACAGTGCTGCTTCAAAAAGGATTCCAGCATTTTGCTCTGATAACACAGCAGGAACAGCGATAAATAGCCAAATGAGGATGTCACTTGACTTGAAGGAAGGTTTCTATGTGCTTGCAGCCCTAATTCTTTTAGGTGTTAGAAGTAACAACTTTTGAAGTGCTGCGGGTCTTGTTAGGTTGCTGCACTGCATCTTCTGATATTACACACTACTGCTGCTATGCAGTGGAGTGAGTTATTTTAAGGCAATGATTAGGTGTCAGTGAAACTTGCTGCTTTGTCCTGGATGGAATTGAGCTTCTTTAATGCTGCTGGAGCTGCACTTAGTCTGGCAAGTATAGCATATTCCGCCACACTACCAACTTTTACCTTACAGATGATAGATAGACTTTGGAAAGTCAGGGGATGAGTCATTTGTCACAGAATACCCAACCTCTGACCTGCTGTTGTAGCTTCAGTTCTGTTGGGCTTCTGGTGTCTAATAACAGATGATTTTAATGTTGAAGATTCAGTAATATTAATGCCATTAAGCATAACACAAATTAGAAGCAGGAGTAGATCATTTGGCCCTTCTATTTTGCTTCCTGCACTATAATACTATAGCTGATCTGACTGTGGCCACAACATTTCCTGCCCACCCCCAATATTCATTGACTCCTTTATTAGTCAAGAATTTACCTACCTCTGGTCTGAAAGTATCCAATTACCACATGTCCATTGCTGTCAGGGAAGAATATTCTATTAGTCATGACCCTCTGAGAGAAACAATTCCAGCTCATTTCTGCACAGAGTGGGAAACCACTTATTGTTAAATTGTGTCTTCTAGCACTGGACTGTTCCACAAGGAGAAACACCCTTTCAGCTTCCACCCTGTCAAGTCCTCTCAGGATGGTGTATCTTTAAATAAGACCACTTCTCATTCTTCTGGCCTCCAATAGATAAGGTCCGACCTGTCCAATTGTTTTTCATAATTCATGAGTTGATATATTTTGGTGAAAGTCACTTTTACACAAATATACTCAAGTATCTCTGCTGCACACCCTTTAGGGTAGTGCACTTTATTTTATACAGTGTCTACTTGTTCTTTCTAGCAAAATGTATCACCTCATACTTTTCCTTATTTATCTTTTATCTGCCTATTTGACCCCTCTTCCAACTTGTCAACATCCTTTTGTTGTTTTTCATAGAATCTACGGTGTGGAAGCAGGCCATTTGGTCCATCGAGTCCACACTGACCCTTCAAAGAGCATCCCACCAGTACCCGATCCCCTTATCAAATCCCTGTAACCCCACATTTCCCATGGCTAATCCACCTAGCCTGCACATCCCTGGGTACTACGGGCAATTTAGCATGACCAATCCACCTAAACTGCACATTTTTGGACTGTGGGAGGAAACCCATGCAGACAGGGAGAGAATGTGCAAACTCCACAGTCATCTGAGGGTGAAATTTAACCCTGGTGCTGTGAGGCAGTAATGCTAACCATTGTGACACGGTGCCCCCCACCCCACTCCCCAACCCCCACGCCATCTCCCTCCTTCCTACCCCCATCCTCATTCTCCACAAGACCAGAAATTGTTTCTTTGTAATGACCTTTGACTCAGATATGTAAGGAGCAAAGTCTGTCCTTTAAAGATGGTGCTTGGCCCAGATGTGCTGGCCTGACAGAGAGAAATTAAGAGACTTTTTTTACACTGTACCCTCAATTTATATTGCTTCCAAGTTTTTTTTTTAATCATCTGCAAACAGGAATTGTCTCCTCCATCTCTCCCTTCCTCTCATTCCATCTATCCCTCCTCCTGACCCTTGTCTCACAGTATTGGTCTCCTTTTTTCATGCTTTTCCTACCCACCACCTCTATCCTTATTTCTCTTCTTCCTGCCCCTCTCTCTTATCCCTCTGTTCTAAACGCTGAGTGGGTTCTTACCCCTTACATTGGTGTCCAGGAGCTCCCACAAGCTGAAGCAGTGTTACATCACCAAACAGTTCAATTGAAAAATGGCAGCCATTGTGGCTGTTGTATTTTCCATTATTGGAGACTTTGTTTAACATTACTGCATCTGTTCGACATCTTCCCCCAAAAATATTACATAAAACATTGTTTCGACAATCTGAAATGTGAAGAATGAAGGAATGGATATTTATTTTAAAGAACAAAGAGCTAAATAGTAACAGAAGTAACTGAAACAGGTCTTTGGAGCAAAAATAATTGAATAATTTCTGGAATCTCAGTCCAGCCCCTTGTTGTGAACTGTCTCCAACAAAAACTGATCTTTCAACTCTGTAACACCATTGTGAAATGTATGCTGTTTGGAACATTGCAACATTTCCATTCCTACTGCAGCAATTCCCAAATCTGCCTGACTGATGCTAGCAATTTAGTATCAATCTAATTCTGAATAATGGACGTTTCTGCACTGTGGTTTTATGCAAACTGGGAACTGTGTTGAAACTGCATAGATTCATTTTCTGCCTGATTGTTATAGTTGGCAGAGAAGAGCTTTCCTTCCTATTAAATTGATTCAAACCTAGATACAAACTTAACTCTTCAACAAAATGGCACTGTTTTATCTGAAACTGAGGCACACAGTTGCCTAAGAAATCAATTGTTACCAGCAAGATTCAAAAAGTTTTTTTTTAATTGATTTAATCGCTTCTTCTATGAACAAACCTGGCCCTTAGAGCTAATCACTTCACCATTAGTGGCCATGTTTCAGTCACATAAGTTCTAGAATTCTTCCCCTAACCCCTCAACCTACTCCTGCTTTTAAAGTGCACTTTGGCAAAACTTCTAGCTAACTACCTTAATATACACTTATATGATGACAGATCTTATTTGATTATGCTCTTATAAAGTGCTTTGGGATTATTATTGTGCTACAGTTGCTTTATAAATACAATTTTTTGTTGCTGTTGTGTATTTCCACAGAAAGTATGTACCTTCTATTCGTCAGTCATGCAAACTTCAAAGTAGATTACTACTGTACACAAAAAAAAGGCAGATCAGGTAATCCAGGACAGGCATGCCTGTATAGGTTACCACACACACCTGATCCTGGCTTCATTCCGTAACCATGCACGCATTTTCTAGCAGAAGTTGCTTAGTACTTACTTATGTTTAATTTTTACTACACCCTATTGTACTCTTCACTAAACTCAGTTATAACAGTTCAGTTGTAACCTTGGATGGAGTTAACTTAAATAAACATGTATTAAACATGCCTTAACATGTATTATATTTTGTTTTCTTTCCAGGCAGTTATTAGTTACATTTAGCACAGAAAGATCTGTACTTCTACAGTACCTTATCACATTCTCAGAAAATACTCCAGTGCTTTTGCTCAAATAAATAAAGTGGTGACTGTCGTGTGATCCAAAACTGCAAACCTTCACTTATGGAGAGAAAAATTGATGAAAGATCAAAGAGTATCTTCACCAAATTTATCATATTGACATTCAGTTACAAACTACAAAATCAGGATTATATTTTAGGATTCATATTGTGGCATAAATGGAAATAATTTCTTTTTCTTGGTTAGCGAATTAGAAGTGTTATTGCTGTGTTAAAATGAAATACCAGGTTACTACTTAAATTCCATGCATGTCGCCAAAGGTTTCTTTTGAAGCAAACTCAACCTGTGTAGGAAAAGTGCACAAACGCTATGAACTAACCTTGAGATTAAAAAAAAACAGGAAAATTAAGTCTTAAGCAACAACACTAAGACCGTGAAATTGTAAGTTTGATCTCTGACTTGTACTCAGTTGGATGATTGGATGATTACTAACACGAGGGCAATGGAGGCATCTGGAGATAGGATGTGTATTGAGATTAAAACCCACTGAAGATTTTATTATAGATCGTTATTTTAATTTAATGTAATTGTTTTAATTTAATTTTTAAAGTAGTATCCTTATTTTCAAGCACTTTGTTATTGTCTGTCTATATCTCTGTAACCTCTTCTAGCCTTCCTATCCACTGGGATCAGTGTGCTCTTCAATCTCTGACCCCTTGCTCACCACAGATATTCTTCACACTACCATTGACAGTCACGTCTTCAGCTGCCAAAACTTTGATTTGCCTGAATATTTTGTCACGTTCTCCTCTTCGTAAAATGCTGTTTTAAATCTACTTCCTTGATATCCATTTTCATGTGACATTTGTTCCTGTGAAGCATCTTGAGATGTTTTGCTATGTTAAAAACGCTATTCATTTTAACTTGTCACACATACAACATAGGAATTGGGGTAAGCTGTGATGTTTTCCACAGCTGAAAGTCCAAACTCAATGTACAGGTGAAGCACTTGGGCAAGATACATGAGCTCTATGGAGCCTTGTCTGAAGTCATTCTTTTAGGAGAGATGTATTAGGGGCAAGGGAGTTATTTATGAGCTGCTCTGGATGCAACACAGCATACAAATTAGCTTCGAAACTTGAGACAACAGGGGCCCTGGACTACTAACCTTCAGCAGCTACCAGGGCATCTCAATAGCATTTTGGGTCTTACTGATGGTTCAATTTATAAGGTTCTGTCTTGGTTGCCAATGTGATTAAACTTATTTTACATTTTTGGGATCCTGCCTTTGATCAAAATTGCCGACAGGGATGTTGTTTGAAGGGGACTTAGAGCTGATTTAATTTTCACTTCAGACGCTACAAATGTGGAATTGGAGGTCATTTTACATTAATAAGATGATGGTTTAATGGATGTTTCAGCGCTGTGAAAAGCTGTGCATCCTTTGACCAGTTAACAATCAGAAAATGAGAGGTTTAACTGTAGTTAACCCTGTGAGTACTTAATCACCAAATGTTTGTTTACTCATTTGGTTGGGGCACACTATCTCAACATGATCTGAAGAGGATCAGACATGCCGTGCCATTTTCACAGTTAGTGTTGACACCTCCAATTTAGGACCATAGATTTTAAATTGACTGTGCTAGATTAAATTATAATTGGTCAAGGGGATTGAATTCAGTGACAGCGAAGAAGGTTACCTCAGAGTACAACAGGACCTTGATTAGATGGGCCAATGGGCTGAGGAATAGCAGGTGGAGTTTAATTTAGATAAATGTGAGGTGCTGCATTTTGGTGGGTCGAATCAGGGCAGGACTTATACTTTTAATGGTAAGGTCCTGGGGAGTGTTGCTGAACAAAGACCTTGGCATGCAGGTTTGTACTTCATTGAAAGTGGAGTCGCAGATAGACAGGATAATGAAGAAGGTGTTTGGTACGTTTACCTTTATTGGTCAATGCTTTGAGTATAGGAGTTGGGAGGTCATGTTGCGGCAAAACAGGACATTCACAATGATGTTGATGGGGATGGAGGGTTTGAGCTATAGGGAGAGGCTGAATAGGCCGTGGCTAATTTTCCCTGGAGCCTCAGAGGCTGAGGGGTGACCCTTATGGAGGTTTATAAAATCATGAGGGGTATGGATAGGGTGAATAGCCAAGGTCTTTTCCCCAGGGTAGGGGAGTCCAAAACTAGACGGCATAGATGTAAGATGAAAGGGGAAAGATTTAAAAGGGGCAACGTTTTCAAGCAGAAGGTGGCACGTGAACAGAATGAATGGCCAGAGAAGGTGGCATAGACTGGTACAATTACAGCATTTAAAAGAAATCTGGATGGGTATATGAAGAAGAAGGGTTTAGAGTGATTTGGCCAAATGCAGGCAAATGGGACAAGATTAATTTAACATATCTGGTCAGCAAGGACGAGTCGGACCAAAGGGTCCATTTTCATGCTGTACAGCTGTGTGATTGTGTAACCTGCATTTTATTACCCATCTTTCATGCCCTTGAGAAGGTGGTGGTGAGCCGCCTTAAACAATACTGCAGTCCACATCTGTGGGTTGATCACATTATCATTTGGGAGGGAAATCCAGGATTTTGACATAGTGTCTGTAAAGGAACAGCTATATGTTTCCAAGTTAGGATTGCAAGTGGCTTTGAGGGGAATTTGATGGTGGTGGTGTTCCTGTGTATTGAATACCCATGTCTTTCTAGATGGATGTGGTCATAAGTTTGGAAGGTGCTTTGGTGAATTTCTGCAATGTATGCTATTGAGTGTTAACAGTGGAGGGAGTGGATACTTCTGGATGAAGTGCCCAATCAAGAGAGCTGCTTTGTCATGGATGGTATCAAGCTTCTTGAGTGTTATTGAAACTACACCCATCCAGGCAAGTAGAGAGTATTCCGTCACACTCCTGACTTGTGCTTTCGGGAGTCAGCAGGTGAGTTATACGCCACAGTATTCCTGGCCTCTGACCTGTTGTAGCCACTGTGTTTATGGGGCAAGTCCAGGTGAGTTTCTGATCAGTAGTAACCCCCAGGATGTTGATAGTGAGGGATTCAGTGATGGTAACACCACTGGTTAGATTGTCTCTTACTGATGATAGTCGTTGCCTGGCATTCGTGTGGCATGAATATTACTTTTCCCTTGTCAGCCCAAGCTTGGATATTGTCCAGATCTTGTTGCATTTGAACATAGACTGCTTCAGTATCTGAAGACTTGCAAATGGTGTTGAACATCCCCATTTCTGACCTTATGAAGGGAAGGTCATTGATGAAGCAATTTCAGGTAGTTGGGCCTGGGATGCAACCCTGAGGAACTCCTGCAGAGATATCCTGGAGCTGAGATGACTGACGTCCAATAACTATGGTCATCTTCCTAAGTGCCAGGTATGACTCCAACCAATGGAGAGTTTGCCACCCATACCCTTTGATTCCAGTTTTGCTAGCATTCCTTGATGCCACACTCTGTCGAATGCGGCCTTGATGTCAAGGGCTGTCACTCTCACCTCACCTCTGGAATTCAACTGTCTTGTCCACGTTTGAACCAAGGCTGTAATGAGGTCAGGAGCTGAGTGGCCCTGGCAGAATCCAAACTGGGGGTCACTGAGCAGGTTATTGCTGAGCAGGTGCTGCTTGATAGCACTTTCTGTCACCTTACTGATGATCGAGAGTAGACTGATGGGGCGATAATGGCTGTGTTGGATTTGTCCTGCATTTTACGTACAGGACATACCTGGGCAATTTTCTACATTGTTGGATAAATGTCTGTATTTTAACTGTGGAAGGGCTTGGTTAGGGGAGCAGAAAGTTCTGGAGCACAAGTCTTCGGTGCTATTGCCGGAATGTGGTCAGTGCCCATAGCCTTTGGAACATCCATTGTTCCCAAACCATTTCTTGACATCATGTGGAGCAAATTGAATTCACTGAAGGCTGGTATCTATAATGCTGGGTATCACTGGAGGAGGCCAAGATGAATCATCCAGTTGGCACTACTGGCTGAGGGTTGTTGCGAATACTTCAGCCTTATCTTTGTACTGATGTGCACTAAATGTGAAAGGAAGAAAACTAGTAATCAAAGAGTTTTGGGAGATGCGCACGTGGAAAAGGCCCGATCAATAAGATTGGACAGACTTAAAAGCATGGACAGGTTTTCTGGAACAGTTTCTGGGATCCACAGAGGTTACTGGAATGGGTGGATGCTGTTTGAAGCAGCTACATGTTTTATTGAAAGTATAAACTTGGTGGACTGAATGGCTTTTTCTCACTTCAAACATATGAGATATTTTTACTAGAGATAGCAGGAACTGCCGATGCTGGAGAATCTGAGATAATAAAGTTTAGAGCTGGATGAACACAGCAGGCCAAGCAGCATCAGAGGAGCAGGAAAGCTGACGTTTCAGGTCTGGACTCTTCTTCAGACCCAAAATGTCAGCTTTCCTGCTCCTCTGATGCTGCT
>JAHRHZ010000046.1:17203842-17274469 GCA_024137785.1 Ginglymostoma cirratum
GTCAGCTTTCCTGCTCCTCTGATGCTGCTTGGCCTGCTGTGTTCATCCAGCTCTACACCTTGTTATCTCAGATATTTTTACTAACTTGTTTTCTTCAATATTCAAAGAAGATCGTGAGCCCTCTTTATGTGGGAAAACAGAGTGAATAACGGGTCCTTCATTACCACGGAAGTGGAAAAATAGACGATGGAGTGGGCATTCTATCCAAAATACTCCAGCGGAGGATGGAGGGAGATCAAACTCCCCTCCCACAGTGGGAAAACATTCTAGTGCAAGTATGTTGGTGAAATGTTGCACAACCCAGGAGTTACTCAGACCATTTGCGTCCATTCACTTATACTGGCAAGAATGGTAAGCAAAGAATTTAAATGTTTTGTGGGTAGTCCTTTGGTCCAACACTGTCAGACTAGGCAGGAGGGACCTATTAACAATTAGGTTGTGCACAGTTCACCCGCTAGTGAATCTTGGTAATCGACTCAAAATGTTTGTCCTTCCGGTTTGTCAACTGAAGGAACTGTGTTGACTTTATTTACTTTTTGTCCTCTTTATCTTGAATGACCTCTTCTTCAGCCAACTCTCCAGAGGAATAAGCTCCATCAATCCTGCGAACTATGCGACTGCCAATGCTGCAGGCTTTTTTGCTTTCCTTCAAAAAAAGCATTCCGTCCTCATCAAGGTGAGGGCTGTCTGTTGGGGAATGGATGGCTTTAACTTAGTGCACTCAATTTTAATCAAGCACTTCCAACACAAGGAGAAGGTGGATTGGATACAGTGTAAAGCTTTACTACAGTGTCTTATCGTAAACTCCCAGAGCAGTTAATAGTGTGGGTCAGATACAGAGGAAAGTTCATGTTACAATGCCCAATGAAATACTTATAGGGCAGTTACAACACTGATTAGATATAGAGCAAAGCTTCCACCACCCTGCTTCAAATATTCTCAGGTCAAATGCAACACTGATCCAATATGGAGTAGAATTCCTCCTACCACATCAAATATTCAAATTTACAGCATGTATAAATACAGAGTAAAACGTTGTCTACACTTTGCTATGAAATACGCAAGAGACTGTGAGGCAGGAAGTGCCCTATTGTGTTTAAATTAAACGTCAGGAACAGACTTCTTCAAACAGCATATTTTTAATCCTTATTGAAGCAGAATGGGACTTTTATTATCTCTGAATAACACTCCTGATCTGTCCTTTCTTTCCTCCTGCTGAAATACCACTTCAGAAGACCGTAATGAGGGAAAGTCATTGAAATCTGAAGCTACATTTCTGAGTAACTAAAGCCCGTGAATTGGCCTACTTGATTAAAATTCCCCATTTTCTGCCCTATTTTGTTTTTCAATAACCATGTTGTGTTAAGTCATGTCTCCCTAATTGGTGTCATTTTTCCAGTGGTCTCTAGCCCAAGGATGCATAGGTGCACAAGAGCCTGCAGCTGAAACTTGATTGCATAATACTCATTTAACTGGCTGAGCTAGTCACACTGGTAAGGCATTATACCAACATTGAATCACTGGACAAAGGCCAAAAGAAAGTAATGCAGTTCCATTGACAAAGAAAAACACAAGAAGGCTCAGGTATAACTGATAACTAGTCAGCCTTAATGACTTTACACTTAGATTTCCATTTATTAACAAGTATATCTGTGAAGAACTGCAAATCGTGCTGTCAGGTTTGCAGTTTTTCTTTTAACGTTCTCCAGTCAGTTCTGTTCTGTAATACGCTTCTTTTTGCTGGTTGTCATATTTAAGCATTTCATAATGCTGGAAAGCTATAGGTCAGCAATTTTGATTAATTTAAATATGGATCTGTCAATGATCACCTCTCCTTCTTGTCACAACCTTTCCTTTCCGGTCTCCCACCCATCCTACAACTCTTTCCTTGCCCCCCCCCCCCCCCACCCAACTCCAATCCTTTTATTTTCATCCCTCCTGCCTGCACCCCACAACCCTTTCCTTTCACTTCTCCCACCTTGCACCTTGCAAACTTTTCATTTCAGCCCTCCCACCTGCGCCCCCTCAAATCTTTCCTTTGACCCCTCCCAGCCACTCTCTGAACCTTTCCTCTTCCCCCTCTATCCTGAAGGTAGTAGGATGGGATGAAGCTTCATTGGCTTCACCTTTTGCTGTCTCTCCCAAGACAGTGTCCATTATTTATGGTGATTTGAAATTGTTACCAGGATATTAGAAGAATGGGTGGAGGGATCATCACAGCTCAGCTCAATCCTGCCATCAACAACTGTACCTTTCCCAACCACAGACACTAGATTGTCATCTTGATTGGGACGTCTAAATTATTTTTCTATCACTTTCTCCCATTCCTCCTAACTCCTGCACCAAGATATTTTTACCTATAGATACACATCTACAAGACAGAACAACTAGCCTCATTTTGTACCCTCGCACTTTGCAATTCAACTTTGTATTCTTCTTTGGCTTTCCTATTTCGGATATATGTGTACAAATTCCCATGCTGAGATCAGGATTAAGGCATCGGCATACCAGGCCCCCTTGATAAAGTCAGAAGCTAATCAGTTGTTTCCTTATCACAGGGAAATAGGGAACATGCCATATGTTCACCCACCTTATACCCTCCATGAATTTAAAGACCATCCAAAACTCTAATTCCTGTGTCTTAGCTCACAGCATGTCTGTTCCCCTAGCACCTCTGCGTTCACTGCCTATGTTGACTCCTGGTCAAACCACATTTAATTTTACAGTCCTCATCTTTGTTTTCAAATCTGTACATGGCCTTGTCCTTCCCTGTCCCTGTATTCTCTTTGAGTCCCACAACTGAGATATCTGCACTCCCTATTTCTGGTGCCTTGGGCATTCACAGTTTTAATTGCTCTGCCATTGGTAGCTGTGTCTTCATGTGTCTGGGCCCCAAACCCTGAATTACTTTCCCTACAGACCTCCTCTCTTTACTCCAATTAAGTACCCTGTAAAATCAACCACTTTGACAAGGCTTTTGGTCATCTACCCTGATATCATCATAATGTGGCTTGTTATCAAACGTTGTTTTGTAATGTTCCTACAATGCACTTTAGAATGGTCTTCAAGTGAAGTACTAAATTGGAGGAAGGTTAGCTACAACAGGATTAGGCAGGAACTGGGGAAATTAGATTGGGGGCACCTGTTTTGAATGTAAATCCACATCTGACATGTAGAATCTTTTAAAAAGCCATTTGATCAGAGTTCAGTACCAGCATGTTCCTGTGAGGATGAAAGATAAGGATGGCAAGATTCCAGAACCTTGAATGATAAGAGATATTAGCAATTCACACAAAAAAAGATAAAGGAAGCATATGTAAGCTTTAGGAGAAGAGACTAACGAGAGAAAGGGTAGGTGCACTCAAGGACAATGGTGGGCGCTGGGGCGAAGTTCTTAATGTGTACTTTGCATCAGTATTCACCAAGGAGAAGAACATGGATAATGGTTTAGGGAGGGGAATGTCGATACTAGGAAAGAGATGGTATTAGGAGTCTTGTAAAACTTTAAGATAGATAAGTCCCCAGGGCCTGATGGGATCTATCTCAGAATATTGAGAGGGAAGGGAGGAGATTGCTGGAGGCCTTGACAGAGATCTTTGTATCCTATTTAGCCACAGGCGAGGTCCCAAAAGACTGGAGAATAGCCGGTGTTCCTTTGTTTAATAACAGTAACAGGAATAATCCAGGAAATTATGAGCATTCCTTTTGGAAAAGAACGGACTTATTCGGGTTCATCCATATGGCTTTATGTGGGTTAGGCCTTGTCTCTCAAACTTAAGGAAGTGGTGAAGATGATTGATGATAGGCGGGTCCATAATATTAAGTCTCATGGAATCCACGGTAAATTGAATATAACTTTAGGTTGATCATAGGAAAAAGAGAATAATTATGGACGGGTGTTTTTCTGACTGGAGGTCTGTGACCAATGGTCTTCAGCAAGGATTAGTTACAACCTCAGTTGTAAATGATTTGGTTGAAAATGTAGACAATCTGATTAATATGTTTTCAGATGACATGAAATTTAGTGCCAGAGAGTATACAGCACGGAAACATGCCATTTTGGCCCAATTCATCCGTGCCAACCGGGTTTTCTAACTAATCCCAATTGTCTGCATTTCGTCCAGATCCATCTAAATCTTTTTGATCCATGTGGCTGTCCAAATGTCTTAACTGTTGTAATTGTACTCACCTCTGCCACTTTTTCTGGCAGCTTGTTCCATATACACACCACGTTCTGTATGAAAAAGTTGACCCTCCGGTCTCTCTTAAATCCTTCCCCTCTCCCCTTAAACCAGAGCCCTCTAGTTTTGATCTCGCCTTCCGTAGAGGAAAAGACCTTGGTTATTCACCTGACCTATGCCCCTAATGATTTTATAAACCTCCATAAGGTCACCCCACAACCTCCTAAGCTCCAAGGGAAAATAGTCCCAGGCCAATCCAGCCTCTCCTTGTAACTCGGACCTTCCAGTCATGGCAACATCCTTGTAAATCTGTTTTGCCCCTTTCCAATTTAATAATATCCTTCCAACAGCAGGGTGATCTAGAACTGTATGCAGTAAATCAAATGTAGTCTCACCAATGTCTTGTACAACTGTAACATAACATGACATGCCAACTCCAGTACTCAGTGCTGTGACTGATGAAGGTAAGTATGCCGAACACCACCTTCACTATGCTATCTATCTGTGATGCCAGTTTTAAGGGACTATGCGCCTGCACCCCTTTCCGTTTGATAACACTCCCCAGGGCCCTACCATTAACTCTGCAAGTTCTGCCCTGGTTTGTCTTACCAAAATGCAATGTCGCATTTATCTGAATTAAACTCCATCTGCCATTCCTCAACCTGTTGGCCCAGTGGATCAAGATCCCATTTTCTCTTTGATAACCTTCTTCACTGTCTACTGTGCCATCAATTTTAGTGCCATCTGTAAACTTGCTAACCATGCCTTCTGTACGCTCATCCAAATTGCTTATATAAATGACGAGCAACGGTGGACTCAGCACCGATCCTTGAAGCATACAGCTGGTCACAGGCCTCCAGTCTGCAAAACAAGCCTTCACCACTACCCTCTCTCCTACCATAAGCCAATTTTTGTATCTAATTGGCTAGCTCACCCTGAATCCCATGTGATCTAATCTTATTAACCAGTTTACCACACGGTACTCTGTCAAAGGTTTTGTTAAAGTCCATATAGACACCATCTACCACACTGCCCTCATCTATCTTTTGGTCACCTATTTTGATCACTATTTCCAATGCACAAAGCCATGCTGACTATCCCTAATCAGTGTTTGCCTTTCCAAATGCACGTAGATCCTGCCTCACAGAATTCCGACAACTTACCCACCACTGACGTTAGCCTCACCAGTCAGTAGTTCCCTGGCTTCTCCTTGCAGCCCTTCTTTTCTGGCCCCTCACCCATGGCTGTCATTGATACAAATATGTCCTAGATTCTAACAGTGGCCTGGGATACATTTAATCAGGTCCTCGGGATTTATGTACCTTTATGCCTTGTAAGACCTCCAGCACCACATCTTCTGTAATATGGACTATTTTCAAGACATCACTATTTACTTTTCAGCTCCCTAGTTTCCATGTCTCTCTCCACGGTAAATACTGACAAATTTCTTGTGGCTCCACACGTAGACAACCTCATTGATTTTTGAGGGACTTTATTTGCTCACGAGTTACCCTTTTTCCTTAATATTCTTGTGGAATGTCTCTTGATTTTCCTTTGTCTAATTTGCCAAAACTATCTCATGTCTCCTTTTTGCCCTCCTGATTTCCCTTTTAAGTGTACTCCTACATTCCCTATACTCTTCATGGGATTCACTTGATCCCAGTTGCCAGTACCTGACACTTGTCTCCTTTTTCTTGCGTAAAGCCTCAATATCTCGTCATCCAATGTTTCCTCCCCCGATCAGCCTTCCCCTTCACTCTAATAGAAACATGCTGGCCTTGCACTCTCATTATCTTGCTTTTGAAAGCCTCCCATTGCCAGATATCCCTTTTTCCTGTGAATACCCTCCCCCAACCAACTTTTGAAAGTTCTTGTCTGATACTTATACTATCAGTTTTGGCCTTGCCCCAATTTAGAACTTTAACCCATCGATCAGACCTACCCTTTTCCACAACAAACAGAATTAAAACTAATTGAATTAAATTCACTGATTCCAAAGTGCTCCCCCACAAACACTTCAGTCACTTACCATGTTTTAACTCCCAACAGATTTTTGCCCCTTCTCTCGTAGGGCCATCTACACATTGATTGCGAAATTTTTCCTGACTATACTTAACAAATTCCTCCCATCCATTCTATGTATGGAAGATATAAAACTCTGCTATTACAACCCTGTCATTTCATAAAAGCTGTGACCTCTTTACACATTTGCTCCTCAATTTCTGCTAACTATTGGGGCGAGTCATGGTGCTGTATTGTACAATCCATCGGAGTCATCACCCCCTTCTTATTTTTCAGTTCCACCTAAATAGCATCATTGGACAATCCCTCAGGAACATCATCTCTAAGTACTGCTGTGATGTTTTTCCGAATCAAAAACGCCACACCCCTCCTCTTTTGTTTTGCTTTCCTTTCTATCCTTCCTCTAGCATCTATACCCTTGATCTGCCAGTCTTGTCTCTCCCTTAGCCATGTTTCTGTAATAGCTTTGATACTCCTGACCCATGTACCATGTCCTGAGTTCATCTGCCTTACTTCTCAGGCCTTTTGCATTGAAATAAATTCATCAGCCTTCCCTCGTTCCCTGCAATGCTCTTGTCTGCCTTGTCTATCTAACTTGCTGTCCTAAAATTCTGTACTAAACTGAAGAAGTTGCCGATAGTGAGGAATGTTATCAAAGGACTCAGTAAGATATATATCAGTTGGAAAGTTAGGCGGAGAAATGGCAGATGGAGTTTTATCCAGACAAGTGTGAGGTGATGCATTTTGGGAGGTCAAATGCAAGAGGAAAGTGAACAGTTAATGGTAGGACCCTTAGGAGCATTGATATACAGAGGGATCTTGGGGTTCAAGTCCATAGCCCACTGAAAGTGATAATATAAGTGGATAAGATGTCAAAGATGGCATATAGCATGCTTGTCTTCATTGATCAGGGCATCAAGCATAAAAGTTTGCAAGTAATGTTGCAACTGTATAAAACTTTAGTTAGGCCTTATTTGGATATTAAGTGCAGTTCTAATTACCACACTGTAGAAAAGATGTGGAGGCCTTGGAGAGGGTGCAAAAATGGGTTTACCAGGATGTTACAAAAAGAGACTTTGTTGGAAAAGCTCAGCAGGTCTGGCAGAATCTGTGCAGAAAAAATCAGAATTAACATTTCTGGCCTGGTGACCCTTCCTCAGAGCCATTCGGAGGAAGAGTCACTGGACCTAAAACTTTAACTCTGATTTTTTCTTCACAGATGCTGCCAGACCTGCTGAGCTTTTCCAGTGGCATCTGTTTTTGTTCCTGATTTACAGCATCTGTAGTTCTTTTGGTTTTTACCAGGATGTTGCCTGGATTGGAGTATATTAGCTATCAGGAGAAGTTGGACAGACTTGGATTGTTTTCACTAGAGTGCCGGAGGCTGAGATAGACCTAATGTAAGTATGTAAAATTATGAAAGGAATGGATAAGATGGATAGTCAGAGTCTTTTCATTTGTAATGAAAGTGAAAGGGGAGAAATTTAAGGGAGATGCACGAGGGAAGTTTTATACACAGAGGATGGTAAGTGTCTGGAATGCACTGCAGGGAGAGGTGGTAGAAACAGATACATTGGAAACATTTAAGAGGCATTTAGAGAGACGCATGAAGAGCCCGGGAACAGAGAGACATGGACCATGTGCTCACAGACGGGTTTAGTTTAGAATGGAATAATGGTCAGCACGGACATGGTGGGCTGAAGTGCCTCTTCCTATGCTGTACCATTCTGTTCTGTATGAATGCTTCATTACACATGGCCACGATATAAATATAAACTGGTATTGCAAGGAACCTGAAGCAGGAGTGGGTGTACACCTCCAGTAATTTGCCAGCAGCCTGTCTGCACAAATGCAGTATCCAAACCTTACTCGATGGATGAAGGATTACTATACATTTTAGGCTACATAACTGCCTTTTTATCAGTTAAATCTAGCTTTACTTCATTTGAAGAATGTAGTGCAGTTTTTACACGGGTTGTGAAAGGTAGGGGTTTAATTATTCTTTTCAGCATGTGAAGAATGCTCCCAATATTCAGATACAAGTGCCTAGTGTCTTAGCAAATTATGTTGAATCTGTTGACTAGTTTCTTGCATACCAGCATCCCCCTTGAGCAAACACGGACTGCTGATTATGCAATCACAAAGCCACGATGGCCAGAGACAGCATGTGGAGGAATGTCAGATTCATTGTTTCTCCTTGCAAAATTTTAACTGATTTGATTTGATGTGATAGCAAAGATGGTTTAACCAATGATGGAAAAAGGAGCAGGTGCCCGAAAGTTATCTCATTCCATTCTTGTTTTAAGGACTTTCATCATCATTGTTCCATTCTTGGGCAAGCACATCAACAGTATCTTGAATACTTAAGAGGTGATGTAATTTTATTTTCCCCTGCTCCTTCACTCCAGTTATTTCATAAGAAAAAGACTAGGAAGGATTGGCAAGTAGAGAGGTGGAAATATATTAGTAGACTGAAATTTTTTTTGCAAAGCTCTCATCAAAAATGTGGCTCATTTTACAAAAGCAGCTGATCTGTCTGGAAATACTACCACTCTGTTTATATTTTATTAGCCAATCTGTATTGAATAGCTTGATCCTTAAGATAGATCAGGGAAGAGGAAGCTTGGGCTGCTCTCCTTACGGTTGTATGTCTGAGACACAAGGAAATAAAATTCTCATTCAAGGTAGTTTGTTACATTCCTTAGTGCAGTTCCTTTTCGAGCCCGTGTGGGCACAGAACAAATCTAGTTTGCAATACATAGTCTATGCAAAATAACTGGAAATGTCAGGTTTTGTTGGAAGTCAGTTGTCTTGCAGGTACCAAAAGAGATAAATGGGTTTACCATTTTTATTTAATGTGTGTGCTCTTTGCCCAGTTTCCTCTTCCATCTCCTGAAGCTGCTGAGCCATGTTGGATAAGGTTTGAATGGAGTGTACCCAGTGTCTCATTTTGAGTGCCCAAGCATTGTATGGTAGAAGTTTCTTCAGTTTCTGGGCACCACAGCCAAGCCAGTGAAGTGACTACCATGGTCATGGACTTTTTAAGCAGGGCTTGATAGGTAGTGATCTGGAATGACACCTACTAGAAATAGAATTTGGCCCAACAGTCTGTGAAGGTGTTTTATGCTCTGTATGAACCCGGGGTTCTTTTTTCTGAAGAAGAGTCCTACTGGACTCTAGGCTAACTGTGTTTTTCTCCAAAGATACCTGCTGTGTTTCAACAGTGTTATCTGTGTTTGTTTTGAGGTTTACTTTTGCCCTCTGGGGTACTGAAACCAATTGTATTGACTACCCAAAGATTGGTAATCTCACCATTGAACAGGAATTGCCCAGGCCTGTTTGATTTGACTGCATATTATCTTTATCAACTGAACTATATAGGGACAGTGCTGTGAGGAAATTGTACCAGAATGTTTCCAGTTCACTGTTTCAAGCAAAGATAACTGAACTGAAAGGTACAAATTTTTCTTTCTTTGAATTTCTGCTGACTCTTAATGCTTTATCTCAATTAATGGGAATGGTATGTTGAGGTTTACTGCACCACATGGCATTGGAACCTTGGTTCTTTGCAACAGGTTAATTCATAATCTCACCATAGCACCAAGTAGATGCGAAGAGCAGACCTCTGGAGAGGCAATGAGAATGCTTGGGAGAGTAACTCTGAGATCCACACCTCACAGTTCCCTATAAATCATCAAAATTTGGCATTTGATCTCCTGCACGTATAGTAACTAAAAAAAAATTAACAATAAAGCACCTGTGACACACTTTCGCCCCATGTAGATAATTAAATAAATGGTGCATCTAACCAATACAAATAAGGAGACCCCAGCTCAAATTCCAGCCTGTGTTGAGTTCAACTACAGGATTCACAAAGGGTGCGCCAATCTCATCTACATGGCTGTATTTGTTCCCTTGTTCAAGGTTACTTCCTCAGTTAACAGGAAAGTATTCCATTCTCTTGACCAGTAGTGCATCCTGCTGCAAATAAAGTCTAGCTTTCCTAAGAGCTGCTACAATGCCTTCATTTTAATACTACTTCTGCGACAGAAAATCAAGACTCGGTAATCTTTTGGGTGAATAAGGCTTTTTTTTTTGCACTTGTTCCTCAGAACAGATTTGTAATATTTCAGAACTTGAAATGAGCACTAGTAGACATATCCATTCATACGCAAGTGTTATGTGAAGGAGCACCTCAGTTTTAATCTAGTCTCATCCTGTAGTATAGTTGCAGGCTGGTAGTACACAGCCTTACAGGCATTGATTGAAAACTATTTCTTTAACACATTATGCTAGGCAGTGATTGTAATAGTAGATGGATATAGTACACAGTGCATGCTGAGAAATATTGATTACAACTTATCTCTCCTCAGCTAATAAACCTTTACTGATACCCTCTGACAAATGTAGGATGGTGGAGTTGGCATGCCCCACCCAGATTTATTCCTACCCATTGCCATTGTCCCAGATAAATCTTTTTGGGGCTATGAAGCAGTCAAAATGAAGCTATCAGCGATTTTTGCTGTGTTTTCCTGTAGCAGTATTTCTGTACAACTATCAAAGGCTCCCTGTATACCTGAAAACCTTATCATTCTACAAATTGTGAACTGCTGATTTGATTAATACAAATAGTATTGATAGCGCTGATCCTTTAAAGCTGTTGCTTATGTTTAATTACTGAAGCAGGAAATTGTATCCAGCCCACCAAATAGATTCAGTTGTAAATTGTGAAGCTTGTTCAAAGTGTCTTCAGGTGACTGACCTCAAATGTAGCAGTCCTAGTGTTACCATGGCGATGGGCACAATTTGTAGTGCAATTTCATTGTCACTACAAGACTATTTGGAAAATTCTGGACTTCACTGTCTTATGCAGATGGTGGGTCACTGTTGAGGAGCCAGAGAGGAGTTGGATTCTCTTCTGAATAGGACCAGGAAATCTGGCATGACATCAGAGGGGAGACAGTACTTTTAGTGTAACAATGAGATCCCTTTTACCTGAGATGTGAGCTTGACTCAATCATGCACTCATATTATTGTTGACTGTTCATCGCTCGCCAAGTGTCTTGACTTTGGCTCTTTCTGTTGAGTGATAGTGTCTCCATCCATGTGCTGCTATCTCTGTCACTTACTTCCTTCAGTTTTCATCTTCCACGTGTCCTCCCACCTTCTTGTCATAAGTTTGGCAGACTGTTATTTCATCTCAGTAGTCAGTACACATCCACAAGAAATGTTTGTTCTCTTACTAGTAGAAGACTCACACAGCAACTGTCCTTGCAATTGTTTTGCTTTCCTTTGGTAGTCAAGAACTAGCTTTATCATTTTCTTTTCAAATTTCATTTAGGTTAGCCATTATATGTATAAAGTTTCATTAGGAGTGTTAAGTTTCTGAAACCTTCCAAGAACAAATTTACTGGATTTAATCTAGGAATGGGTAGTAAACTGTTTTAGCAATTTGTTCTACCCAAACTAGTGGAATCAATCGTATGCTAATTAATTGTATTTGGGACACATAAGTCATATCTTAATGAAGTTTTGGGAGCTTCCTCTGTGACTCATAGGGTAAAATGATCCATATGATAATGTTCAGCCAAACTTTTCAGAAAGGTCACTGGCTTATCATTTGACCTTTGAATCAGTTGATGTCAACTCAGTACTGAGGGGAACTAAAGTTTGATGCAATGAGGTGGAAATTGGAGGATGGTATAACAGTTAAGTGTAGAGATTGTAAAAAAGCTATGGAAAGATAGCAGAAAATGAACTTTCCATACAGCAGCATCAACAGAATCGGGCACTTGAAGGATATGTCGTAATCTGTTGCTGTGAGATGGAAAATTGGGAATGGTGAATTAGTCACTATTGTAAGAGAGACTGGTTCAAGCACCAGCTGGATGGGATTTGGAGACAAGTGGGAACAAAGGTAAGGGTGCACATAAAAGAGAGACTTTGGGCCTAATCCTCCCAGAGCTTTCCACCAGTTGGTGTTTTCTTTGCTCTAACCTTTAGGTCTCCGCAAACTACATAATGCCATTCCATCGTTGTGATTAGTCAATAGCGCCACTTAATATCATCAGGATGGTACAAAGTAAACTAAATGAACCTTCGTGCTTGTGCTTATAGTTATTCCTATGTTTCTATTTAGTTACACATAAATTTCAAGAAAGGGATGTTCAATTTACTGCTACGACTACAATGATAAAACTGCATCAGATACTCATTGAAATGGTTGATGAGATGTGGGAATACTTGAAATATTAAAAACTTGTGATGTGCCCTCGGTTAGTAATCCTGTTTTTATCTAACTCCTTTTATTTAATTGGAGAAATCCTGAGTTCAGCCATTGCTTTTGTACCCAGAGGAGAATTGTTTGCTGTGAGATACAGGTTGTAAGACTATCTTAACCAGTGTCACCCTGGGTTTGCTCAAAAGGCACCAGCACCAACAGAACAGAGATCTATTCCTATTGCCCACTGGCTGACTACCTGAGTGAGCTGTGCACCTCACTGTGCTCTACTTTTCTCCAAAGTATACTCCATATATATCACATGACTATTCAAAGCTAACATTACATCAATTGCAAACAAATCAATTTCTTCCAATCCTGAATGTTAATCACTTCATTTACAATTTCAGTCAATTTTTAAATGTTCATTACATGTGAAACATATATCTTGAGGGGTTACTCTCAGATACCAACCCCTTGGTGTTCTGTGACTGAAGAGCTTTATTGGCCTTTGCCCATTGTATTCTGGTAGCTGTTTATTTCTAAACAATTGCATAAGTAATCACTCTGCCCACTGCATCATCTCTCATTACATGGTGGTCTCCCTGACTTTGCTGTCACCTAATGCTTTCTGGACATTTATGGTAAATTTGCATCAACAATATTAGAAGGCTTTTGATGGTGCTTAATTTACTCCCAAAAGAGGTAATTAATTATCATATGTTGTGTTGTAACTATTTCCTGTGACAGCAGAACTGGCTTTAAAATTGTGAAAAGAGAAAGAAAATACCAGAAATACTCCTTTCATCTGACAATATCTACAGGCAGAGAAACCGAACTAATATTTCAGGTCAATTATCTTTCATCAAAATCAGGAATATTTAGAAATGTAATAGACTTTGGAGTATGGGGTGAGTGGAAGACGGATAAAGGAAAATCTATGACAGGGTGAAAGAGGAGTAAATGAAATGAGAGAACATTTGTTCCTAAATGGCCAAGGGAAATGGTGATGGGACAAAGAAAGAAACAAGATATGGGCCTAGAGAAAGTGTACTGCTGTTTAAAAGCAAAAGCATGGGACAAACCAAAACATGTAAGAAAAGAAAAATAAAATGGGAGTAGAAATCAGAGTCTGAAATTGTTGAACTTCATGTTGGTTCTGAAATGCTGTAAAGTGCCTAATTGAAAGATGAGGTGACGTTCCTTGAGCTTTGGTCAAACAGTACAATAGACTGAAGTTAGGGATATCAGTGTGAAAACCAGATGGAGAATTAAAACCACCAGACTATCAGAATCTTGGGGTCATGCTTGAGGACTGAATGGAGGTTTTCCACAAAGCAGTCTGGTCGCCTCATGTAAAAATGACAGCATTGTGGGCAGTAGATATTGAATGCAAAATTAAAAGATGTACACACAAATTACCGTTAGAGAAGAGTCTTTGAGATCTTGGATATTGAGGAGAGGAGCTAACACAGCAGTTGTTATATTTCCTGCATTTGCACAGAAAGGTGCCATGGGAGGATCATGGAATTTTGGCATTTATTGAGTGGATTTCGATGTGGCAGAGGGAACAGTACCTTCAGAATGCTCTAAGGAATGGGCAGGATGTGTTTGGTAGTGGCATCACCCTGGGGTTGGCAAAAATGATCTAAATACAGAAGCTGAAGCTGGTATTTGGATTGGGGTTGTGGAAGGCAGGGACCAGTGTGCTACTGGGAAAGAGGTTAGAGCAGATGTGAAGGAAATGGGTCTGGCACTAGTGCAAAAGATCTCTGTCTCAATTGCATCTGTCTTGGTCCATGATGCAACAAACAGTTTAATGAGAATCCAAAATCTATACAGAAAGGAGGGTCCACCTACACTAACCAAAGCCTGTAGGATATCAGTCAACCTGGAATTCAGAGTTGGTGATCCAGTATCCACACTCCTGATTGAGAGGAGGAATACTGCCCCTGAACCAGTAGCCTGTTTGTGGGATTGCTGGTGTGGGGAAGAGGTTTTTAAAAATAAGTCCCAGACTTATTCTCTTTAAGGGGTTAACCACTGTTGGCTTATGTTTCCATAACTGCCAAGCTACCATCAGTGTCAGGATTCAGATGGTGACTGTCACCAACCATTCAGCTATGAATAGTACTGTAGCCTCCTGATCTTGGCTCCACCCAATATTTTACTGTATGTAGTTTGTGGTATTATTTCCTGAGTAGGCGGATATTCATGGTTAAGCTAGACAAATTTTTAATCCGTAAGGGAATCACGGGTTATGGAGAGAAGGCAGAAGTCATGATCTCATTGAATAGAAGAGCAGACTTGATGGGCTTAAGGGCCTACTTCTGGTCCTACATCATATAGTTTTAGTTCCCCAAGGGCAGAGTTCCTGCATGTTTTTTGTTTTTCCTCTCTATCCTAGGATAAGACCAGTAATAATGCCAACTGCTAACACGTGGGAGATTAAAGAGGTACACATGCAAGTGCTTTTGCCTACCAAGGCATCAGTGGCAATAGACCATATCCCTTAAACATTGTATGCTAAGATTTAATACAAGTGAAACGGTGGACACGTTCTGCTAAAATGGTGAACCTGTAGCTACTTGCAGCTCCTGCTGGCTCTTTTTTTAAATTCATCACCATTTAGCACAAAGCATGAACCTCCTTAATTGGACTCCTAACACACAGTTGTCTGCCTTTGAAATTCTATCCCCCTGAATTATTGGAGGCAGCTTGTGTGTCTGTTGCAATAAAATGGCTCCAGTAGCATTGGATGATCTTGAAGATAGGGCGAGTTCACATAAGAGGTGGTATAATCAGACTGAATCAAAGAAAGAACAAAAAAAAATGTGCTTGTCAAATGTCAGCCCAGAATAAACTGAACTGGAATTGGGACGAGGTGAGCTCGGTCACTCTGAATGGAAGACCTTGTAGAGGTTGTTTTTAATGTATGCAGAAAAATTACTGGCAACAGTCAGTCTGCATTAGTACAGAGATGAAGGGTTTCCTTTGAAACACAAACCTGCCATTCCCTCCAGGAGCCCATCTGCACAAGAGTGCAATACAATCACTTTATGCCATGACATGCTGTCATCTACACTTCAGTGATTTGAGTCAACTGTTCAGTTTTGTATTTTCATTAAAGGAAATGTCCCAAATAATAATTTTGTCAAAAAATCAGAATCAAAAGTACTCAATACAGGACTGTCTGATGAAACACATCTCACATCATCCAGCCACTCTTCTCCCACCAGAAATATAAGCTTAAAGACGAATTTAATATTTATGCCAAGTTTACTTCTTCCTACAAAGAAATATCATTTCACAAGTCCATTACACAAATGGTAAGTAGTGAAGGAAAAAAATATGGAATCATATAACAGACAGATACTTCAATGGGCCGACCAGTTTATTTTTCCACAGATGTACCCAATGGACATCTTAATCTGTAATCTACACCTTTTCATGAAGAGGATACCTTCTATTTTGTTTATTTTTCCCCCTATCTCTTGTCTGCAGTTGACTATATTGCTGCACAGTAATTTATATGAACTAGTCACATCCTGCTGCCTTTATCATACAGCATTCTGGCTGTGTGTTACTCTAGCTACGAAGTACTCATGATATTGATGAAGCATCTCAACTGACAGTGATCCTGCCCAAACACACTCAGTTTGTCGTAATGGGATTTATTACCACTCTTCACCACCACCACCACCACCCCCACCCCAGCCCCACTACCTTCCCTCAAACCACCACCCTCCACCCCAGCCTTATTTCTATTGAAGAATGGAATCAGTGTAATGCCCTTTCTGCTACCCTGGTTGAGATCACTTAACAGCACAGACCTATGCTGAAACCTGGCAAACATGCAAGGTACAAAATAAGAGTTCAGTCGGCCCAGTTAGTCTTTACTAAAATTAGCTTGTTCAGCCTCCTATACAATTTCATCCGAGGCTGTCAATATGTCCTTCTGTACCTTCCTCCTTTATGCTTATCTGTGTTCCCTTTAAGTAGATCCATGCTGTCTGTTTCAACTACTTTGTGTATTGGTAAGTTCCATATTCCAACTGCTGTCTGGGTAAAGATCAAAATTGTATAATACCACTTAATGTCAGGGCATTAAGCCACTGAATCATCAGGAGTGCTATTGTTTTTAATATCTGCAGAAAACTGTTGTGTATGCCACTAACTGTACTCCACTTTACAAGAAGGGTAGTAGAAATAGGCCAACAAGTCTAACATCAGTGGTACAGAAACTACTGGGGAAATTAATGAAGGGAAAAATTAATCTCCATTGACAGAAGCAAGGTTTGATCAGGAATAGTCAGCGTGGATTTGTCGGTGGGAGGTCATGCCTAACAAATTTGATGGAATTTTTCAGGGAGGTGACCAAGTGTTTGGATGAACTTAGGGAAGTCGATATAGTTTATATGGATTTCAACGTCCCACGTGGGGAACTGATAAAGAAGGTAAAAACAAATGGGATTCAGGGTAACTTGGCAAGATGGATCCAAAGTTGGCTTAGTGATCGGTTTTTGTGACTTGAGCCCAGTGTGCAATGGCATAACAACAGGGATCAGTACTTCATTCCTTATTGTTAATGAAATTCATAAATTATGTAGATGAGAATGTGGGAAGAATGTTAAGTAAGTTTGTGGATGATACAAAGATTGGCCTGGAGACTGACAGTGAGGAGGAAAGTGTTAGCTTACAGGTCTATATAAACAGATTGGACAGATGAGCAGATCAACGGCAGATGGAATTTAACCCTGATGAAAGTGAAGTGATGCATTTTGAAAGAAGGAATAAGACAAGGGAGTATTCAGTGAATGGCAAAACAATAGAAATCTAATTACATGTGCATAGTACATGACATAAACCCAGCTAGCTCAGAGTTGGCTTCTAGAGTGAACAAAACCCCAAACATTCCTGTTATATCTATCAGCCAGGGCTCCCTGATTGGACCAGGTTGACAGCCCCAATCAGGGAACTCCTATTCTGAGATCCACTTGGCTGACCTCATTCCAATCACTACAGAAGGTATAAGGGATGCTTGCTTTTGTCAGCTGTGACATAGATTATAAGTGCAGGGAGGTCATATTGGAATGTTACAGAACGTTGGATGGGTACTTGTGGAGTACTATGGGGAGTTCTGGTCACCATACTATAGGAAGGATATGATTACACAAGATGGGGTGCAAAGACAATTCATCAGGATGTTGCCTGGAATGAAAAAGAGGTGTTGGCCTAGTGGTATTGTCGCTCGACTGTAAATCTAGAGATCCAGATAACATTCTGGGAAGCCGGGTTTGAATCCCACCACAGCAGACGGTGGAATTTGAATTTAATAAAATATCTGGAATTAAGAATCTAATGATGGCCATGAATCCATTGTCTATTATCAGACAAACCCATCTGGTCTGGTTCACTGATGTTCTTTAGGGAAGGAAACTGCCATCGTTACCTGATCTGGCCTGTATGTGACTCCAGACCCACAGCAATGTGGTTGACTCTCAACTGAGGGATGGGCAATAAATGCTGCCTAACCAGCGACACCCTCATCCCGTTAATGAATAAAGAAAAAAGAAAAAGCATTTCAGCTATGAAGAGAGGGTGGATAAGCAGAGGTTGCTTTCTTTGGAGTAGAGAAGGTTGGTGGGGTCATGATAGAGATGTGTAAAATTATGAGCGGCATGAACAGGGTGAATAGAGAGTAGCCCTGAGTTGAAGGGTTATGAACTAGGGGGCGTAATCTTAAAGTGAAAGGCAGGAGATTTAAAACAGATTTCAGGAGAAACCTTTCTTCGTCCAGAGGGTGATTTCTGGAATGCACTGCCTGGAAGGGTATTTGACACACACAACCTCACAACCTTCAAAAAGTACTTGAAATATCTTAACATTCAAGCCTATGGCCTTAATGCGGAAATGTAGGTATAGTGTAAGTAATAGTATATTTTTGGCAGTACAGACAGGATGGGTCAAAGGGTCTTTTCTGCACTATATGTTGAGTATGCACTGAGGCTGATCTGCCAATATCAGTTGAATTATTATAACACAGCATGCTGCTTCTTGCATGCAAACCCTACGAGGTCTGCAACATGTCATATTTCACATGAGAGAATTATATTGCTTTAAAAAAAAGGAAATTGATATTCAATGTAATTTTGCCTGTTAGAATAACAAATATGCCCAGGTTCTTTGACATTTTCTCAGAGCTGGATCTTCACACATGTGCAGGCTTTGCTGCAGCCTCTTTTGTAACTAATAATTCTACCTCATTTACAAGGGCTGTTTCTCCAGTGTGCAGTGAATCTTCCAGTAGTACATTGCAAAATGAGAAATCAAGATGAAGGGCCACAGGGCATATATTGCCATCATTCAGAAGCTGCAACACTGACTGTAACTTGCATTAGTAAACAAACGATCAGGAATCCTACTTCAGGTACAACAGGTAATGGCAAAATTATAAGAAGCGTATTATTACATCAGAAATAAACAGGTGAATGAAGCATCAATACCAAGAAGTTACAGTGTACTGCATAAGTAGGAATCCTATATGCAAATACTAGAGTGTAAGGAATAAATTAAATGAACTGCAGGCACAAATTCAAATTGAAGATTATGATATAATAGTCATTACTGAAACATGGCTGCAGGGTGATTGGGAACTAAATATACCAGGTCATGAGGTTTACAGGATGACTAGGGAAAACGGCAGAGGAGGTAGAGTTACTGTTTAGAAATAAAAATTACTTCATTGGTGAGGGTGGGTTTAATTAGGCGAAAGCATTCAGTAGTGAGTATATGGCACTGAGGAATAGTGAAGGATCTAAAACTGTAAGAAGTGTTGTGTTCAGACCCTCGTTAGCATCTCTGAAGTGCTGGATTGTATAAATGCAGAAATCAGTCAGGCATGTAGCAAAGCCAGAGAGACTAATGAGGGATTTTAACAGTAATATAGATTGGGAGAGGCAGGCAAGTACCTATCAGAAAGATGGTGAATTTCTGGAATGTGTCTGGGATAGTTTCCAACAGCAATATGTCCTGGATGCAACAAGGGACAAGCAATATTGAATTTAGTCATGAGTAATGAGCAGGATTTAATTAGGAACCTAATTATGCACAAATATTTACAAATAGTGATCATAATGTGATCGAGTTCAATGTAGCATTTAAAAGCAAAAAGCATGAATTAGCTACTGGAGTTTTATATTTAGGTAAAGCTGGCTTTAACAAGATGAGACAGATTGGCCACAGTAAACTGGGAAAATCTGCTAGTGGATTAAACAACTGAAGAACAGTGAACAATGTTGATATGAGACAGAGAGGGATGACTAGTCCAGGTAGCAGAGACCTCCCGCATGGATGACCTTGCTGCTTTCTGCTTGGATCCACTGTCTGCACAGATCCATAAGCATCCGTGACCGGTTTAAACTGGAACTGGGCCTTTTGATCTTTTCATCCCCGTCGTCATCAGTTCAGATTATCTGAAAGTCCTGGGTATATAGTTAGGAGGGGCTGAGGCGTGTGCCAAAACTTGGAGTATAATCAGCAAGCTGAGGCAGAAACTGGGCAGATGGGAGCACTGCTCTCTCTCCACTGCGGGTCAAAACCTGGTGATCAAGTGTAAAGTACTCTGTGTTATGTGTGGCATAGGTCTGGCCTATTCCCCAAGGCTGTGCCACTGCAGTCACCTGAGCCATCTTCCACTTCATCTGGAGGTCACAGATGGACTGTGTCCACAGGGGCACCATGTACAAAGCTCTAGATAAGGGGGCACAGTGGAGGGCAAGAATGTACCCGATGCCACCCTCATCCTGATGGCCACCTTTGTGTGTGATTGCATCTGTGCATAGACCACAAACACCAAATGTTACTACTGAGATTCTACCCGTCCCCAGTGTTGCAAAGGATTGGTCTGGCCTTGTTGCTGCGAAATGCTCCAAGTAGTTGGACTGTCCCACATCATATGCCCCTCGTGGAAAAATGTGTACAGGAACACACTTTGACCACAAGTCCATCAGGCAGTGGTCAGCACATAGTGTCCTCAAGACCCTGCAGAAAAAGATCCTGCTGGGTGGTTCCCTGAGCAGACTGTCAAAGGCATTTGGCAGAATACCTCATCACCAGAACTTTTCAACAAGCACCAAGCTGCAGCTTGGCTGGTGGTGAGAGGGGCACTACCTGTGAGATCCTTCATGTACACCTGGACTCTGCACCACCGCATGCTGCCCTTAAACAGGCTCCAGGAAGGAAGAGACGATCGCAAGTCTCCTTCTGCATTTTGCCTATGCAGAGATGATCTGGAGAGAGATAGCGGTTTTTGTCAAGGTTCATCCCCAGCAGCACTGTAACACAGTACCCAGTGCTCTAAGATCTGTTCTGTGGGATGCACACCAAGACAAATATCAACCTCGCTTGGAAGACCATCAACGCAGTGAAATATGTCTGCCAGCATCTTGTTGTTCTTTCAGTACAAAGAGTTGCAGACTAGCATATTTCCAAGGTCCAGAACTAGGTGCCAAGAGATGCACTAAACCTTAGGGCTGTTGCCTCCCAGGCGCAGTGGGAAAAGACCACCGTCTAAGGTTTTTCTGCCAAAGAACAATAGGGGTCTATTGAGTTGTTAGATCCTCTGACTGCCTTAAGTGTATGTAAATAAGATAAGAAATAATGATAAATAAGAAATTCCTTTGACCTTTGCAACTGGAGGGAATGTCAGATTCCAATGTCTATTCTTAAAAAATCTTGATATACATGCGAGGACAATTCAGTACAGACTTTGCATATCAAGAAAAAATAGAGTATATTTTTGCAATAAAAAACAGCTAACACAGTACAAAACTAATCTATAGAGGGAAAAGTTCCACTTCACAGAAAAAACAAATGAACAACTAAAGAAATAAGGGACAATATAAAACTAAAAGGGCTTACAAAAATGCAAAAAACAGCTCAGATCCCACTGAATGGAAAAGATACAAAGACCGGTAAAGCAGCTTATACAAGGAACTAAAGGGGATTATGAGAGGAAACTTGCCAGGGATATCAAAATCATTAAGAAGAAATTTTGTAGTTACATGAAGGGAAGGCAGCTGCTTGGCAGCAATATTAGCCTACTAAAGACTGAACGTGGGGAAGAAAAGCAATGACTAAGGGCAAATGGCAGACATTTTGAATAATTACTTTGTCTCAGTAATTACAGTTAAAAAAAAAAGGACAGCTGCTGGAAGTTCCAAGGAAATTAATAGTGGATCAGGGATGGGGACTGAATAAAATTAACATAAGTAAAGCACTGATAGAGATTATTGGAATTAAAGAGTGACAAATCCCCAGGATTTGACAGTTTCCATCCAAGGATGCTAAAGGAAGCAGGGGGTAGACACCCTCTGAAGAAAATAATTTTTCAGAGTTCCTTACATACAGGAGTCATCCTTCTCGATTGGAACATTGCACATGTCACTTCACCTTTTAACAAGGGCAAAAGAAGAAAACCAGGGAATTACAGACCCGTTAGCCCAACATCTCAAGTGGGGAAGCTGCTGGAGTCTATAATCAAGGATGGGGTAACTGAAACACCTTAAATTTTAAGTGAATTGGCGGGGTGGGGGGGTGGTGGTAGTAGCATAGATCAGTAAACCTTGTTGAATTTTTTGAAATACCTTCCAGGAGGTATTTGATAAAGTCCCAAATAAGAGATTGTTAACTAAGGTAGAGCCCACAGAATTGAGGCAAATTGCTGACATGGTTGAGAAATTGGTTGAATGGCAGGTGACAAGAAGTAAGGATAATGGGTAGGTTCTCAGATTGGCAGAATGTAAGCAGTGGTGCCCCACCAGAACCTGACTTGTGGCTTCAATTATTCACATCATTTATTAACTACTTGGATAATGGCATAGGAAGTCATATATCCAGATTTGGTCATGACACAAAGTTATGTGGCATTGTAGACAGTGTAGATGGTAGCATAAAATTACAAAGGAATACCAATAGACTAAGTGAAGGGGCAGAACAGTGGTAGATGGAGTTCAGTGTAAGTAAGCATGACATGATCAATTTTGGACTGAAAAAGGACAGATCAGGGTACTTTCTAGATGGTATGAGGTTAAATACGGCGGACGCCTAAAGAGATTTAGGGGTTAGGGTGAATGGATCTTCAAAATGTCTCAAACAGGTGCAGAAAATAATCAAGAAAGCTAATGGGGTGCTGTCCTTCATATCTAGAGGACAGGAGTGCAAGGATGAAAAAAATTGCTGCAGTTTTACAAAACCCTGGTTAGAACCCACTTGTAGTATTGTGCACAGATCTGGACATCACACTTTAGGAAGCATATGTCGGCCTTGGAGGGAACAAAGTGTAGATTCACAAGAATAATACCAGAACTTCAGGAGTTAAGTTATGGAGAGATTAAGTCTGTTTTCTCTAGATTTTAGAAGGTTCAGGATGATCTGATGAAAGCCTTCAAGATATTAAAAAGGAAAGAACGGGATAGATAAAGGGGATTCTAGAACTAGGGGACATAATCTGAGAATTAGGACCAGACCATTCAGGGGAGGTATTAGGAAGCACTTCTACACACAAAGGGTAATAGTCGTTTGGAAGTGTCTTCCACAGACAGCAGTGAATGCTGACTCGGTTGTTAATTTTGAATGTGGAATAGATCATTCTTCTGTAAAGCAGAGGTATTAAGAAACATGGCCAAAGGCAGGTGTATGGAGTGAGGCCAGAGATCAACCATTATCTCATTGAATGGCCTACTCTGTTCTTATGCTCCTGTGCGTTTATAATAGAACTTTTACAGTGGTTTCAAAAAAATCCCAAAGCGAATGAGGAAAATTATAAATCTATTCTTGAATCTTCACAGCCAATGGATAATGGGGTGAAAAGGAAATCTGAAGAAGTAGCTCTTGCTTCGAGATACCGACTTAATTTCAACATTGTGGATACAGAGAGAGGGAAGAACAAATAGCATGGAGGTTGACAATCTAGCAGGAGCAATATTTTCAGTATTTAGTTCAATTTAAAATGGGCATTGATTTATTAAGCATCACCAGACATATGGAACTGATAGTGTATGACACCTGCATCATACTGATCCATGCAATATGAGACCAAGTTGTGCCCCCTCATGTTTTGTTCACATCAAGTTTGTATATTTTAATATTGGAGTAGGGTGGTACTAAGTAATGGACACTGATGAGGGAAATAATCATAGGCATCTTAGGGAACATCTGTGTACTCTTGCACAAAATATTCAAGCAGAGTTTTTTAATTATGCAATAAAACCAGAGCATCGTGGTAGGAGGGAGATGGGGAAATGAATTCAATGTACTAGCTCAGGAAAAGAAAATAAAACTTTGCATGTAAAATGAAAGCGATCTGGGGGTACCAATCAACCGTAAATTCATTGTCCCATCAGTACTTGGTTATAGAGAGTAAAACAGATCTAATGTTGGAATAAAGTAAATGCTTATCTATAAGAAACAACAGTGAAGTGACTTTGACACTTTATAAGTCATTGGCGTGACTACACTTACAATACTGAGAGAAGTTCTGGCCACCTTAGTACAGAAAGGATCTTGCAACAATTGAAAAATACAGAAGACAGCAACAAGAATATTTGAAAGAATAGAGGAATTAGGTTTGGCGGGATTAGGATTAGGAGTGATTATGTAAATTGAGCACATTTGTCAGAGGAGTGAAGAAGATGGAGAGGTGACTTGATTTGGTTTTTAGGATACTAAAGGCATATTAAGCTCTTTCATTTGCATTGAACAATAAAACAGATGACATGACCAGTTCTTAAAGGGGATAAATTCAAAATTAAACTAAGAAATAATTTCTAATGGGTGGGTGCTCAATCTATAAAACAGCCTTCCCAGGGAGACCATGGAAGAAACGATAACTGCTCCATCCAAGTGCAAGTTAGAATGATTTTATTCAGGTAACAAAATTCTAGAATACACTACATAAATGATTTAAGGCATGAGGTATGTTTGGAAAAAGCAGGTAACTTTAAGCCTATTGTTCTGGGGTTTTCCCTCAAATTTGTGTCTGAGTCTGTTATAAACTACTTGACTGAAATTAATTGACAACTCCATTTCTGTGCATCATGTGTTCCTAAGGATAAAGGATTATCTAGATGGATCATGGTCTTTTTTTCATCTCACAATTCCATGTTTCTATAACCATTATATTTTGGTAGCTATAATCATGTAGCTTGCTGCATTGATAGCTGTTTTCCAGTGCAAAAGGCAGCATGCTTTGATTCTACATGTTGAAGAGATTTTCTGGAAGGCCCATTAAACCTAAAGAAGTGTTTACCATCTGTTCTGCCCGAGAGGGGTTCTTCCATTGAACAGAAAGCTAGAATAGAAGCCAGGGTCACAGAGGCAACCCTCATTCAATTTTTAAAGAGAAAAACCTGTTTTTGTATATTTATCTCAGGGTGAAAAGAGAGAAAAGAGACACATTATTCTCAGCATGTCTCAGGCGCATCTAACACTTCCAACCTGCATATGTGCTGGTTTGATGCAAAGCCGTTTTGGTCTGACTTCAAAAGGGAAGAGAAAATTGCAAAAGTGCTGGTCCAATTCGGGTTGATTACATTTCCGCGAAGCATTGTGGCATGTTACGCTCCATTAAAAGTGCTATGCAAATGTAGTGGACTTCCCTTCTCCATTTCCCATTTCATCTTTTTTGTTCTTGGTGTATAATTCCACAGTGATCAGAAATGCATTGGCATGCCATTCAATCCACACCAGTTCTGAGGAAGGGTCACCAGACCCGAAACGTTAACGCTGTTTTCTCCTCCACAGATGCTGCCAGACCTGCTGAGCTTTTCTAGCAACTTTGTTTTTGTTCCTGATTTACAGCATCCGCAGTTCTTTTGGTTTTTAATCCACTTTGCATATTGCCGTTTTGATGAGTGAGTGGTCAAATGCATGGCTGATGTTGTATTATGTGGTTAAATGAGAGGTTATTCATTTTCATAGCAAAAATAGGAAGGCAGATTATTATTTGAATGGCTGTAAATTGAGAGGGAAATATTCAATGAGACCTTGATGTTCTTATGCATTAGTTGCTGAAAGTAAGCCAGTAGATAGTAAAGAAGGCAAACTGTGTGTTGGCCTTCATAGCAAATGAAGTGACAGGAACAAGGATATCTTGCTCCTAACCTTTATGTTTCAAAGTATTCTGATTCTACCTTTGCATAGTATTCACAATTTACCAGTAGAGATGACTAGATAGCAGCCAAAGTAGGGATATTTAGTCAAAATTTCTCCTCCTTTCCCAGTTGGAGATGGCTCGTCTTCAGAAGTTCGGGGGGCATAAAATGATGATCGGGTGCTGCAAGTGTTGAAGCCTTTTTTGTGGGTATCCCTATCAGTGCGGTCACCACCCATGTGGGGTCTGCATCACTCCAGTATAATTAGAAAAGATTTACCTATGTACAGGGATGGGTTTTTATGTATAATTCAGAATCTTGGTCTTGTTTGGTTGCATCAAGCTGTAACTATTTCAGCAGCCATTTTTCTCTAAATTAAAGGTTGTTGGCTTTGTAAAATTATACTGAACTAACCAGAGTTATCAACATTAAATTGAATCACTGCTTTCTAATAAATAGTCTCATACCTTTTAGTAATGCCAGTATATTCAGCAGTTTTCACTGTGAATACAACCAAATATATTGCATGACCCCATAAGACATCCATGTCCTACTATCTCATGTCCAGATCGCTTGTGCTTTTATTTTGCTGTTTTCTTAGCATTTGGTTTGAACACAGAAAAAAAGAACAGTAATAGATCATGCAGCCTGTTCTAATAAGATATTTATTTTTGATTTTCTGCACCTGAATGCAACAAATCTGAAAACTAGGCATCAATCAGTACAGACAGTGCTTCAGAATTTGTGGGGCTAGAAAGCCACTTCATTTACGTGTAGAGATTGGAGAGGGTGGGGTTGTTCTCCTTGAAGCATAGAGGAAAAGGTGAGCTTTGACTGATGTGTTTTTAAAAAATGAATTGGTTTTGATAGAATAAATAAAACGAAACTGTTCCCACTGACAAATCAGTCAGTGATCAAAGGAGAAAGATTCAAGGCAATTGGCAAAAGAACAAGAGGTGACAGGGGGATTTTTTTTACATAATGAACTGTTGGGATCTGGAATACGTTGCCTGAAGCAGATTCAAAAGTAACATTCTACAGAAGACTGGATTAGTACTTGAAGGAAACATGCTTTGTAGAATTGTGGGGAAAGAGCACGGAAGTGGTATTATTGGATTCTTTTTTAGAATTGGCCAAATTTAACTTTGGTCTGTGTACTCTGTATCCATTAAAACAGTTTGTGGCTATACTATTTGTCATCTTTTCTCACCTCTGTTCCATCTTTGAATTACACTGGTACAGTTCAAAGCTTGAACATTTCTTTATTAAAAAAAAACTACTGTAGGCTTTTCTATGCTCCCAAAAATGAAACAAATTAAAGTGCACTTGACATCTCAAAGTTTTGCCATTATTAAACCTGAAACTTTACCTGTTCCCAGAAGCTAAAATCATTTTGCTCTTTATCCAGAGTGAAACTTTCAAACTTCACTTTGGCATTCTCTCTCCACCACTGCTCTCTTACAAATACATGAACAAGGACCATGTGTAGGCCACTCAGACCTTCAAACCTCTCTGCTATTCAGTAAGATCATGGATGATCGCACTTTAAACCAAACTCTATATTTATGCGTATCTCTGATAATCTTTCATCCCTTTAGTAATTAAGAATATGAATCCACCATCTTTCAAGGAAGGGAATTCCAAAGATGCTCACGCCTCAGTAAAAAAAAAATCTCATCTCTGCTTTAAATGGGTACTTATTTCGATAACGCCTAGTTCTAGATTCTTCCACAAGAGGAAGTATCCTTTCAACATCCACCTGGTCAAGACCCTTTAGAATCTTATATTTTCAATTAAGTCACCTGAACCCTTCTAAACTCCAGAGGATGTAGGCCTAGCCTGATTAGCCTTTCCTCATAAGGCCATTACTCATTTCAGGTATTAGTCTAATAACCCTTTTCTTGATTTGCTTCAAATGCATATACCTCCTTCCATAATCACAGTGACCAGTACTATACACAATACCTCAAACATGGTCTCACCAATGCCCTGAATAACTGAAGCATAATCTTGCATTTAATTCCCCTTGCAGTAAACTATAACATTATAGTAGCTTCCCTGATTCCATGCTCTACCTGCATAATAACCTTCTACAATTCATGCATTAGGACACCTAGATCTCTGCAGCATCGTACCATTTAGATGATATGCTTCTTTTTCATTCTTTCTGCCGAAATGGACAATTTCACTTTCCCGCATTGTGCTCCACTTGCCAGAGCTTTGTCCAGTCACTTAAATATTTATATCTTTTTGTAGGCTCCTTATGTCCTTTTCACAATGCATGTTCCTTTGCCATTGGCAAATTTAGCAACCTTACTTCTGGTCCCTTCACCCAAGTCATTATGTAAATTTATACAAATTATGAAGAGTTGAGACTCCTGCACCAACGTCTGTGGCACATCATTCATGACATCCTGCCAGCCTGAAAATGACCCATTTATTCCTATGCTCTGCTTCCTGTTAGTCAGCCAATCTCTCGAAGCCAATGTTATCCCCTACGCCAGGAGCTGTTATTTTCCAAATAACCTTTGATGAAGCGCCTTATCAAATGTTTTCTGGAAATCTAACCACTGGTTCCACTTAATCTACAGATTCAAAGAACTTCAATAAAGTAGTTAAACATAATTCGCCTTTGATCAAACCATGTTGGCTCTGCCTGATTACCTTGAACTTATCTAAGTCCCCTGTTATAATATTTTCAAGAATAGCTTCTAACATTTTTCAGTGACAGATGTTAAGTTAACTAGCCCATCATTTCCTGCTTACCGCCTCCCTTTCATTTTCAATTTTAAAAAATCACGTTAGCAATTTTTCAGTCTAAAGGAGCTGTTGCTAAATCTAATGAGTTTTGGAAAATTAAAACCAACATAGCAACTTCTTTTAAGACAATGGAATAAAATTCATTGGTGTCTGGGGACTTGTCAACTCTCAATTCCATCAATTCACTCAGTGCTACTTCCCTAGTAATTATAATATTCTAAAAATTTCAATTCTGATTTGCAGCTATTTCTGGGATGTCACCCGTATCCTATCAAGTGAACTTGGATGCAAAATACCTGTTCAATTTGTCTACCATCTCCTTATCCTCTATTACTAATTCCCCAGACTCTTGTTGTTTATTACTGGTCATCATGTAGTCAGCTATTCCTTACTCTTTGAAATAAAAATCATGTTGGATTTATATAGTGTCTTTTCCTGACTAGATATTCCAAAGAGTTTTACAGCCAGTGATGAAATTTTGAACAGCTGTCACTTGCCAGACAACATGGCAGTCATTTTGTACACAATAATTCCCACAAACAACAATGTGATTATCCACAATAATCTGTTTTAAGGTGCAGTTGAGCTAGACAGCAAATATCAGTGGAATTGAAGGATCAAAGTTGAGTGTCTCAGATCTGTTCCCAGCAGGAGAGGGGACAAATAGCAAAGATAACTAGTTATCTTTGATCCCTGATTTTTTTTTTAAATAAAGATAACTAGTTATCTTTATTTAAAAAGAAATCAGGGATCAAACCCGGAGCCATCCAAGAAACCTGTTGTCAAACCTTTACCATGGCGACTCGGAACAATCTTCCTAATTTTTTTTAATGAACAAAAGTTTCAGTTTTCTGCTATGGATCCATGTTTTGAATGGTGTACCCTATGCTACTTTTACATTGACCCTTGGTTAATTGGAAATCTCTGAGACTTCTAATTCTGGTTTCTGTAATTCGGCACATATTCAAGGGACTCTTTTGAAAAGGAGAGGGAGATTTACAATCTTCCCACTGATTGCAGAAAACTAAATGTTACCTTGTAAATGATTTTAGCTGGCACATACTGACTGAATTGAAGACGTGAATATGGTGAGTCACTCAGAAGTTCGGACTTTGTGTTAAATAATTATTTTCCTAGCCACCACATGCTTAGGGTCTTCTATTTCCCCATATTAATGAATACCAAGCCTTTATGAGGTAGCCACTACCAAAAACCTTGCGACTGAGAGTTAGCTGACAAGCAATGATTTGTCAGCAACAATGCACAAATCCTTCAGAATGCTTTAAACATAATTTACATTTCTTTTATCCATTTGTGGGATGTGGGCGTCACTAGCTGGACCAGCATTTATTGCCCATCCCTAATTGCCCAGTGGGTCAACCACGTTTGTGGGTCTGGAGTCACATGTAGGCCAGACCAGATAAGGATGGCAGATTTTCTTCCCTAAAGGACATTAGTGAACCAGATGGATTTTTTCCTGACAATTGGCAACGGTTTCATGGTCATTTCTTAATTCCAGATTATTATTGAATTCAAATTCCACCATCTGCCATGGTGGGATTTGAACCCAGGTGCCCCAAAACATTACCTGGGTCTCTGAGTTAATAGTCTAGTGATAATACCACTAGGCCATCACCTACTCAATTTTTAAACAGTGGTACACTTCTTTAAAATCATGTCTGCTAATTGCTGTGGTGGTGGGTTTACACAGACCCTGTACGAGCCGTGTAATACAATTGGTGACCAGTGGAGGTTGCTCACGATAGGCCAAGTTGAGATGAATTGTGAATTGCAGTGAATTTCAATGATAGCGACTATTATTGTTGTTTTTCGTTCTAATTTCAAGGGTCTTGTGCAAGTTTTGTTTTAGGAAAGCTTCTCTCTCATGAAATGTGTATTGCGGCTCATCAGTTTTTATTACTTGATGCAACACTCTGATATTGACCCTAATTTTGTTTCATAACCATGGACACCTGCTTCTGGACACAGTTGCAGGAGTCTGCCTGTGTACTTAAGAAAAACCATAAAACATTTATTGAACAACAAAGTTACAAACTATATTACTGGACATAGAATTTCATTACAGACCCCAGAAAAGAATTCAAACTCAGTCTACTTCTTTTAACTCAACAAGATATTTACAAATACCAGAACAATGAAGATTTACTACTGTCTTCACACCTAGAGTTTCTTCATCAGCTTGGCACAGCTACAACCGGTTTCCTTCTGACAAATGTCTGCATATTCTCTAGGCACATTGTCATTAGTTGGTATTTCTCCCTGAGATGCCTAAACCTGCAAATTAAATTTACCATTACTTTACTTCAAGAATAAACCCCAGAGTTCTCAAAACTCAGTCTTCAGCAGCCATACAAGATTTCTTTCTTGAGAATTTAACAGAAACGCCTACACTCTATCATAGCACGCAGACACACTGACTGACTGCCCTCTGGATTGTTCTGTGGAGTCCCTGGACTCCTGTTGCTAGGCAACGACACAGTTTTTTATTTCTTTTCATTTCTTTTACAGGTGCTAAAACAGTAAGCCTCATCTGTTCCATTGGTAATCAAGCCATTCTCCGTGATTTGTACCATTTAATATAAATATTTTGATTCCATCAACAAAATAGCGGATTGTTTTCCTTCTGGCACTCCAATCTAGAACAAAAGAGACTTTCATCAACAAACTCAGTTTTAAAACAAGGCAGTCTGTTCTCCCGCACCACCCCACCCACTCACCCCTCCCCCCCCCCCTCCCCCGCAAACATCTGTGCATCCTCTTCCAGCTCCATGAACCTCTAAAATCTCTGCACTTATACATTTCTGGCATCTTGTATCTATGATTTTCACCGGCCTAGGTACTTAGCTTTGGAATTCCGTACCTAAACTCCTCCACCTCTGCATCTTTCTTTGCTCCTGATTATGTTCCATAAAACTGATGTCTATGATCAAATTTTTTGCTCACCTATCCTAATATCTTCCATAATTTAGAACCATATCCCAGCATGAATCAGTGCCTTTATTTAATCCTCAGCCATCATCTCTAAAGGAGATTATCTGGTGGTCAGCATGTATGCTGTGCCCACATTGAATCAGAGAATCCCTACAGGTCAGAACAGATCATTCAGCCTAAAGAGTCTACACTAATCCTCTGAAGAACATCCTATGCCCACTTGCCTCCCAGATTATGGATCATCAGATGCCCATTGGGACAAAACACGAGCAATTGCACTTTTAAAATCTCAATTTGATGCATTACTGTCCTGATGCCTCCATGACACAGTGGAATGTTCAAACTGAGAGGAGGGTTGGGTAATCTTTTAACATGCTCACTGCCAGTTAATGGCCTGTTAAGCTCCTTTTGAGGAGTTTGTTCTCAGGTCAGGAAAGCCAGAGGTAATTTTCAGTTTCTAAATTGACATATCTGATCAACCTGATGCATGCTAGTGAACACCCATCAGTTCAATTCAGGAAACATTCAAGTGATATTTGGTTTGTGTTAACAGATTTTTGGCATAAGGGGGCAGGTATAGTACCCTTAAGTTGTCTGTTTGGCCATTTTTGTGTGCATTGAGGCTGCTGACCTCACATTGTGGCGTCTCCTCTCTTCTGCAAGGCAGTGGAAGGTTCCACCATGACTCTTGCCTGCCTTTGCCTCTCAACTGCTACAGGTAATTTCCATCTCCTGGTAATATACGTTGCCAATAATTGGATGCCAAGACCACCACTGGCCCAAATAGGCCATTTACAATGTATCTGCAAAGCATGTTGAGTGCCACATATTTCCCAGGCATGGGACACCTGGCCCCTCAACTGCAACCTAATTTTATAGAGCAGCCTTCGCCCCATGTCCCTTTGGGCAGCACAGTGGCCCAGTGGTTAGCACGGCAAACCCAGGTTCACTTCCACCCTTGGGCAACTGTCAGCGTGGAGAATGAACATTCTCCCCGTGTCTTTGTGGATTTCTTCCAGGTGCTATGATTTCCTCCCACAGTCCAAAGATGTGCAGATTAGGTGGATTGGCCATGATAAATTGCCCATAGCATCCAGGGATGAGCAGGGTAGGTGAGTTAGCCATGGGAAATGCAGGGTTAAAGGGATAGGGTAGGTGATGGGATGCTCTTCCATGTGTCAGTGTGGCCTCAATATACAAATGACCTGTTTCCTCACTGTAGAGATGCTACAGTTCTACGATACTTTTGGATGACAAAAACCTACCAACCTAAGATTTAAAGCTTGCAATTGATCTACCCAGTTGCCGTTAGTGGAAGAAATTAAAAACGTACTCCATGTAAAGTCCCACATTAGTGGTAGGAAACTATTTCAGAAAATTCTGAAGGAAAGAATTAATATCTACTTTTAGGGATTGTCAATATGGCTTTGTCAGAGGAGGTCATGCCTAACAAATCAGAATTTTTCAAAAATGTGATCAAGTGTGCGAATGAGGGAATTTCAGTTGAAGTAGGATTTGAGAACAAAAGCTTTTTCAATTAGAGGGTAGTGGGAATCTGGAATGCACTGCCTGGCAAGTAGTGGAGGCTGGAAACCTTTCAACCTTTAAAAAATATTTGGATGAGCACTTTAAATATCATAACATTCAAGGGCATGGGACAAGTGCAGGAAGTTGGGATTAGCACCCTTTGTGGTAGTTATGTCAGTACAGATTCGACAGGCCAAAAGGGCCTTTTCTGCACCGAATGAAAAGAAAGGGGGAAAGAAAAATGAGAAGGTGAATCTCTAGTTTTTTAATGCTATGTTCCCTGGTCCTGGACTCTCCAACCAACAAAAAGATAGTTTTTCTATCTACCTGTCAGTTACTGATATCTTGAAAACATAAGGCTGGAATCTAATGAGAATGTTGAAAAGATTTTATAGATTAAGCAGCAGTTTCACAATGATTGGAGCTGAGGGAATTCACCATGCTCAGCCAATTACTTTAATCATTGCAAGTTGAATTATCAGTAATAGGGTGGCAGCTTCTGCAACATTCTGCGCCCATCAGTGATTTGTATGTTGTGCCAAGTTCCAGTGTGTCAACACTAAGAGGATTACTGCAGTATCACCCGACTAACCTTTCCGTGACATTAAAGATGCAGTGGGAGACAGAAATAAGTGCAGGAATTTAATGAAACCCGTAACCTGACTTCTTACTTAGAAAACTTTATAGAACAACCCTTTAACTGTCACCTGACAGACAAATAGCTGCACTGATTAGATCACGGGCATGATTAAATAATTAATTAACTGATTTTTAACAATTCATTTTTGGAATGTGAACTTTGGTGACAAGGTAAACATCTCTTGCCCATCTCAAACACACATCTTAGAATAACTGCAGTCTGAAATAAAGATGCTCCCACTGCATTGTTAGGAAGTTACATAATATTTAAAGTGCTGAAACTAGATTGGAATTGTAACAGTTTAACTCTGCTCAGAATGTTGCTCTGTAACTTGAGATGAGTTCAGAGTCAAACACAGTGGGGGCCACTTTACAGTTACATGTAAGACAAGCCAGTTAAGAACATCAGGTCTCTCTTCCTTTACAAATAAATTAACCAGTATGTGACTCGTGGTCATCTGGCAGCTTTGTAAGCACTTTTGCTAATATCAGCTTTACTACACCAGTTGCATAACTATACTGAATGGACTCTCTAACTTCAAATAATGTTGATCTTGCTAATATTGACCTTGCTTTGCAAAACAAAGCTTTTTACTGGACTGAGGTGTGTGTGACTACAGTAATTCAAATCAAATCAGCAATAATCAGAAGAGGAAGAAGGTGAAATAACAGCGGTGTCGATGATAAATCTCAAAGTCTAAATGGACAGTTGGCCACAGATTGTGAGATGGGGTGTGACTAGATCAAAAGCTTGGTCAAACAGAGGATTTTCAAGAAGCAGAATATTTTAGTGTATTATAGAACATGGACTTTAGGCAGCTGAAGGCTATGTTTGTAACACCAGCAAAACAGTATTTATTCCCATCTCTGTTCACTCTGAGGGCAGTAATAGTTAACCATGTAGTTCGGACTGGATTTGAATCGAGGCAGACCCCAGGTAGGGGCAGCAGACAGTTTACCCTAAAACAAAACAGTGAACCTGTTGGGTGTTTTAACTGTTTGTGACTTTCATTTTTTTTTTATCTAGTGCCAGTCAATAAATTGCTGGATTTAGCTGATAGTTAAACTGACTGTGCATCATGAAGTAGGATGTTGTACAATGTGATGCATCTCTAAAAATGCAACTCTGTTAAAATATCTTTGAGACACCCAAATGGCTCTTTTCCACTTTAGGAAATCTCCTGCAGACCCACCATCTGGAACACAATCTTTAGACTTTTTTTTCTGTATGTCAGCCCACATTGTTGTTAAGTATGCTGTTAAAATGAAGCATCATATGCCAGCCAATGTAGTATTTTATTTTTGTAGCTTTCAGTATGACTCCATAAAAGTCTAATAAAAGAATTAAGACTGCTTTATTGAGGAGTGAAGGGCAGTGTGCTCAAATGTTTGAACTATATTAAGCCATGTACAGGTGATGTATCTAATCTTTAATTTTGTGTGTTCACATGCTAATTTCCTTGACCAATTTTGAATCCTGTTCTTGCCCTTTTTTGAAGCGGTTGACTCCTCATTTGAATACTATTGATCTCAATCCTCTAATTCATCTCGGTGGCCACTTTCCATACATCAGTCTGACAGGGTAAAATGTTGAATTTTTGAAGAATGTTTTGTAACCATTTGGCATTCAAAATATATTTTGCAGCCAGTGAAGTAATTTTTGATGTGTATTTGCTATTGTAATGTCAGAATTGCAGCAGCTAATGCGTGCACATCCATGTCCCACAATCAGCAATAGATGACGGCCAAATAAAACGTTGAAAGGATATTTATTGGCCAGGGCAATTGGGAGAACTCCCTCACTCCTTTTTCAATAGTTTCATGGGACCCTTTACTTCCATTTGATGGCAAAGATGATTTAACATTGCATCAGAAAGACATCCAACTCCAGTCCACCCTTAACTGACATCTATATCAATCACTTCCATCACTGAGAGTTTAAATCTCACCAGGTTAAGTTGCGAAATTGAATTCAGTAAATCTAGTCATTTACAGGATAGTGCGAGGGAAAATGGTAGCTATAAGAACACTGTAAAAACTTAACAAGTTTACTAATGCCCTTCAAAGAAGGGAACCTGCTTTCCACTCCAAATCTAGCTGCATGTAATTCTACATTCACACTGTTTACAATTCTGATACATTAGCTCCTGTTTGCTGAGATGTAGCTTTTGTGGTGCATCAGCATTAGGCCTGAAGTCAATCGTAAACACTACTACCTCAATTGTTGCAGAGAAATTTAAGCTCACCATCAGCCTGCAAAAAACAGTGACAATGAATCAAGGTGGTCAACTCAAAGCAGCACTACAACTAAATAACACTGTAGTGAGCAATTTTGATAAATTCTGCTACCTGAGGTCAGCAGTCTCAACTGAACTGAAACTTGATGAGGAGATATCAGCTCATATTGGTAGTATTTCAGAAGCTTCAGGCAAACTTCGATAGAAACCCCAGACTTTCACTTGCTATACAAGAATCTGTATGTCTGAGTATTAAGTAGATGCCTGCATGGTGGTGAAGCTTGAGCCACATATCAAAGCAGAAGTGCAGAATTAATTCATTTCATGTACTGTTGCTTGAGAAAGATCCTTGGAATCCATTGGCATCATACAGTCCCCAAAACCCTACGGGGAATTTGGCAGCTATCTGGTGAAGAAATTATCATAGCAATTTTGAGGCAACATCAGCTAGGGAAGCTGTATCATATCATTACAAACAGATGGCAGTTGCTTAGCAAATCGTGTACTATCAATGGAGAGATTGATAATGCTAGAAGACCTGTTGGATAGGCAAAACTAAAATACAAGGATTCATGCAAGCGGGACATCATTTCATGCAGGATTGACTTCAACAATTTGGAACAGTCTGCACCTGATCAGTGCGCTCGACAACGAAGTCCCTGTACTGGAGCACGGACATTTGAAGAACTACATCTTCAGTTGCACCAGAAGCGCAGTCACACAAAGGAGCATGTAGTATTAACAATTGACAATCTACAACGGCTGCAACTGTCAAAGCCTTGTTTAGATTAGACTATATTCCTACTTGATGACTCAATGAACTGTTAATGTACACGACATGCAATGAAATGAAGTCACCAAAAACGGCTGTGTGGCCAACTCTTAGCTGCTAAATTGTAGAAACAGTCACTCAAGAATAAAGACAATAGCTGTCACCAAATGTAACCTTGCCAGTATCACCAGCATACCATTTCAAATAAAGGCCACATCCAATGTCGTTTATTCGATGGTGACACCCTTCTTCAACTGAGCGCACAGTCTGTTTTGGCATCCATTCTGCTTGAGATGAGTTGATTGATGCAAAACAGGAATCAAAGGCATGGCCATCACATCTGCTGGCTTAATACGACATCACATTGTCCTTTGGAGTAGCTGATGTATATTAATTTGTAGTAATTATCCCCAATAAAGAAATATGACTAATCAATCTGTTTTTGGTAATACTTGTTGAAGGATAAATGTTGACTAGGAGAACTCTTTTGTTTTGGAGTATCTTCTATGTCCATTTGGACAAGAAATTGAGACCTCAAACACAACATCTTATTTAGAAGACCTATAGGAGACCATCACTGCCTCAGCCCTGAAATAAAATATTAATCTAAACAGTGTACGAAAGACTTGCAAAGGGACTTAAACAATGATTTCCTGATTCAGAGATAACCAAGCTAGCAAGTAATGGCAATTCTGGTTTCACATGGCTTTCACTAAACTGGATTAAGAGAGTTTTCATAGTCCACAATTAAACTAAATGTTGACCTTTATCTTCCACAGATTACAGAATACCTGAATGCTCAGGAGGCTGCCAAATCTGCTCGGGTAAGAGTAATACAAAGTGAGAATGATACTGCACACATTTCTCAGTCATCCCCTCCTCCACCACCATTACACATGTGCTCTCTTTCCCCTCCCTCTCCAATCCTCCTTTCTTTCATCAGTAAATTCCTTGCTGATCCCTCCCTCTGTCTGACATTCCCATATCATATCTTGCTTTTTGTAGTGTTTTCTCTACTTCCTTCTTGCTGTCTCCTCTCCTTCACTTCTATTTTTCCACCCATCCTATCTCATACTGTTCCCTTCCTCTTTTGCTGTCCCTCTTCATTCTGCCTTGCTGTGCCCATCCCACCTTCTTTTTACTGGTTCCTCTCTCTGCCCCTTCTCATTTTGCATTTTCTTGTCTATTTGTGTCTGTCTTATTTCATGTCTCTCCCTATTTTTGTAGCCTTTCTCACATCTGTTTTTGTCAGTTTTTCTTGCATCAAGCTTTCCATCCCGTAGCTGTCTCCTATCTCTCTCTCTCTCTCATCTGTTCTTCTCCTCAAGATCTTAATGATAAGCCAGAACTCAGATACTTGTCCTGTTTGACTTGTCTGTACTCATTGCTAGACTGACACTGTTGTCTCTCCTTTTCAGTTGAACCTCTGGCGTTATGGTGATTTCCGAGCTGATGATGCTGATGAATTTGGATACAGACGCTAAAGAATCAGACATGATGACGGCAACACACCAACTTCCCCTCTGTCCCTCCTCTCTTACTGCCCTCCCTGTCTACAACAAGAGAGACTTCTGGTACTTCTTTCTCTGTTTCCTCCCCTCAGGCTTTCAGAGTCTCATTGCACTCGTCCTCTGCACCTTCAGATGAGCAGTTGGCAGTGCCAGGGGCTGAGATACTAATCATGATTGGACTATGATGTTAATTTGTGAAATGAACTGGAAATGAGTCGCCTGCTTTAAACTGAAATTCTTTTATTTCACCTTTGCCTTCTGAAATGCAGAATAAATCAGCACACTTGGTGATTTTTTTTTTCCATTCATGTTGGCTTTGAAAAATATATTCTTTGATTTTAAAAAAAAAATTAGTTCATAATCACGCAAGACAGGAACCAAGTTGATCTCGAATGAGATCCAGTTATTCAAAAAGGCTGCTGACAATATAGTCGCACCTGATTGACGGGTAATTAAAGCAAGCCTGTTTGAGGAAAAACGCAGGAGCAGATGTTCCAGGTCGGGACAGATGGAATCTTAAAGGGAAATTGCCAGTGAGACTTACAAATGTTTCCAAGTTTCAGAACCCTGCATATTGCATCACTTTTTTGATGTTTTTTTTCCTGTTATGCGCTAACAAATTCCTCTATGTAACTCAGTGTTGAGTCCATTTTTAAAAGCAGGTTTAAGGATTTTCTTGATCATGGGCCTCCCCATCACCAGAACAGAACAGAACGGGAAGTGGAGATACCTGAGTTAATCTTTATAAATGTCTTAATTATATATTAGCCAAACCGCTAAGTGTTGAAGTCATTTGTCTGCTCAAGCTTGGACCACATACAGATCTAATACAAAGTACCGATGGGTTACTTTGAGGGTTCGTGCACAGTCTGCTTAGCAGTCAGTAGCTTATCTTGAGGAAAACGTGGGTACAGATAGCTGATGCAGAGGAATCTATATTAGGAAGCTACGTGCCTCTCTCTCTCTCTTTATTTTCTTGTGACTTGATTGCAAGTGATTTTTTTCATTTGTAATTCTGTAACAAACAGTTCATGATTTTTTTCCCCCACCCCCCCCCATCCCCTTTCCTCATCTGATGTTGTCTCTTGTCATTATATTTAATGCTTACAGTCTCAATAAAAGTAGCATTGGCAACACAAAATCCCCTTGGTCGTTCCTTACTGCTGCTCTAACACTGGTTTGTTTAGTGCTGGGATGGTCATGGAATAGTACTGAACCCAAGACTTCACTCCCACCCTGGAAATGTATGAAATACCGATAGCTTTCCCAACTTCAACATGTTTCCTGCCAAACAGATAATTACTTTTGCCCTCTGAGCATGGCTGACTAAGATAAGCTGTGAATGTGTTATCCAAAAGGGTCTACCTTCCCCAGACACTGATGGAGCTTGGGTTTAAGGTGATGTAGAAAAGCAAGTGAAACAATTTGTACTTCTTAAATTGGCCACAAGGTGATTGCAAGGCAATTGACAACTTACTGCCATTTTAGTCATTGATGTAGAAGATATTTAAAATGTTGAGACAGCTGGCAAGTGTAACGGTTAGTGATTTGAGATTCAATGTCTATATTCATTACTGTTACATAAAGTTGTTGGTAAGTATTTGGTGTTCTCCAGCATTAATTTGACAGTCCTTCACCATAATCTTGCACTATGGTGAAAATAAAAGCTATACATGAAAACATCAGCCTCTGATGGTCTGATAACCCAGTAACAGTATATTAACCAGTATGGTACTGAGCCAATGAAGACAAAAGATCTCAGGCATCTTTCCTGGTCATATGGAATTAGCCTGTCTCGATAGAGGCTTATAGTCATGGAGCGAAAGGTAGATTAGGTTAGAGAGTGGTGAGTTGAACATTTAATTCTTGCTCTTGAGCACAGTTTACACTTTGGGAAGGATGAAAAGACTTTGGAGAGGGTAGAGAGAAGAATCATTTTCCTGTTTCCACAGGAAAAAGGTCTCAAAGCAAGGTCATTTTCTGACCCCACCCCACCCCACCCCACCCCACCACAACCCCCTGGTCTACAAGGAGAGAGACTTCTCTTGTTGCAAATGAAGCAAATTGTTGTGATCTAGGGTGGGTTGTCTCCAGGAGTGGTGAAGGCAGCTTCAGTACAAACCTGGTGTCATGGGAAATGAGTGTGTATGGGAAGTCAAGTTTTATAAAGCTCTTTTCAAAGATTCAGCAAAGACCCTGTGAGGCAAATAGCGTGCTTCAGTGCTTGAACATTGGAGGCGGACAAGATCTGACTTGGCTCTATTAGCCTATGTCCATTGGCAAATTCTGGATTCAAGGTAAAGAATTGTGATTTTGGTATAATACTAGACAAAGAACTATAGCACAACATGTCAAGAGAGCTCACCTATTCAGGACAATAGCCGAAGAAACCAGTAACATTGGACATGTTTGGAGGAGAGGAACTCCTCAGTGAGCCAAGACAAAGTCCCGTCCTCTCAGTGAGGATACCCTCCATTGAGTTATCTGACATTGTCAACACTAGGCATCCATGGAGCGGAGAGTCATTAACAGCAGCGGAATTGTACTCCAACACAATCTGCAATGTGTCCTGGCATATCCCATTCAACCATTCCCATCAAGCCAGAGAATTAACCCTGGTTCAGGGGAGAATGCAGGAGGACATGCCAGGAGTAGGACTCAGCATACCTAAAAATGAGGTGTCAACCTAGTGAAGCTCCTAAATAAAACTACTATATGCCAAACAGCATAAGCAGCAAGTGATTGACAGAGCGAAGCGATCCCACAACCAACAGATCAGATTTATGCTCTGCATCCTGCCACGTACAGTTGTGAATGGATTAACAATTAAACAACTCACTGAGGAGGACAGCTCCACAGATGTCCGCAGCAATCTTCAGCCAATTCAATTCACTTCACATGATATCAAGACAACATTCTGGCAATAGTACTGAAGAATTGTGCTCTAGAACTTGCCACTCCACCAGCCAAGCTCCTTCTAGTGCAGTTACAACACACTGGTATCAAATGACAATGTGGAAAATTGCCCAGGTATGATTTCTACACAAAAAGCAAGAATCCAACCTGGCCAATTACCGCTCCATCAGTCCACTCTAGATCATTAGTAAAGTGATAGAAGGTGTCATCAACAGTGCTATCAAGCAGCACCTGCTTACTGACAGCCAGTTTGGGTTCTGCCAGGGCCACTCAGCTCCTGACCTCATTACAGCCTTGGTTCAAACATGGACAAAAGAGCTGAATTCCAGAGGTGAGGTAAGAGTGATAACCTTAGGCATCAAGGCCACATTCAACAGTGTGGCATCAAGGAGTCTTAGCAAAACTGGAATTGATGGGTATGATGTAGCAAACTCTCAAACTGCTTAGAGTCATACCTGGCACATAGGAGGATAGTTGTGGATGTTGGAGGTCAGTCATCTCAGCTCCAGGACATTGTTGCAGTACTTCTTCAGGATAGTGTCCTTGGCCCAACCATCTATACCTTCATCAATGACCTGACCTCCATCATAAGGTAAGAAGTGGGGATGTCTGCCAATGATTGCGCAATGTTCAGCACCATTCATGACTCCTCAGATACTGAAACAGTTCCTGTTCAAATGCAGTAAAGATTGGGACAACATCCAGGCTAAGACTGGCGAGTAGCAAGTAACATTTCTGCCACACATATACCAGGCAGTGACCATCTCCAATCCACCCCTTGATATTCAGTGGCGCTACCATCACTGAATCCCCCACTATCAAAATTCTGGGGATTCCCATTGATGCAAAACTCAAGTGGACTTGCCAGATAAACAGTGGCTACAACAGCAGGTTAGAGGCTGGGAATACGGTGGCAAGTAACTCAATTCCTGACACCAAATGCCAAAATACTCCCCATTAGCCTGGCACTTTCCAGGACAAAGCAGCCCATTTGATTAGTGCCACGCCCACAAACATTCACTCCTTCCACCACTGACGCTCAGTGATGGTAGTCTATATAAGATACACTGCAGAAATTCGAAGATCCGTAGACAGCTCCTTTCAAACCCACAACCACTTCCACCTAGAAGGACACGGGCAGCAGATATATAGGAACACCACCAACTGCAAGTTCCCCTCCAAGCCATTCCCAATCCTGACTAGGAAATATATAGTCAATCCTTTACTGTTGCTAGGTGAAAATCCTGGAATTCCCTCCCTAACAGCACTGTGGGTCAACCCACAGACATGGATTGCTGTGGTTCAAGAAGGCAGCTCACTAATACCTTCAAGGGCAATTATGAATGGGCAATAAATGCTTGTCAGCCAGCAATGCACACATTCCCACGAATGAATAAAAACTGTACCAGACCTCAAAGGATCAGAACTGCTAGAAAGCTGAGAAAGAAAGGTAATTGTATAGTAGAGGCGAATTGATTGTCAATGGAGTGATCTGTATTCACAAGCTGTTGAAGTCCTGTTTATCATCCTGACCAGCCCTGAAAAATCACGCCCCTAGCTAGGGGAGGGGAAAAGTACACAGCCTCTGAAACTAACAAGAGGTTGGCAATAAGACCATCACAGCATTCACCCTATGGAGAGTTAGAGCAGCTGCTGTAACTATTCAGTTCAAACAGCAAGTCATGTGGTAATGCAGTATGCTGTGTGATTTGTTTTATTCATTCAGCAAGGTAAAACCCTGTTAGCTTTGCTGCTCTTTTCCACTCTCTCTCTAGGGCTTCTGCATATTACCAAGCAGGGAAACCAGAAAATATAACAATGAGCAGCACTGGAGTGCAGCACAGAATCCACTGAAGGGGAATACATGTGAAGGAGAATTGTCATTTTGAATATGATTAGATTTTCAAGGAGTGTTCAGGGAGGGGATTGCATTAAAGCTTTGTGTCTGCTGGAAAAATATGGTTAGGCTTTTTCAGTTCTTCCCTCACTCATCATTTTCCCTGTCCTTTCAGTCCACTCACCTGAGCTCAATGGCTGGTGCTGAGTTATAGATCCACAATCTGGTTGCTTCCCTAAATGAGTGCATAGGCAGAATGTTGATGTGCTATTTCCCTTTAGGAAAGACCACAGCCAGTTTTAATTCTGTGCTCAAGTAATGTTCACCCACCTTTGCACATGACTTCAGCATGCATTACCAGGTGAAAATCAGGAGCAGGAAGTCAATTACAATACCAGTCCAGCCTCTTGGCTGAGTTAAGCTTAGATCAGAAAGCAAACATCAGACCATTCCTGCTGTATATCTACACAAAGTACATTATGCTGTAATTACCGTTGACTCTCTAATGTGCAGCTTCAAATACCACTTCAGCCATGCTCCAAACTTGTATATGTAGGTCACACCTCATGCATATTGGCACTCACCTGGGAGGAGATTCTTGCCAAGTATTGGCATATACCTAAATTACATTTCTGGCAAATACTGGCACAGTCCAAGAGTTCCCATATAAATATTGATACACTTCCAGAGGAGATCTGCAGCAAATATTGGCAAACTCCCAGGGTTCCTGCATAAATATTGGCATTCTCCTTGAGGTGATCTCCAGCAAATATTGGCACAGTCCCAGAGGAAATCCCCAGCAAGTATTAGTCCAGGGTTCCACATTAAACCGGTGACCTTTTTATGGTGACCACAATGTGATAAAACAGACTGCACCCAAGGATAAATGTCTCATACTGTTGCAACATAAATTGCAGGGGTTAATATAAAATGTAGATAATAGTTGATGGTGTAAATCATCAACAGGACCATTTCTATTTATGAGTAAGTTACATTATGAGTAAGTTAGATTGTGAGCAATGTAATTAGTGATAAAAGCATGCACTGACTTCATACTTCGCTGTTTCAAATGTTTGAACTGCATAAAAGTTAACATAGTTTCCTTGGATTACATGATCCATCACTTTCAGTTGTCCTGTATGCTAATTCCACCCCTCACCACCACCACCACCACCCACCCATCCACAAGGTTTCCCTGCTGAAGGCACTTATTCATGCTGGGGTGAAGGCCCACTGGCAGAAGCTATTTGGTTGTTACTAGATCTGTTCGTAAGCATTGTAATGTGGTTTTACCTGAGGGACATACACACACACACACACACACACACACACACACACAAACAAGCTTTTCTCCAGTTGTATTCACTAGGTAAAGGTCATGAGTGAAAACCAAGGATTGTTTTCTGCTCGCTAAACCAGAACATGCAAGACATTTCACTCCCTGGAAACCTCCTGAGAAGTTTGAACTTCTGATTCTCCAGAATCTTCCAAAACACCACTGGTTCTGAATTAAGTTGAAGACTTCATACAGTTTCAATTTACTTCCCTGAATTGTTACGCAGGAAAATGTTATACAGGAAAAAACTTACCTTGGAATTAGACTCTACAATTGACATGCCAACCAACTGTTAATCCTCCAATCAGCCTCCCCATTACACTCACCAACTTGCCCAAACTATAATTCAGTCCAACTATCCCCAATCCAGACAGATTATCCACAATAAATCTACACATCACATGCCTATCAACCTGTCACTCCACTCACTTACCTCACCCTCCCCTTTCATACCTGCATTCTCTCCATAGCTTTTCAAAGAAGCTTTGGAACATTTAAATACTAACATTAACTAACTGTAGGAAGTTTAAAAAAGGGGTCATAGCTTCTGCATAAATTCAATAGAACCCTTCATTGAAAGATTGCTTAGAAAAATCAGAGGAAGATAAATATATATTAATTTTGTTCAATGGTGGGTCAGAAATAGGGTTTCCAATCCTGGTAAGATCTTAATATTGACTATATAAAAACCGAAAGAACTACGGATGCTGTAAATCAGGAACAAAAACAAAGTTGCTGGAAAAGCTCAGCAGGTCTGGCAGCATCTGTGAAGAACTGAGGAAGGGTCACCGGACCCAAAACGTTAATGTTTTTTCTTTCACAGATGCTGCCAGACCTGCTAAGCTTTTCCAGCAACTTTGTTTTTGTTCCTGGTAAGATCTTAGCTTAATCAGGCCAGACCAGGGATCAACACTGGTACCGTCTGCTCTGTATCATCCCTTTACCCTTGAAGAGAAAACCGCTGGATTGCACCCCTCGCCCCAACTTTCAAACATCTCTGTGTGGGTGTTGTGTATCTAAGGTAGATTATTGGAGCCTCTCTTCACTGCTTCTATCTGCCTTTCAATCAGTGATGCCTGACAGAGATTGACCTTCAACTCTCCCAACTTGTCTCTCACCTAGGTTAGCTCTCCCACCCAAAATATCCCACCACACATCTCCCTCTTTCCTCCCCACAGAGATTTTAAAGCTAACTTACTAATTTTTTTTTAAAAAATCAACTCATACGACTCATGTTGGACCCAGACCTTCTGGTCTAAAAAGTAAGAACACTACCATTGCATCACAAGAATTTGAAATCTACAATCAAAAACGACACATTCACAAAATCAGCAAGATGTTTTGTGACTGATAACTTCTTAGCAATGGGGTGAGAGTATGGTTAATGCCTTTTAATATGGAGGGAGGTAAGCAGATTGCACTACTGCTGTCGAAATATGTTCGCAGTGCAGTGTGGAAATGACTTATCTTTGCTTGTTAATTAAATACTTAAAATGTCAAATTCCAGGACTATAATTGCCAACTAGTTTCAAATATTGGCATATAAATAGATGACAAAATAAAGGTTACAGAAAGCTGTACTAACGCTATTGTAAAGGATTGCTTTACCCCTCTCAGTTTTAAAGGACGATCATTCCTTGTAATAGTTATACTATCCATGTTCAACAAGTTGAATTAATATCGTGCCTTTAATGCAGTAATGTAATGCATCTCAAAGCATTTTACAGAAGTGACTAATAAACGAAATCATCATCAACTTTCATCAGCTGAGGACAAGTGGTAGAAATCTTGGTCAAAGAGGAAGGATAAAGGAACATCTTTGGGGAGGACAGACAAAAGTGGAGATAAGATGATTGAGGGAAGGACTGTCCCAGAACTGCCTCTTTCATCAAGTCTTTTTGTTACTTTTTCTCTTACGTCTTTGGTGTTACATAGTATACATCTTAATTTGATGAATGCTCCTGTGAATCACCAAAACATTTTACAGTGTAAAAAAAGGTGTAATTTGTACATGGCTGGTAGAACAATTATCGTTAGTGATCTTCTCTGAAAGTATGAAAACAGAAAATGCTAGTGCATGTTTTCACATGTAACGTGTCTCTAATCCAAGTGTCATGGAGTTGGAGCAAGTTACATGGGTTGGAAGGGAACAGTGGTAGAACACTTGCACTGGACTAATCTTGTGCTAGTTATGAGCAATTTAAGAAATATTAATAACACTTGGGAGCTTGACAAGGATGAGTTAATTTGAATGTACAGAATGGGCATGGAAAACAAAGAACAGAAAACGTACAAAGTGAGTGGGTGTCCATGAGTGAAAGATTTTAAAAAGTAATTATTTATTGGAAGATTTCAGTTAAAATCAAAGCTGAAGTCCACAAAAAAGTTAACCATGTATCATAAAGATCAAATTGTCTAACCTGATGTCCTTGAAATTTCCTACCAATTAATCATTCTAACTTGTCCGTATTGGGTCTTCCAAGGGACCTTGATGTATCGGTTTATGCTATAGCCTGCATTCTGGATTCTCTCATAAAAATCCAAGACATTGCTGCTACATGGATTTGAATACACAACTCCACTGTTGAAACCCAGCACCCCACTGTGAGATGAAATGGTGTCCAACACCTTACCTCGAAAACTACTTATGTGTGCTGGAGATGTGGGACTCGCTGGTTTCTTCCACATTCTGTGTCCACTCCCAAGTCCAGCTGGGGTCACTGACCTTTTACTTCTGCTTCCCTATCACAATCTCATTTCCGCAACCCTATTATTTCTGCTCCATGAATCCCATTACAAAGAAAAATCGCATTTAAATTCAAATTTGGTCAAGTTAGACTTAATGAAGGAAGCCATTCAGCCCATTATACCTGTGCCAGTTCTGTGCAATAGCAACTCAGTTGGTCCCAGTACCCCACTTTTCCTTGTATTTTTACAATTTCCTAGTCCTCAGGTACTTATTCAATTTCCTTTGCAAAATCACAATGGAATTTTCCTCCATCACACTTCCTAACCACTAACTGCATAAAATGTCACAATCCTTGTAGAGATCCGAACTTTAAAAACAGTATTTAAAATTCTGGTGACTGGCTAGAGGAATGTCACGACATGTTTAAATTTTTACGACTTTCACTGTAGCAAACAAATTAAAAAGCACAACTAACCACTATTTAGTAGGCAATGTATACCTTAAACGACAAAAATGTTTTCTCAGTTAACTTTCAAAATGATCAGAAAACTCCTACCATGCTTATGCTCATGTTTGATACGAGCCAATCCCACATTATCCTCAGTCCCCACGAGCTGCTTTTCTCTTTTCTAACCATGTAGCTTTTAACCTTAAAAATTAACATTCACTGTGACAGAATTATACTGGAGATTCCTTCTCCCCAGCCCAGGCAAGGTGAATTTTCCAGCTTTAAATTCTGTCTCTTCGATCTAAGTTCAAGCTCTCACATGTATTCTGCATGAACAATTAGGTCAGTGTTTTCTCTGCCGTGGACGAAGGACGACTGCCTCCATCTCCCGTTTCTCTCAGATTATTGCAACTAATTCATCTGTCAGGTTCAATGACATCTACGAAACCCTGTCAGTTAATACTACAAACGTCTTCTCTGAACTCTTCCTTGGCTAAAGCCCATTCCTATAGTAATGCAAATCACACGGGCCTTATATCCAGATGGAAAGAGACAATTCCAAAACATTATCTTATTAACTTTATAAAAGACATTTCTCATCTCCTTTTGTTATTCACCTTATGGGTGGCACGGTGGCTCAGTGGTTAGCACTGTTGCCTCACAGCGCCAGGGATCCAGGTTCAATTCCACCCTCGGGCAACTGTCTGTGTGGGTTTCCTCCAGGTGCTCTGGTTTCCTCCCACAGTCCAAAGATGGGCAGGTTAGGTGGATTAGCCATGCTAAATTGCCCATCGTGTTCAGGGATGTGCAGATTAGGGGGATGGGTCTAGATGGAATGCTCCGAGGGTCAGTGTGGACTTGTTGGGCCAAAGGGCCTGCTTCCACGCTGTAGAGATTCTATGATCTTATATTGCTATTTGTAACCCTTCCAACCACTGACAATTTTTATATATTCTGTCTAAACCCCAAATGATTTTGAGCACTTCTATCAAATCTTTCATCTGTGAACCCCATGTGCACCACTCTCCCATGAGTCACACGTATGATTTTCTTCTAACGTCTGCTGAGGTGACCATTCATCACAAAGATGTTGTACAGTAGAAGAATTTAAATATCTGCACCCTTGTGTGTTTCCCTGAGCACCATCCCTCAAATCAAGCCTCTCTCTTTTGACTTGATTGCATCTTTTTGTCTCATTTATGTCTTTGTTTAGCAGTAGACATTGATGATTGCTGGCTCCTGTTTCCAGGCTGGGGTTGTTGTTGTTCCTACAGAGTGAGAAAATGGAATTAAAATGCACAAATCGAAATCCCTTAGATTAATGACGGTAGTTCTGGTGGTTAATTCAGCTCCATCACACTCAGCCTACACAGCCAGGCAGCAATCAAACCTGCATTCCCAGTCTCTGGTGAGGTGACCCTTTGTTTATTCAGCCTGTTAATCATTTGCCTCTTTTATACTTACTCAAATCACTGACACTGTCTCCTTTTGGAGAACAGGGAATCTTAATTATGATAGTAATATTCCATCAATGGCACAGTAAAATAAATACATTTGTCGTGTTTTTACTCAGCTGTGCACATCCGGAAGATCCTTGCCTTTGCTGTCAGCTGATTTTTAATCATTTGTTCATGGCATGCAGGCATTATTTGCTGGGCCAGCATTTATTGCCCATCTCCAATAGCCCGAGAGGAGATTGTGGCAAGCTGCCGTTTTGAATTGCTTCAGTCTTTGAGATGTAGGGGCACCCAAAAGTGCTGTTAAGTAAGGGAATTTCAGAGTTTTGACCCAGTGACACTGAAGGAACAGTGATATAGTTCCAAGAAAGGACAGGTGTGTGGCTTGAAGGGAGACTCAAATGTAGTATTCCCATGGACCTACAGCGTCCTTCAAGTTGGTAGTATTTGTGGGTTTGGAAGATGGTGTCAAACAAAAAGAAAGGCTTGGTGAGGTGCTGCCAGTCCATGTTGCAGATGTTACATACTGCTTCCACTGGTGAGTGAATGTTGAGGATGGTATATGGAGTCCCAATCAAGTGGGCTGCTTTGACCTGAAGGAAGTTCGGCCTATTGAATGCACCCATCCAGACAAGAGGAAATATTCCATCACAGTCTTAACTTGTGCTTTGTAGTTGGTGCAAAGACATTGTGCAGACAGGAGGTTAGTTAGTTACTCACTGCAGAATTCCTAGCCTTTTACGTGCTCTTGTAGCCACAGTATTTAAATAGATGGTCCAGTTCACTTTCTGGTCAATGATAACCACCAGGGTTTTAGTCATGGGGATTCAGCAATAGTGATTCCAGTAAACATTAGATTTGTTTATTGCACATAATTATTGCCTGGAACTGGTGTAAGTTACACATACTTTCTACTACACCAAGCTTAGATGTTTATATAGAAAAGGGCTGCTTCAGTATCAGAGTTCCGAATGATGCTGAACATTATGCAGTAATCAGCAAATGTCCCACTTCCGATTTCACATTGAGGTGAACCAGCTGATGATGGGGGAGCTGTAGTGATGTCCTTGGACTGAGATGATAGACCCCCAATCACAACCATCTTTCTAGGGGTGTGACTCTATTCAGTGGAGGTGTGTCCCTCAACTCACAGCGACTCCAGTTTTGCCAGTGCTCCTACACGTAGTCAAATGCAGCCTTCATGTCAAGGGCAGTTACTTTCACCCCACTTCTGGAGCTCAGCTCTCTTGTCCATGTTTGTGCCAAGGCTGTAATGAGTCAGGAGCTGAATGACCCCAGGAGAACCTGAGCATCAGTGAGCAGGTTATCCCTTTGCAAGTGATAATACTGATGATTCCATCTAGGATGATGATGATGACAAAGAGTATTTGGATAGGTCAGTAATTGGTCAGGGTTGGATCTGTCCTGCTCTGTGCGAACAGAACATACCTGCACAATTTTTTCATATTATTAGATGCCTGAACTGCAGCATATTGAAACAACTTGATTAGGTGTGTGGAATTAAAGCCCATCCCTTTAGCAGTATACAATTCCTTCAGCAGTTTCTTGATATCACATAGAGTGAATCAAATTGACTGAAAACTGACATCTGTGATGCTGGGAAGTTTAGGAAGAAGCAGAGATTGATTAACCATTTGGCACGTGTGGTTGAAGATGAATACAAAATGCTTCAGCCTCGACTCTTAGTCATAGTCATCGTCATAGTCGTAGTCATAGAGATGCGTAGCATGGAATCAGACTCTTGCAGTCTGAGTTGTCCATGCCGACCAGATATCCTAAATTGATCTAGTTCCATTTGCCAGCATTTGGCCCCTATCCCACTAAACCTTTCCTATTCATACACCCATCCAGATGCCTTTTAAATGTTGTAATTGTACCTGTATTGATGTTTTAAGCTTCTCCATCATTGAGTATAGACATATTGGTGGAGCCCTCATCCCCCTGTTAGTTGATTAAGTGTCCACTACTATTCACAAATGAAATAGTGGCAGGACTGTAGAGTTTAGATCTGTTCCATTGATTGTGGTATCACTTGGTCTTGTCTATTGCATGCTGCTTCCCCCGTTTGGCATGCAAAGCTGTGGCTTCAGCAGATTGACACCTCATTTTTGTGCAGTCATGCTCCCACAATGCCTTCCTGCTACTTTCATTGAACCAGAGTTGATTCACTGCTTGATAGCGGAGTGGGGGCATATGCAGAGCCATGAGCTTTCAGATTGTGGTTGGATGCAATGATGCAGCTGCTAATGGCTCAAAGTCCATCCAAGGCTCAGACATTACAACAGAAAAGGAGGCCCATCATGTCTGCACTAGTCAACAAAGATATCACTTTTGACCCATAGCCCCCTGGAGGCTATGGCAACACAAGTAAATATCTAAATGCCGCTTGATTGTTGAGAATTTTCACGGCCATACTTTCAGGCACGGAGTTCCAGATTCCCACCATCCTTAGTGGAAAAACTGTCTCCTCAACTCTAATTTGTAGCCTTCTACCTTTTACCCTAAATTTATGCCCATCTATTATTGGCTTCTCGAATAATGCAAAATGTGCCATCCTATCCATGCCACTCAATCTTATAAACCTCTATTAGGTCCTCTGTCCAACTTTGCTATTCAAAAGGAAAACAGCTGCAGCCCAGCAAATCTTTCCTCGTAGCCCAGACAGCATTTTAGTCAATCTCCCCCGCAGATTCTCTACAGCAATCAGATCCTTCCTGTAATGTTGACCAGAATTGCAGTCTTTCAGCTGTGGCCTAGCAGACATGTATTCTATGCCTTGGCTAGTAAAGGCATGCATCCCCTATGCTTTCTCAATAAGCTTGTCATCCTGCTCTGTCAACTACAGAGGTCTATGGATATGCACATCAAGGTCCCCCTGATCTTCAGTACTTTGCAGAATCCTAATGTTCATTGTGCAATCCTTTGCATTGTTAGTACATCACCTTACACTTTCCTGGTTTGAATTCCATTTGCCACTACCCTCCCTACCTGACCAGTCCCTTGAAGATCCACCTGCAGTTTATGGCTACCATCCTCACTACTGACCAGCCTACCAATCTTCATGTTGTCCAAGACTGTTCTGATCATGAATCCTACATAAGTAAGTTCAAATTATTAATAGACACCACTGACAACAACAGCCCCAGCACCAAGACCTGCAAAACCGACAGGAAGCTCCTGCTAGTCAATGGAACATCCCTCTACCATCACTCTTTGCCTCCTGCCTCTTAGCCAATTTAGGATCCAACGTGCCTCTTTTAAAGGCATGGGCTCTTAGTTTCTTAACCAGTCTGCCATAAAAGAGCTTCATCAAAAGCCTTGCTAAAATCCACCTGGACCACATCAAGTACATTACCATCATCAATACCCTTGGTTACCTCGTCAAAAAAAGTTAATCAACTATGTCAAAAACTGTAATTTCCTGGCCCATCCCTTCTTCTTTATAACAGGGCAATGTTAACAGTCGTCCAGTCCTCTGGCACCTCATCTATGGCTCGTCAGGATTTGAAAATTAAGACCAGAGTCTTTGACATGTCCTCCCTTGACGAAATGCTGTTGTGTTGCAGAGTCTCTGTCATTTCCTGGGGAAGTATATTAGTAACTCTGATATCCTGCTGGTGCACAGATTGCTGGACTGCTGTGAGATGCTAATAGTCTCTTTGAGCACTGTTATCCATAACCTTTATAGCAGCTGATCCTACATGACACAAGCTAAGAATTCATGACTTCAGACTGAACTTCCATTGCAGCAGTCGGATGTTAGGTGATTTGTGTATATGCTGAAACGAAAGGACAGACATTGACCATTGAGCACTGCATCATGGGGGGCAAGAGGTACATGTTGCAGTACCTAAATTTGTGACTGTGGGATGGAAGGAAAGTAGGATGTGAGAAGGTAGATTATGTTTCCAGTCCTTTGATTCCAGCTTTATCGTTACCATACTATAGACTGCCAGCATGGCCTCCTCCAAGAGGATTAGGGCATGCTGCTAAGTCTGTCCCCTGCCAGTCACGTGCTCCTGTCTCCAATATTACAAATTATCATTCTGTGAGAAAGCAAATTAGTAAATCTAGGTCACATGGGATTCAGGGTGAGCTTGCTAATTGGATACAAAAGTGGCTTAACAGCAGGAGAGTGTGTGCTGGTGGAGGGTTGTTTTTCAGACTTGGAGGCCTGTCATTAGCAGTGTTCCACAGGAATCTGTTCTGGATCCTCTTTTGTTTGTCATTTATTTGAATGATTTTGATGAGAATATAGAAGACATGATTAGTAAGTTTGTAGATGAAACCAAAGTTGCTGGCATAGTACTCAGTGAAGAAGGTTTTCTAAGATTGCAAGGGGATCTTGATCAAATGGGTCAATGGGCTGAAAAATGGCAGACGGGGTTTAATCTGGATAAATGCAAGGAATTGCATTTTGGTACAACAAACAGGGGTAGGACTTATACAATCAATGATAGGGTCTTGGATATCATTATAGAACAGAGGGACCTAGGATTTCAGGTACATAATTCTTTGAAGTTTGCATCACATATATACAGGGTGGTTAAAAAAAGCATTTAGCACACTTGCCATTATTGCTCAGTCCTTTCAGTATAGGAATTGGGAAGTCATGTTGAAGTTGTACAGGACATTGGTCAGGCCTTTTCTGGAATACAGTATCCAATTCTGGTTGCCAGTTATAGGAAGGATGTTATTAAGCTGGAGATGGTTTGGAACAGATTTACCAGGATATTGCTAGGTATGAAGATTTGAGTTATGAAGAAAAGCTGGATAGGCTGGGACTTTTTCCACTGGAATGTGTGAGCTCGAGAGGTGACCTTATAGAAGTTTATAAAATCATGAGAGGTACAGAATGGGTTAAAGGTAGTTGTCTTTTCCCTAGGGGGAGGGATTTCAAGATTAGGGGACACATTTTAAAGTGAGAGGAGAGAGCTTTTACAAAAGACATGAGGGGCACATCTTTTATCACAGAGGGTGGTTTGCGTGTGGAATGAACTTCCTGAGGAAGTGGTGGATGTGGGTACAATTACAACGTTTAAAAGACATTTGGGTGAGTACATGAATAGGAAAGGTTTGGAGGGATATGGTTGGAGCAGGCAGGTGGGACTAGCTTAGTTTGGGATTATATTCAGCATGGACTACTGGAGTAAAGGTCTGTTTCCATGCTGTATGACTATGACTCTATGTCTCGTTAAGTGTGGTACAATGTGTTTGGGTGACATTTGTGCAACTTTTATACACCAGTGCTTCACACAAGTCTTAACTCCCCACAAGTCTTCATGTCCTCCAACTTTCTACAGGCTTCTATAAACCTAAGCTAGCTACAAGTTGTCCTCCACTGCTTTACTTAACTCATCTCATCTGCCCTCCTACTCTTTTCAAATTTGATAATGTTCTTCATTATACATGTTTGCAATTAATTTACAAATGGTGAAAAGAAGAATTTTCAGACACCTCCTTTCCCGTAGCACAAAAGATTGGCAGGAATAGAATGCAGAAAGTAAATGTTGACTTTGATTCCTGAAGCATACCTCATGATTGACACATTTGAGTGCTAGAAATACCAGATAAAAAGTAAGCACACTTAAATTGCTTTCAACAAACATTCCATCTTGATACTGAAAGTTAAGTAGGTTTAAATTGCTGTTTTCTGAAGAACTATGTATTAAAATCAATAGCACTTGGAAAAATTCAAAAATAATTCAGAATGAATACCACTATAAAAGGTCATCTTACAGCAAAGAATTATTTCTGCTGGGAAATTGTTTAACACTGTCTGAATTAAATATGTTGATTAAGGAATCTAAACAGCCACCTAAAAAGAGAAGACTGTCATCTTCTCCTGTCTAGACAACATTCAAATGCAGTCTCTAGAGTGAGCAACAGTTCTTACCTTAACTCACTCTATTGTACAAAGATGGAATGACCTTCAGACTCAGCTGTTTGGGCTCTGGACCATTTCTCACTCATGGCAACATGCATTGGGAAGAGAAAAGCTTCACTCACTAAGTTAAGACTAAAGCCCTAGATGTGATTGGACAATATTCAAACACACATGCTGTCACGAGTGGACCTCTTGCAACAGGGATAAACCTGCCTAAAATGTGTGAAAAGTCAATGTTCTAGCATGTGTTTAATTCTCTCCAAACACTTTTTCCTAAATTATTGAGACAGTTTATGTTGCACAATTAATGGGCTATGCTTATTGCAAATATTTGTTCCATGTTTAAATGGGACCAGCCATTCCAACTATGTTTTGTAGGGTGTGGGGAGACAGAACACTTTGCATATGAGAAGATGATAACCATGATGTGGAGATGGTGGTGTTGGACTGGGGAGGACAAAGTCAGAAGTCACAACACCAGGTTACTGTCCAACAGATTTATTTAAAATCTCAAGTTTTCAGAAGTGACTTCACCTGACGAAAGTGCAGGGCTCCAAAAGCTTGAGATTTGAAATAAGCTTGTTGGACTATAACCCAACGTCGTGTGACTTCTGGCATATAAAAAGAAGCAGGAGTCTGGGGATTGAGATGCAAATCTTCATTGTAACAAAAACTAGTCTCAAGGGGAAGCAAAGGGAAAGCTTGATAACAGTTTGTTTAAGCTAACAAGCTGCAAGAAGACAATTCTCATTACCAGCTTCAGGGGAAATTGGCTGACCTTCAAATTTCGTAAAGTCTTGGAGAACTGAGACTCTCTGCAATCAAATTATTGTATGTAGAAACTAATGGGGTTTGTTCTTCCAAAATCCCAGGAACATATAAACTGCATTAGCAGGAATAGCTCCACTATTTCTGGAGTGCAAATAATTAATTAGTCATTTTTGCACGCAAGATGTTCTTGCTCAACAAACTGAGCCCTTTCAGTGCTAGCAAATGCTTCCAATACCATCAACTCCTAATACACTCCTAATTCAGGTACAAAGGTTAGGTAATGTCTGTGTTGTCCCTTTGAACACTCAAGGCAGATGGAGCACCGGTTAGAGACAGAAAAACTTCCATAAACTAAACCCAGTCAGATCCAAGGACAGCTTTAGCATGGGTTGTATACAAAGTGAAGCATGCTTGACACTGTTCCAGCAAATGAATCTAGGTTAGATATGAAGTAGTCTCCCTCCATTCTACCCCAGACTGATGACAAATGGACTGCATCATAAACAGAGTCTAAAAGTTAGGATTTGGGGTGGGCATGGAGGCATGGGAGTTTGGTGCAGCGGGTCAAGGAGATGTTACTTTGTGCCTCCAAAACTTGTAGTGGTTCATGTTTCAGGTTAAATATGTAATTTAATCAAACCATAACTTAAACTAAATCGAGTGGTTATAGCTAAATTTATTATATAAGTAAACTAGTTAACTAAAGAAAACATGGAATACTGTGTGCAATTCTAGTCTCCGTGCCATAAGAAGGATGTTGTGAAATTTGAAAGGGTTCAGAAAAGATTTACAAGGATGCTGCCAGGGTTGGAGGGTTTGAGCTGTAGGGAGAGGCTGAATAGGCTGGGGCTATTTTCCCTGGAACGTTGAAGGCTGAGGGGTGACCTTATAGAGGGGTATGGATAGGGTGACTAGACAAGGTCTTTTCTCCAGGGTGGGCAAGTCCAAAACTAGAGGATATAGGTTTAAGATGAGAGGAAAAAGATTTAAAAGAGACCTAAGGGGCAACATTTTCACTCAGAGGGTGGGGTGTGTATGGAATGAACAGCCAGAGGAAGTAGTGGAGGCTGGTACAATTACAGCATTTAAAAGGCATCTGGATGGGTATATGAACAGGAAAGGTTTAGAGGGATATGGGTCAAATGCTTGCAAGTGGGACTAGATTAATTTAGGATATCTGGTCTGACAAGTTAGACCAAAGGGTCTGTTTCCATGCTACACAGCTCTATGACTCTAAGATTAGATAGGGACAATAGCATGGATGATGCATTGCAACTTCTGCACGTGGGAGTTTGTGAAAAGCATTGTGACTGTGGACAATCTTACTTGAAGTTAATGCTTGCATTTTAAAGGAACCTCAGCTCAGAATGATTGAGAGCTGGAATCAGAGTTGCAGAAAGCGCAGAGCATCAGGTTTAGGCAGGGGGTTGGTGGGAAGACTTAGGCAATCAGATCCTTTCAGTTGGAAAGTGACATAGGCCTGTTTAATGGACATAGATAGGAGGGCGAGAATATGAAGCAGGCAGACAAGGCAACTGTACATGCAACCTTATCCATAAGGTTTAAGGTTCTTGTTGTCCGTGCAGATGAGGACAAAGTCTGCAGACTAGATGAGCAAACTGTAACACAAAGGTAGAGAAGGCCATTAACGTGGAAGGGGTAAAAAGAGAGTGGCTGTGATTTTAATCCTTGCAGTTGCAGAACAACTTGAAATGCAACAGCTGGATCTAGTATCATAGATTGTGCCATAGCAAAATATGCTGTGTGCCAGTGTTGGACTGGGGTGCACAAGATCAGAAGTCAATGACATCAAATTATAGTCCAACAGGTTTATTTGAAATTGCAAGTTTTCGAAGCATTGCCCCTTCACCTAACGAAAGGGCAACACTCCAAACCTTGTGACTTCAAATAAACCTGCTGGATTTTAACCTGATGTCATCTGACTTCTGACCATAGCAAAAAAAAGTGTGGAGTGACAAGTTGGACTGAAGGGTCTGTTTCCATACTATATGACACTGTGACTCTAAGACGGCTCTGCTAAGAGAGTTTAAAAGGAACTGGAATCCAAATTAATATGCAGAACTTCACAGGTAAAAGTCTACAGGTGACTGCTTAAGCACAAATTCACAGCAGGTCAAACAAATCAGAGATTGAACACATGCCAGGAAAGAATGGTAGAAAATGGGTTTGATTCTTGGGGCACTGGAACCAGTAGTAAGGAAAGAGGAAGGTATTCCTTTTATGGATTACATTTAACCTGGCTGGGATAAATGTCTGTTTAATTAAATCCAACTCAGTCTATAAGAAGGGTTATACCTCAAAAGGTAAGGGTTGGTCGGTGGGGAAAGCAAGGCAAAGCAAGTTTGAAAGAAAAGTCAAGGCAACAGAGCATTTGTTTGGTTATTTGGGTAAAAGGAAACAGAATGAGGCAGGAAAGGACAATAATTTAACTAGCAATCATATATCATTGAATGAAGTCAAACTAGGGAAAAATGGTTAAGTTAAAGCCTCTTTTGATGCACAAAGCATTTGATATAAAATAGATGAATTACTGGCACAAATATGTGTAAATATGTTTTATTTAATATCCATTACAGAAACATGATTGCATGGTGACCACGTTTGGGAACAAAATTTAAGATAATTCAGCTTTCAAAGAGACAGGGTATCCCCAGTAATAAAAATGAGGATAGTGGTAAGGAATGATATTTTCATGGGAGATTGGAAAGTAGAATTGTTATTGGGATAACAAGTGTCAAAAACACAGATGGGAATAGTTTATAGGCTCCCTAACAGTAGCTAGAATGTGAACAGCGAACGAAGTATTAACCAATAAATTAGAGGAAGTTCGTAACCGAGGGTAATGGTTGACAGATGTTTTATGAATGGAAAGTGATTCCAATGATTTCCCGCAGGGCTCAGTTTTAGGTCCCTTGCAGTTTGTGGTGTCTAGTAACGATTAGACCGAAATGTGTGAGGCGTTTGGGGAAGTCTGCAGAAAACCGAAAAACTGGCCAGGTAGTTGGTAATAAAGAGCACGGCTGCAGGATGATAATACTGGTTTGAATAAGTAAAAAGAGGCAAATGGAATTCCACCCAGAGGTGCAAGGTCATGCATTGTTTGCTCTCCCCAAAAGCAAGGCAATGCACAATAACCAGGAGGATTTGACAGGAATGGAGGAAGTGAGTGATTTTGGAGTTCATGTCCAAAACTCCTTGTAGGTCACAGGACAGGGTAGATAATGTGGTAAAGAAGGTGTAAGGGATGCTTTCCTTCATTGGGTGAGGATTTAATACAACAGCAGGTATGCAATACTGGAACAATATAAGATGATGGTTAGGCACAGATGGAGTGTGTATAATTTCTATCATGTCATGGACTTCATTAGCAAGTGCGTACAGGACTGTGTGCCAAAGAAGTCAACCCATATGTTCCCAACTGGTAGCCCTGGACAAACTAGGAAATCTACTGCCTACTGAAGACCAGGCGTGTGGCATTCAAGTCACATGACCCAGACCTTTACAGGAAATACAGATACAACTCCTGCAAAGCCGTTAGAGCTGCCAAGAGGCAGTACCGGACTAAGTTAGGGACGCAAACTAACTGCATGGACACCCGCCGCCTGTGGTGAGGCCTACACGACATAACGGGATCCAAAATGAAGCTGAATGAAATAGCGGACAAAAACTCCTTCCTCCGTGATGCTCTCAATGCTTTCGATGCTCACTTTGAGCAGATTGCCAGTGGTGCACTGTCACCGGCCCCAACAGCTCCGGATACTCCTGTTCCCTCAGTTACCACCACAGACGTCAGATCGGCTTTCTTGGGAGTGAATCCGGGGAAAGTGACTGGGCCAGTCGGAGTCTCCAGCCGTGCACTCAGATCCTGTGCAGACCGATTGGTGGGAGTATTCACTGAACCTCTCCTTGCTACAATCTGGAGTCCCCACCTGCTTCAAGAAGACCACCATCACCCCAGTACCAAAGAAAACACATGCAATGTGCCCCAATGCCTACCATCTGGTGGGTCTGCCCTCCATTATCATGAAGTGCTTTGAGAGGTTAGTCATGGCCCACGTCAACTCTAGCCTCCCAGCCTGCCTCGATCCCCTTGCAATTTACCTACTGGCAGAACAGGTCCACAGGGGACACCATTTCCCTAGGCCTGTACTTATCCCTGGAACATCTGGATAACAAGGATACCTACGTCAGGCTCCTACTTATCAACTACAGCTCCACCTTTAATACTATAATCCCTGCCAGACTAATCTCCAAACTCTGAGACCTAGGCCCCAGCCCCATTCTCTGTAACTAGATCCTCAGCTTCTTGATCCACTGACCACAGTGAAGATAGACAACAGCATCTTCTCCAAGATAATCCTCAACACCAGCCCCTTACCGTACTTCCTGTACACCCATGACCATGTGGTCAAATTTCGTACAAACACCATCCACAAGTTCACTGATAATACCATCATTGTAGACGGGATATCAAACAATGATGAAGAGAATACAGGAAGGAGACAGAGTGCTTAGTATTGTGGTGCAAAATAACAATCTCTCCCTCAATGTCAACAAAACTACAGAACTGACCATTGACTGAAGTAAGAAAGGAGGAGGACACACCCCTATCTACATCAATGGAGTTGAAATGGAGTGTTGACAACATGTTCCTAGGAGTTACGATAACCAACAATCTGTCCTGGACTTCCCACGTAGATGTGATGGTCAGAAGGCATAAGAATGCCTCTTCTTCGTCAGGAGGCTAAGGAAATTCAGCGCGTCCACAAGGACCCTCATCAACACATACCAATGCACCACAGAAACCATTCTGTCTGGGTGCATAACAGCTGGGCACAGTAACTGCTCTGCCCAGGACTGTAAGAAAGTATAGAAAGTTATGTCCACAGCCCACATCATCACAGAAGCCAACCTCCCATCCATGGACTCCATCTGCACTTCTTGTTGCCGCGGAAAAGCTGCCAACATCAAAGACCCCTCCCACCCTGATAATACTCTCTTCCAACCTCTTCTGTCAGACAGAAGATACACGCTTAAACACATATACCAACAGGTTCAAGAACAGCTTCTTCCCCGCTGTTATTAGGTTGAACAGACCTCTCTAATTTCAAATCTAATGTTGATATTGCTTTTGTGCACCTCCTGTATAGCCGTAATTTTGAATGCCTCACTCTGTCTAAACACCCTATGATCTGTATATCCTAACATGTTCTGCCTGTACTGCACGCAAAACAAAACTTTTCACTGTACTTAGGTACACGTGATAACAATAAATCAAATCAAATCAAGACCAGAACAACATTATTTCTGTAGATAGAGTGGAGAGGAGATTTACAGGAATGCTGCCAGGGTTTTAAAATTGCAGGTATAAGAAAAGTTTGCAGGTGTGGTGCCATTCATTTCCTCCAGCAATGACACTTGGTAGCTGAGTGCACCATCTCCAAGTTGCACTTAGATAGAGGGTATCCTCAATATGTAGAAAGCACCTCAACCTCACAAGGAACGTGCAGTGGTCATTTATACCAATACTGTCATGGTTGTACACATCAGTGGAAGGGAGATTAGGGAGGTGACGCCACGTATGGCTTTCCCATTTGTTTGTTCCATCAGCAGTTGCCACTGACCCAGTCTAGCAGATAGGTCCTTCAGGACATGACCAGCTCATTCAGCATTGCTGCAGTTGAGCCTCTCTTCACAGAATCCCTACAGTTTGGAAAGAGATCATTCACCTCATCAAGTCTGCACTGACCCTCTGAAGAGCATCCCACCCAGACACCATTCGCCTCCTCTATTCCTGGAGGCCCACATTTATCATACACTTAGCCTGCATATTGCTGAATGTATGGACAATTTAACAAAGTCCACCTAACCTGCGCATGTTTGGACTGCAGAAGGAAACCGGAGCACCTGTAAGAAACCCACAGAAACACAGGGAGAATGTCTGTCTGCGTGGAGTTTGCACAGTCACCCAAGGCCAGAACTGAACCAAAGTCCCTAGTGCCATGAGGCAGCACTGAGCCACCATGCTGCCCCACCCAGGGATACTGAAATCTCCCACCTAAGGTACATTCTGCATCCTTACCACTCTCAGTGCTTCCTCCAAGTGATAGTCAACATGATTGATCAGCGAATGGGTGGTTGGGCAGTACATGGTAAATCAGCAGGATGTTTCCTTGCCCATGTTTGATCTGATACCATGAGACCTAATGGGGGCTGGAATCAAAGTCAAGTACTCCAAGGACAACCCATTCCCAGTGATGGTGGTGCCTGGGACATTGTATGGTATAAATCTGTGACTATAACTATGTCAAACTGTTGTTTGACCATTCTGAGACACAACTCGCCCAATTTTGACACTAGACCCCACATTAGGTCTTCACAGGGTCAACACAGCTAAGATATCTGATTCCTGTGCTGAGGTTGACACTAGGTGGTTCATCTGGTTTCATCTCTTAAAATCTTTGTAGCGGTTTGATATTGAATGGCTTGCTAGGTCATTTCACAGGGCATTTATTGGTGTGGAATCATATATAGCAGATAAGGATGGCAGGTTTCATTTGCAAAAAAGTGATCAGGGAACCAGCTTTTACAACAGTTGATTTATGATCATTACTATGCAATTATTAATTCAAATCCAGTCATCACAGGACATTGGAGACCTATCTCTCCTAATAGAAAAGTAAGTTACGGGGGGCAGAGATTTGAAGTGATATGGAAAAGCTTTTTCACTCAGAGGTGCATTCTGGAATTTGCTGCCCAGTTTAATGTTTGAAGCAGAAACACTTAAGTAATTTAAAAGGGGCCAGAACTGCTCCTGAAGCACTATGAGCCTATAGGTCAGGTGCTGGTAAACGGGGATTAGAGTAGGATTTGCATCATCATTATTGTGATAGGTTGAATGATCCCTTTACGTGTTGCAACTTTTCTATTATAGTTCAACTCTATGGTTCAAGCAAAAAATAACAAAACATTTATCATAAGAAAATAGCAAGAACCAAAAAAAATGCAAGAGCTTCTAGAAATAAGGAGAAAGGTACAGAGTGGTGAACATGACCATAGAGCAGTCTGAAGTACAGACAGGAGAATTTAGTTTAGGGATGTTAACAGTGATGTTAAACTACATTTTGTATTTGCAGTAGAGGCCAAACAAAAACAAACTGTAAAGAAAGACTGGGGAACTAAGGATCTAATGAGAGTGAACAACATTAGTGAAGTACTGAAGAAATTAATAAGACTAAAAGCTAACAAGTCAGCAGAACCCAATGACCTACATCCTAAGAGGATAACTATAGAGATTGTGGATTTGCTATCACAGTAAAGAATGGAGGAGAAAAGATTTTTTTTAAGGATATACATATTTTTGTAAAGGGATTCCAGTGAATACAGTTATTTGAATTCTCAAAAAGAATTCAATAAGGTGCCCCATGAAAGGTTGTGCACAAGGTATGAGTTTACATGAATAACAATGAAACAATATTTTAATAAAAATCAACAGGCCATTTTCAAGTTGACAGGCTGTTACAAGTGGGATGGCACAAGTATGAATACTACAGTCTTAACTATTTACAGAAAAAATCATTCAGCAACATATAGGCCAATCAAGATAAAGGCATAACATGCAAAGTTATGGAGGTGGAAATGGGCCATCAAGAGGACATTCTGGATATGGAGTTGGAAACTCAGCTTGGGATTGAACAGGATGCCTCAAGATTAGATATTGACCAGAGATAGAAATAGAATCAGCGGTAAGAGTGCAGTTTTGTTGGTAAACGGGCAATCAGGAGGGGCATGTTGGTGACTAGGAATTGAGAGATTAAGCAGTGGAGCCGGGGCATCAGTCCCGCATCTCCCTGCTTAGTTTTAGGGAGAGTATTTTTTTTAAACTGGTCCTTTTGGTGGCTATATGGTCTGTTGACTATAGATTAATCAGGTTTTTCTGGAGAACAGTTAGCAGTCAGTTACAGCCCATTTTGGGGGAAGTGGGCCTCAAACAGGTGTCAGGTCTTCATTGACATGTACTTGTTACCTACAACCCCATGCTCCCACTTTTTCCAGACTTTACATACATAAAGAACTTCCAATATGCAATAAATATGCATGTGGCCTTCCCACAATTCTGAACTCTTGGATGACCTTTTTTCACCTTAAAAACAAGTACAGTACCATGGTTTTTTAAAGGTCTGACTGTTTATATCCATTGAACAATGGAGCTCTGAAAATAGGACTTAGAAATGGGCATTTTGCCTTCAAGCCTGCTCTACCATTTGTAAAGATTCAATTGGGGTCTCAAATTCACTTTAATATCTGTCCCAAAAGTCCCTTGTCTATCAAAAATCTAACATAGCCTTGAATAGGCATCCATTGTTTTCTAGGGAAGAAAATTCCAGGAGCTAATGACCCTCTGAAAAAAAATTCTCCTTATCTGCATCTTAAAAGGAAACTCTTATTATTAAACAATGTCACTTAGTTCCAGTCTATCCCACAAGAAGTAACATCCTCCTTTGATCCACCCTATCAAGCCCCCCACTAATAAGACTCGCAGTAACTTTGCAATCCAAATTAATGCTGTGTGGTCTCATTTTACTTAGATGGGATCAAATAGGAAAGGGCCTGTGTACGGAGTTAATTAGTGCCTTCCAGTTGAAGAAGAGCCTATCAGTGACCAACGTAGGTCAGTGAGGAGGTGATAGTCTAGTGGTATTGTCACTGGACTAGTAATCCAGAAACCCAAATAATGTCCTAGGGACCAGGTTTCGAATCCGAATACAACGGAGTGTAATGTAAATCCTATAAAATCTGGAATGAAAAGTCTAGTGATGACTGTGAAACCATTGTTGATTATCATAATACCATCTGGTTCACAAATTTCCTTTAGGGAAGGAAAACTGCTGGTCAAATTCACAGATTCACAGTTGACTCTTAACAGCTCACCAAAAAATGGCCTGGCCACTCAGTTTTATCAACACCACTAAAAAGTCTCAAACAGGACCGACCACCTGGTATCAATTTAAACACCAGAAATGCCAATGTTAATTCCACTGAGTTGGCAATGCAAAGTCTTCCTTAGCAACATGAAGTCAGAATCATGGAGATATACAGCACGGAAACAGATCCTTCGGTCCAACTTGTCCACGCTGACCAGATATCCTAGATGAGGCTAGGTTTATCTGCCAGCATTTGGCCCATATCCCTCTAAACCCTTCCTATTCACAGACCCATCCATAAGCCTTTTAAATGTTGTAATTGTACCAGCCTCGGCCACTTCCTCTGGCAGTTCATTCCATACACATGCCTTCTGCATGGAAAAGTTGCCCCTTAGGTCCCTTTTAAATCTTTCCCCTCTTACCTTAAACCTATGTCCTCTAGTCTTTTGACTCCCCTACTCCAGGAAAAACAACCTTGTCTATTTATCCTATCCATGCCTCTCATGATTTTATAATTCTGTGTAAGGTCACCCCTCAGCCTGCGAAGATCCAGGGAAAATAGCCCCAGCCTTTTCAGCTTCTCCCCATAGCTTAAAACTCTCCAACCCTGGCAACGTCTTTATAAATCTTTTCTGCACCCTTTCAAGTTTCACAATATCCTTCCAATAGCAGGGTGACCAGAATTGAACACGCATTCCAAAAGTGGCCAAACCAATGTCCTGTACAGCCACAACTTAACCTCCCAACTCCTAGACTCAATGCACTGTCCAATATAAAGGCAAGCAGACCAAATGCCTTCTTCACTATCCTGTGACTCCACTTTCAAGGAATTATGAACCTGCACTCCAAGGTCTCTTTGTTCAGCAACCCCTCCCAGGACCTTACCAATAAGTGTGTAAGTCCCGCCCTGATTTGCCTTTCCAAAATCCAAACTCCATCTGCCACTCCTCAGCCCATTGGCCCATCTGGTCAAGATCCCATTGTACTCTGAGGTAATCTTCACTATGCAATACACCTCCAATTTTGGTATCATCTGCAAACTTACTAACCATACCTCTTTTGTTAACATCCAAATCATTTATATAAATGACAAAAAGCAGTGGACCCAGCGCCAATCCTTGTGGCATGCCACTGGTCACTGGCCTCCAGTCTGAAAAGCAACCCTCCACCACCCATATCTGGAAGCTAGTGCCAAAACTGGGGTGATGTTCCACAGACTAATCAACCGACTCAGTCACAATACCTTAAGATGTCTCAGACACCACCATTACCATCTTGTTCCATCTGCAGGAGAAACCCACCAGAGATGATGGTGGCACAAAGGGATACAGTCAGGAAGGAGTTACCAAATTTGATGCCAGAATTCATGAAGTCTCATGGCATCAGGTCAAACATGAGCAAGGAAATCTTCTGTTGTATACCATACAACATCCCATTCCTCCCAGTCAGCTGTTGAATCATTATTCCTCCATGTCCAGCACAATTTGAAAGAAGTGCTGAACGTGGCAAGAGCACAATGTACTCTGGAAACCTCAACATCCAACACAAAGAGTGGCTTGGCAGCATCACTAACTGATTGAGCTGGTCGAGTCCTAAAGGACACAGGTGCTAAATTGGGTCCTTAGCAGGTGGTGAGGGAATCAACAAAAGGGAATGACATACTTGACCTCATCCCATTAGCTTTAAAATAGCTATGGAAAAAGATAGAACTGATCTAAAAGTTAGAGTTCTAAATTGGATGAAGGCCAATTTGGACAGCATTAGGCAAGAAGTTTCAGAAGTTGATTGGGGACAGATATTTGCAGGTAAAGGGACAACTGGAAAGTGGGAAGCCTTCAAGGTCAAAATACATCAAGGTCAAAAGAGTGACTAGGCCCCTTAACAACCAGCAAGGCCACCAATGCATGGAATTGCAGGAGATGGCCGAGATACTAAATAAATATTTAGTATCAGCGTTTACTGTGCAGAAGGATATGGAAGCTAGAGCACTTGGGGAAATAAATAGCAACACCTTGAAAAGTATCCATATTACAGAGGAGATAGTGCTGGGTGTCTTAAAATGCATAAATATGGAGAAATGCCCAGGACTGGATCAGGTGTACCCTAGAACTTTATGGGAAGCTAGGGAAGTGATTGCTGGCCCCTTTGCTGAGACGTTTGTCTCATCGATAGCCATGAATGAGGTGCTGATGAAGGGTCTAGGCCCGAAACGTCAAGCTTCCCTGCTCCTAAGATGCTGCTTGGCCTGCTGTGTTCATCCAGCTCCACACCTTATTATCTCGGATTCTCCAGCATCTGCAGTACCTATTATCTCTGGAAGACTGAAGGTTGGCTAATGTGATGCCACTATTTAAGAAACGTGCTAAGGAAAAGCAGGGAAGTATAGACCGGTGAGCCTGACATCAGTAGTGGCCGAGTTGTTGGAGGGGATTCTGAGGGACAGGATTTACATGTATTTGGAAAGGCAAGGACTGATGAGGGATAATTAGCATGGCTTCGTGCTTGGGAAATTGTGTTTCTCTAATTTGATTAAATTTTTTGAAGAAGTGACAAAGAGGATTGATGAAGACAGAGCAGTGGACATCGCCTTTATGGACTTCAGTAAGGCGTTCGACAAGGTTTCACATGGTAGACTGGTTAGCAAGGTTGGATCACATGCAATACAGGGAGAACTAGCCATTTGGAGACAAAACTGGCTTGAAGGTAGAAGATAGAGAGTGGTTGTGGGGTTTGCTTCTCGGACTGGAGGCCTGTGACCAGCAGTGTGACACAGGGATTGGTGCTGGGTCCACTGCTTTTTGTCATTTATATAAATGATTTGGACGTGAATATAGGAGGTATGGTAAGTAAATTTGCAGATGACACAAAATTGGAGATGTAGCGGACAGAGAAGAAGGTTGCCTCAGGGTACAATGGGACCTTGATCACATGGGCCGAGGAGTGGCAGATGAAGTTTAATCTAGTTAAATGTGAGGTGCTGCATTTTGGAAAGGCAAATCAGGGCAGGGCTTACACACTTAATGGTAAGGTCCTGGTGAGTGTTTATGAACAAAGGGACCTTGGAGTGCAGGTTCATAGTTCCTTAAAAGTGGAGTGGAAGGTAGACAGCGTAGTGAAGAAGGTGTTTGGTTTGCTTGCCTTTATTGGTCAGTGCATTGAGTATAGGAGTTGAGAGGTCATGTTGCAGCTGTACAGGACACAGCATTCCAAAAGTGGCCTAAACAGTGTTCAATTCTGGTTTCCCTGCTTTAGAAAGATGTTGTTAAACCTGAAAGGGTTCAGAAAGGATTTACAAGGATGTTGCCAGAGTTGGAGGGTTTGAACTACAGGGAGAGGCTATTTTCCATGGCGTGTCAGAGACTGAGAGCTGACCTTATAGAGTTTTATAAAATCATGAGCGGCATGGTTAAGGTGAATTGTCAATGTCTTTTCCCCAGAATATGGAAGTGCAAAACTTGAGGACAGAGGTTTAAGCAGAGAGGGGAAAAGATTTAAAAAGGGACCTTTTTATGCTGAGGGTGGTGCATGTATGGAATGAACTGCCAGAGGAAGTGATGGAGGCTGGTACAATTACAACATTTAAAAGGCATCCGGATGGGTATACGAATAGGAAGGTTTTGGAGGGATATGGGCCAAATGCTGGCAAACAGGACGAGATCATTTAGGGTTAACAAGCATGGGGCTGGATGAACACAGCAGGTCAAGCAGCATCATAGGAGCAGGAAAACTTGACGTTTCGGGCCTAAACCCTTCATCAGAAATGGGGGAGGGGAAGAGGGTTCTGAAATAAATAGGGAGAGAGGGGGAGGCGGATAGAGGATGGATAGAGGAGAGGATAGGTGGAGAGGAGGCAGACAAGTCGAACAGGCGGGGATGGAGCCAGTAAAGGTGAGTGTAGGTAGGGGGGTGGGGAGGAGATAGGTCAGTCCAGGGAGGACGGACAGGTCAAGGGGGCGGGATGATGTTAGTAGATAGGAGATGGGGGTGTGGCTTGAGGTGAGAGGAAAAACAGGTTAGGGAGGTGGAGATGAGCTGGGCTGGTTTTGGGATGCGGTTGGGGGAGGGGAGATTTTGAAGCTTGTGAAATCCACATTGATACCATTGGGCTGCAGGGTTCCCAGGCTGAATATGATTTGCTGTTCCTGCAGCCTTCGGGTGGCATCACTGTGGCATTGTAGAAGGCCCAGGGTGGACATGTCATCTGAGGAATGGGAGGAGGAGTTGAAATGGTTTGCGACTGGGAGGTGCAGTTGTTTGTTGCGAACTGAGTGCAGGTGTTCTACAAAGCGGTCCCCAAGCCTCCGCTTGGTTTCCCCGATGTAGAGGGAGCCACAACGGGTACAGCGGATGCAGTATACCACATTGGCAGATGTGCAGGTGAACATCTGCCTGATGTGGAAAGTCTTCTTGGGGCCTGGGATTGGGGTGAGGGAGGAGGTGTGGGGGCAGGTGTAGCACTTCCTGCGGTTGCAGGGAAAAGTGCCGGGTGTGGTGGGGCTGGAGGGGAGTGTGGAGCGGACAAGGGAGTTGCGGAGGGAGTGGTCCCTCCGGAAGGCAGATAAGGGTGGGGAGGGAAAAATGTTTTTGGTGGTGGGGTCTGATTGCAGATGGCGGAAGTGTCGGAGGATGATGCGTTGGATCCGGAGGTTGGTGGAGTGGTACGTGAGGACGAGGGGGATTCTTTTTTGGTTATTATTGCGGGGATGGGGCGTGAGGGATGTGTTCCGGGAAATGCGGGAGACACGGTCGAGGGCGTTCTCGACCACTGTGGGGGGGGAAGTTGCGGTCCTTGAAGAATGAGGACATTTGAGATGTACGGGAGTGGAATGTCTCATCCTGGGAGCAGATGCGGCGGAGGCGAAGGAATTGGAAATAGGGGACGGCATTTTTGCAGGAAGTTGAGTGGGAGGAGGTGTATTCCAGGTAACTGTGGGAGTCAGTGGGCTTGAAATGGACATCAGTTTCTAGGTGGTTACCCGAGATGGAGACAGAGAGGTCCAGGAAGGAGAGAGAAGTGTTGGAGATGGTCCAGGTGAACTTCAGGTTGGGATGGAAGGTGTTGGTGAAGTGGATGAACTGTTCGAGCTCCTCGTGGGAGCACGAGGCGGCGCCGATGCAGTCATCAATGTAACGGAGGAAGAGGTGGGGTTTAGGGCCAGTGTAGGTACAGAAGAGGGATTGTTCCACGTAACCTACAAAGAGGCAGGCATAGCTTGGGCCCATGCGGGTACCCATGGCCACCCCCTTTGTCTGTAGGAAGTGGGAGGAATTGAAAGAAAAGTTGTTGAGGGTGAGGACGAGTTCGGCTAAGCGGATGAGGGTGTGGGTGGAGGGGGATTGGTCAGTTCTGCGGGACAGGAAGAAGCGGAGGGCCTTTAGGCCATCAGCATGGGGAATGCAGGTGTATAGGGACTGGACGTCCATAGTAAAAATGAGGTGTTGGGGACCGGGGAATTGGAAGTTCTGGAGGAGGTGGAGGGCGTTGGTGGTGTCACAGACGCAGGTCGGGAGTTCCTGGACCAACGGGGTGAAAATGGAGTCTAGGTAGGTGGAGATGAGTTCGGTGGGCCGTCCCCGCAATAATAACCAAAAAAGAATCCCCCTCGTCCTCACGTACCACCCCACCAACCTCCGGATCCAACGCATCATCCTCCGACACTTCCGCCATCTGCAATCAGACCCCACCACCAAAGACATCTTTCCCGCCCCACCCTTATCTGCCTTCCGGAGGGACCACTCCCTCCGTGACTCCCTTGTCCGCTCCACACTCCCCTCCAGCCCCACCACACCCGGCACTTTTCCTTGTAACCGCAGGAAGTGCTACACCTGCCCCCACACCTCCTCCCTCACCCCAATCCCAGGCCCCAAGAACACTTTCCACATCAGGCAGATGTTCACCTGCACATCTGCCAATGTGGTATACTGCATCCGCTGTACCCATTGTGGCTTCCTCTACATCGGGGAAACCAAGCGGAGGCTTGGGGACCACTTTGCAGAACACCTGCACTCAGTTCGCAACAAACAACTGCACCTCCCAGTCGCAAACCATTCCAACTCCTCCTCCCATTCCTCAGATGACATGTCCACCCTGGGCCTCCTACAATGCCACAGTGATACCACCCGAAGGCTGCAGGAACAGCAAATCATATTCAGCCTGGGAACCCTGCAGCCCAATGGTATCAATGTGGATTTCACAAGCTTCAAAATCTCCCCTCCCCCAACCACATCCCAAAACCAGCCCAGCTCATCTCCACCTCCCTAACCTGTTTTTCCTCTCACCTCAAGCCACACCCCCATCTCCTATCTACTAACATCATCCCACCCCCTTGACCTGTCCATCCTCCC
>JAHRHZ010000046.1:17275226-17301709 GCA_024137785.1 Ginglymostoma cirratum
ATCCATCCTCTATCCGCCTCCCCCTCTCTCCCTATTTATTTCAGAACCCTCTTCCCCTCCCCCATTTCTGATGAAGGGTTTAGGCCCAAAACGTCAAGTTTTCCTGCTCCTATGATGCTGCTTGACCTGCTGTGTTCATCCAGCCCCATGCTTGTTATCTCGGATTCTCCAGGATCTGCAGTACCTTTTATCTCTCGATCATTTAGGGTATCTGGTCGGCATGGACGAGTTGGGCTGAAGGGTCTATTTCCATGCTGTACAATTCTCTGACTCTCTGACTCAATTTGCCTTCCATGCATGTATCTGTCCATGACTGCAATGGCAGGAGCAAGCACTGCACAGTCCTTGTTGGGGACAAGGTCCGTCTCCACACTTGCAGTATCTTACATGGTGTTGTGGGCACTATCATGTTAAATAGGATAGACTCTAGTAACTCAATACTGGGTATCCATGAGGTACTGTGGATCATCAGCAGACCCATCCAGCACAATCTGCAACCTCACGGCCCAGCATATCCTTCTCTCTACCGTTCCCATCTAGCAAGGGGATCAACCCTGGATTCAATCAACTGTGCAGGAAGGTATGCCAGGAGCAACAGCAGGCATACCTAAAAAAGATGCCAAGTCTGGTGAAGCTACAAAATAGGATTATTTGCATGTCAAACAACTTTGTGCAGTAAGGGATAGACAGAGCTACAAGATGCCACAACCAACAGATCAGGTGTCAACTCTGCAGTCCTGCCATATCTAGTCATGAATGGTGGTGGAAAATTAAACAACTCAGAGGCTGCACAAATGCACCATCAACAGTGGGGGAGCCCAACAAATCAGTGCAAAAGACATGGTTGAAGCATTTGCAACAATCCTCAGCCAGAAATACCAAGCAAAATGATACATCCCAGGCTCCTCTGGTGGTCCCCAGCATCATAAATGCCGGTGCAATTCAATTCACTCCACACAGTATCAAGAAACAGCTCTTTACACTGGATACTGTAAAGGCTATGGGCCCTGATGATATTCTGGCAACAGAAACGAAGTCAAATGCTTCATTACTAGCCGAACTCGTAGCCAAGCTGCTCCCATACAGCTACAACATTGGCAACTACCTGACAGTTGTGGAAAATTGCCCAGGTCTGTCCCTGTACATAAAAAGCAAGACAAATCCTACCCAGCCAATTACCAGCCTGTTCTCAAGCACCAGTGAAGAGATAAACAGTGGTATCAGGTAGAACTTGCTTAGCAATAACCTGCTCACTGATGCTCAGTTTGGGTACTACAAGTGCTATGTGGTTCCTGTCCTCATTTGTTCAAACTTAAGTAGACCGAGCCAAATTCCACATGGAAGGTTAGTATGACTGCCCATCACATCGAGGCTGCATTTAACTAAGTGTGGCATCAAGGAGCTGTAGCACAGCTCGAGTCACAGGGAGGCAGGTGGAAAATTCTTTACTTCCTGTTGTAATAACTAGCATAAAGGAAGATGGTTGTGATTGTTGGAAGTCAGACATCTAAACTCTTTACATCACAGCAGGGGTTTCATCAGTGTCGTGTCCTCGGCCCCACACGTTCAGCTATTTCAGTGACTCCATTGAAAAAGGTCAAAATTGCACACAATATTCAGCATTATCCGCGACTCCTCATATATTGAAATAATCCATCTCCAAATACATGAAGATCCAGGCAATATCGGGGATTGTGCTGACAAGCAGCATTCCTGCCATACAAGTGCCAAAGAATGACCAACTCCAACAAGACAGGATTTAACCAACAGTCTTGCTGAATCCATCAGGATGAACATTCTGGGGGTTACTGTTGACCAGAAGCTAAACTGACTGTCCATACAAATAGTGGCTAGGAAGCCTATAATGAACAATTTACCTCCTCTCTCTTCATGGACCACGCCGTGATGTGGCATTACTGAATAACAACTTTTGTTTTGGTCCATGTTCATGTTTGACAAAGTTCTACCATGATTTACGATTCAATCTCTCCCATTCTTACCAGCTGCCATTGGTATATATTGGAAGGATTTACAAGTTGATACTCAACCAATTTGGCTGTTATGAATGTAGTCTCCTTGGTCCCAGTGTGGGATTTGAACCAGAGCTTCTGGCTCATGATGCAGGATAGTACACATTGTCCCACAAGAGCATCCTTCAAAACTACATGAGAGCACAACATGACTGACGTTTATCTGAAGATTAGGGCTGCTTGCCAACTTCAGAGTGACCGCTCATAGATTGGCTCGTGGTCCAAAACTATTCAATTGTAACAGGTGTTGCAAAGTGAATTCAATCCTATCCTTATCCAGTATTCACTGCTGGATGCATGCCTGGCATGAGGAGACACCCAGTTCATCTTTCTCTACTGATGGAGACTGGAGATTGACTGACTTCCCTGCTCAGCTGCTGACTGAATAAATTTGCTGAGCCATCAACAGAAGCTAGACTATTTAGAAATGATTTAGGGAAGCTTACTGCTTCCTATAATAGTAAAATTTGCTGATCATACCAAGCTGTGTGACAATTTTGAGAGAGATAAACAGCATTCAGAGAGATATGAACCAATTAAGTAGATGGCTGTTAATGCAGATAAATGTAAGAAAATGGAGACTGGGTCAGGGAACATGAAATATATTCACAATGAATAGGTGTCCATTAGTAAAGGTGGAAAAAGATTGAAGCATGATTATTAATTACACTCAAAGTTTTCAGTCAATGGGAAGCTGTCACTAAGAAAGCTGATTGAATTGCAGTAAGGATCTCAAGTATATCTTAGTCTAAAGAGATTACAGTCACTGAGAGGCCACTCATGGAGCACGGTTAGCAGTTTGACTGCATAGCATCGCAATTCAAAGTTATCCATTGCTGTTTGGGGAGTGTGAATTTTAGGTAGACATAAATCTTCACTTTTTAACTTTTACACAATCTTTCTTTAAATGCTACACTGAAGAGAAGCAAGGGGAGTGTTTTTGGCTTATTGAGCTGAAGGCAGAGTCGGTACTGGATCCAAGAAGTTTGACATGGACAGAAGATGTGATGTTTCCAGCGCTACATAACTGTGAAAAGGGGCAGACAATGAAAATGTCAGCAGGGTGTTTGGCAAATTGTACGTACCAAACAACAAGACACATGTTAAAATTAACAGTTCCACAAGTGAAATTTGTGTTCAGAAATGAGGGAAATTATTTACTTTTAAAAATAAAAAAGAAGAGGGTCTTTCAATAATGTTAGTTGTATGAAAAAAAATTCTAAGAGAGGGGTTAAAATTGCATTATAGTGCCAGAGGAAATGTTGAATAATATGCCCGTACTCAGAGACTGAGCCATTAACTACTTTCTTAAACATCAGTCACTGTTCCTCACTGGTCTTTGCTGCCAAACTCCTTTCCCAGTCCACTCCAGGTAGCTCTGCCCTCATTCCTTTGTGATTATTTATTTAAGTTTAACACCGTTGCTTACAATTCAAGCTCCTTTCTCTCAAACCGAAAGCTAAATTCTACCATGTTATGGTCACTGTTATCGATGGAATTTTCTACTCCAACATCATTACACATTATCAGACCCAAACTACGCTGCTCCGTGGCTAGATCCATAACATTGTGTTCCAAGCAATGGTCCCAAATACACCAATTTCTTCCTCATGGTTACCTCTGTCAACCCATTTTTCTCAATCTACAAGATTTAAATCATCCATAATTAACACATTGCCCTTTTCATATGCCCTCATTATTTCCTGATTTATTCTCTGACCAAATATCTACTGATGGGGGGCCTATAGATGACTCCCACCAACATCTTTCCTTGTTATTTCTGACCTCCATCCAGATGGATTCCCCATTTTACAATCCAAGATAGTACGATAGCATAAAACTTATCCCATACAAGCAAAGCTACCTGACCACCCTTTCCTTCCTGTCTGTTCTTTCCAAAAGTAAAGTAATATACCCCTGAATATTTAGTTCCCAGATTTGATCTCCTTGTAACCCTGCATCCATAATGGCTATATAAGGGCAGATCCATTAACCTCTATTTGTGTCATTAATTTATTTTATTCCAAACACAATGCACATTCAAGTAAAGAGTCATGAAGTTTGATTTTTCACTGTTATGTCACCCCTTAACCCTATTTTCTGTGAGTTTTGAGGAAGGATCACCGGATACGAAACGTTAACTCTGTTTTTTCCTTCACAGATGCTGCCAGACCTGCTGAGCTTTTCCAGCAACTTTGTTGTTCCTACTTTATGTTGTTTTTCTATCTTTATACACACTGTCCCTTCTTGTCCCACTCTGAATATCATTATCCAAAAAGCTTCCCTGTAATGCTGCCCTATCTTATTGCTTGGCAAACCCACATTTCTCCGGTCCTAAATCCCTCCCTCCAAAATTAGTTTAAAACCCTCTCTACAGCCCAGTTATTCACTTCGCCAAGGCACTGTTCCCAGCACAGTTCAAGTGAAGCCTGTTTCACCGGAACAGCTCATTTCTACTCTTCTAAACTGAAAGTAAGGTTCCTTCGACACCGCCCCTATTGAACACTACCAGGACAGGGACAGATACAGAGTGAAGGTACCTCTATTTATTGTAAACTGGATGTAAAACCACCTCTGCTACTTTAAATTCAATAAAGAGCTCCCTCTACTCTCAAACTAAAAGCAAATTTCCCACTGCATTGTTCCCAAATACTACAACTCCTTTCTCCACTAATAATGGAGCCATAGCACATGAACTGTAACCCATTCCACCCATACCAATGTTGGAGCCACAGATTAATGTCTTGCCCATTTACTTACATAAGTTTGTTCATGGTTCAGGTAGTAATCCCAAGATGAATACCTTTGAGGTTCTGCTTTTTAATTTAGCTCCAAATTGTAGAAATTCTTCTAGCAGAACCTTCTTTCTACTCCTATCAATGTTATTGGTACCTGGATGATGACTGGATCCCTTCCCTCCCCCTCCAAATCCTTCTCCAGCCCTGGTATATTTTTAACCCTAGCACCGGGCAGGCTGCACAGCCTTTGGGACTCCCACTCACAGCTGCAGCGAACAGTATCTATCCCCCTAATAATGCCATCCTCTACCACTACAATATCGCCATATACATCCTCCCCATTTCAGTGGCTGCCTGTACCAAAGTGTCATGGTCAATTTGTTTATCCTCCCTGCTGTTCTCACTCTTGTCCATGCAGCTTGCAAGAACATCACAACTGTTCTATAATTGCAAAGGCCGGGGTTCCCTGAATACAATCCCCTGGGTCCACATAAGTACCGCACTTGCAATCACTCACTCTATCCTGTCTTTGATCACAGAATAAATTTGAAATACCTTCCCTGATGTGGCAAGTCTGACTCCAGCAACACATCACCATCCTGCTACCACTATCATATTTGATGTAATTAATTTCTCCGGATTCCCTGCTGTTTACACTCTATCAAAGTTTCTGCTGACACCAGTCATACAATGATAAATGCCGACTACACACGCTCACCTCCAGTACTTTCCTCTCCCAGCTTGTGAATTTTTTTTTAAAAAAATCACTATTTTACTTTAAGTTCAGATTTTTTTATATTTGTGTTTGGTAAATTTTTAATACTATTATTTCAACATAATTTAGAGATGTCACTGCTTCTGCACATGCTCCTGTGCAAGCAAACACAGTCTTACAGTAATTATTCTGTTAAAAAAAATCCATTTTACAATTAAGAACATAGCAACATAGAAGAGAGGAGTTGGTTATTTAGCCCTGAGCCTGGAGTGCCATTCAATATGATCATAGCTGATCATCCAACACAGTACCCAGTTCCTGCTTTCTTCCCACACCCTTTGATCCCATTGGCCTCCGGAACTATATCTAACTCTTTCTTGAAAGCAAACAATTTTTTGATCCATCCACTTTCTGTGGCAGAGAATTCCACAGGCTTAGTACTCTCTGTGTAAAGAAATTTCTCATCTCAGTCCGAAATAGCCTTTCCCCTATCCTTAGGCTGTCACTTTTGATTCTGGACTCTTTGATCATCAGGAGTATCCTTCTAACCAGCTGGGGTTTTTTTTAAGAAAAAAAATACTGGAGAACAAAACACAAGATTACGACCTTACTTTTACTTTAAACACTAGAAACATTCACCAATCTTACTCACCAGCACTTTTCTTGCACTCGTGTCATGTTGTGGTTCATGAGGTCACTCCACCACTGGTCTTACTGAGATAGGCTTCTTACTCCATGCCTCCTAGCCTCTCCCACTCACCTCTTCCTCCTTACTTTTTGCAGTAAACTTTAACTAAAGCAGCTGTCTCACTTTGCACCAAATTTCCAACACTCCATACCGACAGCCTTCCTCTCACTCATTCACGGAAACCATGCTCTTTACTTCCATGTGGTGCAAAAAATCCCTCTCTTGGAGCAGCTCAGAGTCACTTCTTAGCTACAGTGATCAACACCTCATTTAGACAAAGGATTTCAGGTGCATGAATTCTAACTGCCACAATCAGGCAGTTGCCTCCTTTCATTAGACTATTTCACCTTAGTTAAAGGCAACTGTCTGAATCCGACTAACTAAAACCGAACCCAGAAAATATATAAAAACCAAAAGGACTGTGGCTGCCATAAATCAGAAACAAAAACAGAAATTGCTGGAATGTCTCAGCAGGTCTGGCAGTATCTGTAAAGAGAAATCAGAGTTAACATTTCGGATCAAGTGACCCCTCCTCAGAACTTTGAGCTTTTCTAGCAATTTCTGTTTTCGTACCTAGGAAAGATATATCAGTTGAATTCCCACATGAACCAAAAGTTCCAGCACTTCAGCCTTCCTCTCCTTCACACATTGTAACATGTGGTCCCTCTTTTACCTTGTTGCCAAGGCAGAATGTTTGGACAGGAGCAATGTCTGGATTCCAAACCAGCTCTGAGCAGAAATAAGTCACAGGGTGATCACCAGTCCGTCGGCAAGACTCAAAGTGCAAGCAATGTGAAGAACTAACAACACCAATTCACTCACCAGCCATAAGCACTTCCCATTGATGAATCTCAATAGTCACTCACCCTGTGCCTCGATGACCACATGGATGGAATCGATGGTGTTCTGTACCTGTGAAAATCCATTGACAGGTGTCAATCTTATGTGCCTGCAAAGCTCCATTTGTTTGAAAGTGAATGTACTACCAGCCGGTGTGCCACTGCATTATTCTTCAAAGGAGCCAAAGGCCTCAGCAACTTGATTGGGTCCTGGCTGGACATGGTGAGCAATGTCATAATGTCTGACCTCCATGATAGCACAAGTCTGTCTCGATCAGCACAGTCACCTGTGACACTGATTCTCTGACATGTTCAGGTAGCTTCCTCTTCAGTGGTATACTGGATGCTGAGAATGTGGCCTTCATCGCTTTCCTCGGCATCATTCTGTTCCCTTCTTGCGCTGGGCTTCGTATCTCCTGCTACGGACATTGAGCTTTGTTGTTACTCCTTCCTCTTCTAAAAAAAGATCATTCATGGAAAGGGGGCTTTACTGGCCAGGCCAACATTAATTACCCATCCCTGATTGCCCAGAGGGCAGTTAAGTGTCAACCTCATTGCTGTCACACGTAGGCCAGACCAGGCAAGGGGAGCAGTTTCCTTCCCTAAAGGGCATTAGAGAACTGGGTCAGTTTTCCCAACAATCATTTCGGGGCCATCATTAGATTCACAGAATTATTGAATTCAAATTCCATCATCTGCCAGGATTTGAACCAGGGTCCCCTGAACATTACCAGGTCTCTGGGTTAACAGTCTAGCAATAATACCACTAGGCCATCAGCACCTCAGTCCAGTTGTCACCTGACTTGCAGTCCCCTGACAAAGACAATGCTTACTGAAGCCCCTCCCATTTTGTCCTCTCCACTGACCAAGCAGACAGAGACAATTTGCTCCAGTAAGTGTCCACCCAATAGGCCAACCAGCACCCTCAACCAGTTCATCTCATTGATTGGCACGGCTGTGACTATTCCCCCTTTTGTTGCTGCTTCTCTCCACACAGACTGTTCCACATTCATTATGCATCCAGAGTCTCGTCATAAGGGAAATGTAGACTGTCCCTTAATGAATTGACCACAAGCTGGTAAACTGGCTGAATCAAACATTGATCTTACTTGGGTAGATTTCTGGAACCAGCAGAATGGCTAATAATTCACAAACCTCCTTGATATGTGAGCCTGGTCAATGAGTGTTAGTCCTTAGGATGACTCACTCTGAAGTAGCAGCTCATCAACAATGATTAGGAACTGGAATCCTGTGTTTTTTTCCTTTCCCTGGTCTCCCTTCCCATATTGGTTCAAAGAATAAGTGTCCTGGGTGTCTCATTGCTGCATTTTCACTCAGAGGCACAGGGAGGGCCTCTGTGTTCTTATCATTAATATTATACCTGCTCACAGCTTAAATGATAAACACTGGGATGAAACCTTGACACATCCCAACGCCTCGGGAACAACGGGAATGATGTGAGGGGGCAGGCAGGTGGACTGATTCCCATAGCCCGCGCACTGCTGAAGATAGGACTGGAATTTAACCGCGAGTGACAGGGAAATGTCTGTGAGATCGATGGTCATATTTTCCCAGCCACGCACCCTTTACCGGACAAATCATAATAAGTGAGATTCTGACACTGAAAAAATTCATCTTCCATTCAGCACCACTTACTACAGATTCAGATCACTGGTACATCTGCTGGAAGCGAAGCAGAAAAGAGGAACAGCTAAGAGGGCCAGAACCTTGGTAATTAACCACATACATCACGTTCACATTCTACACTCAAGTGAACCGCCCCTCCATGAGCGAGGGACTGCTGCCTCCTACAGTGAACCTACTGCCTCTCAGCAGATCAAAGACTGCCAGGCACCTCCAGGAGCAAACCTGATGCGGAGCAAACCTGATGCAGACCCAACCCCATCAATCTCACCCCAACCCTCCCAGGACCGAGCAGTCCTGAACAAGCCGGTGGCAGACGTACAACACAAGAAAAAGTGTTCTCGGAATTAATACGACATTGATTGGAGGAATTGTGCAGCTCACGTAATGCTTAACTCAAGCTTTCATTCTGAAATAACTTTGATTTATTTGCTCGAATTTAAAGGTTAAAGGAAAACTTAAATGTTAAAAGTTTAAAAGCCCTGGCAGATAAGTGAGTCCCCGAAGACACGTTCGATAGTTTGGGATGATCCTGACTGCATACCAATGAGAATAATGTGATAAATGTCCCAGAGGGAGAGGGGGTTGGCACAGAGACACAGACAGAGAGACTTGAATAGCATTCGCCCACTAAATCTGTCTGATAAATCGCTGACCGCACACCATGCCGTGCAAACCCAACGCTCCCTATAATCATTATCACAGCAGTGAAACTTGGAGTGGAGGGAAGAAATAATCTATACAGATTGAATTTCGGATGCGGGCATTGTCACTGATTTTTCAGTTTATAAATTGTAATACGGCAGCCTACATCTGCTGGAACAGTCAACATGGAGAAGATAGAATTCTGTGGTACGCTGCATCCTGGTGGGAACAAAGGCAACAAAGGCTTAGCCTTACGGACCTCAACATCCCTTGCCAACATTTTTCGTGTAATTCCACATAATGATTCATTTTCGGTTGGTTCAATATAAGCGGGAAGTTGAGTTGTCCTGTCCTCTGCCCCAGCTCTTGCTAACATTGATCTCGCCTAGCGCACGCCCTGTGCAGTGTAATCTGCCCTCTAGCTCTTTTTGATCGGTACATCCTTGCTTGCTATGATCTGCCTGTACTGGTCGTAAACAAAGCTTCACTGTACTTCTGTATACGTGGCAATCCATGAATCAGCACACTCCAGTCCTACACATCTCAGCGAAACACCCCTCCATTGCAAAGTGTCACAATTCCAGTCCTGCCTTAGAACGGACAGCTCAGGTCACTCTGACAAGTGCTCTCAATGTCTTACATTCAGCAGTATGCTTGTAATATAATCCAGGTCTTTTGACCCTCCTTGAAGTAGGTATTGGGAAGGATGATTTTTATTTGAATATCTGATGGAGTAGAATGCCTAGCCATCTAAGAATTTCCAAACCACTGATGAGGGCAGGTTCATGTTTTGATGTTCAATCAACAATGAACAGTGTAACATTCCTGACTGATTCATTTTAATTTTATCCAACTAATTATGGAATGAAATTTGGGTCGGTGCCGTGACAGGGAGCTGATCCACTCAGCAATATCCTCCTCCAAGTTGCGAAGGAGGAAGTTGTCCTCCATGTCCTTTAGATGTGCCCTCAATAGTGAGAGGAGACTAGATTGAGCTAATTTGTTTTATAGGGCAGCAAGTTAACAAACAGAGTAATGGATTTAATCAGCCTCACTTTGATTCAAACAAGAATGGAAAAATAATTAAGATAGATGTACACCCAACTGCATGAGCTTGCTTGCAATGCCCCCAGTCTGATTTCAGATTTCAACTGCCCTGCAGTGAATTTCTCCCATGCTATGCCAGGTTTCCACCCCAGGTGTAGCTGAACTGATTGATTTTACATGTCCCTTTATTCTTCCTTCTGCTTCATTCCTCCCCTCAAAATAATCTCATGCGTTTCTCACAAGGAAAAGGAACCATTGTGGTTTAACAGCAGCACTAAAACTGAGCAGTAATATTGCACAAAGTGGATTGTCTGACTTTCAATATACACCTTCAACGCCTACTTCGCTAACAAATAAACCATATTGCCTCTGCCTGTGCCTTTAAGACTGGCACAAAAGATCTTTGTCAAAAGAAATTTGGAAAGAGTTATGTTTAAATGCTGAATGGTTAAACGAAGGAAAATAATTTTGAAAATCTGAAACATGGCAAGAAGACCATCCTTTGCTTGGTATCTCTGTAGTAGACTAATTACTAATTGCGTCAGACGTGGAGAGGGCTAGAGATAGACTGGGAACTCTGAGCACCTTAAGAACATATGAAATAGGAGCAGGAGGAGATCATTCAGACGTTCCGGCCTGCTCCACCATTTAATTCGAATTTGGCTGAACATCTCCCTCAACTCTATTTTACTGCCTGCTCTCCATGTCCGTTGAATCCTGAGAGACCAAATATGTGTCTCTTTAAAAACACTGAACAATGGAGCATTCGTAACCATCTGAGGTGGATAATACAAAACAATTTACAACCCTTCTGAGTTAACCTTCTATAAAATCTCCTTCCTAAATGTTTGACCACTTATCCAAAGACAATGCCTCTGTTACCTAGATTCCCCAGACAAGACAAACTGGGTCACTGTTAGGCTGCTTTATGATCTTGTACGTCTCAACGAGATCATCTCTCATTCTTGTCGCCTCCAGAGAGGATAAGGCTAATTTACTCAGCCTTTTTTCATTAGATAATCCTATTGTTAAAGTAATGACTTTGTGAATCTTTGCTGTATCACCTGCATGCAGGTACATCCTTCCATAAATATGGATACCACAAATACACACAGTACTCCAGGTGCATCTCACCAAAACGCTGCACAACTCGAAGCAAGATTTCCTTATTTCTTCTCCCTTGAGACTATTGTAGTAAGGGCCAACATGCATTTCTTTCATAGTTTGAACTCCCATCTGGCTTTGCATCTTCAATAAACCTGGATATTGCAACTTCATGTAAGTCATTAAAATAAAATTTAAGTATCTCAGTCCTAATCCTTGCAGCATTCCACTAGTTAAAACTTCTTTTAAAAAAAGACCTGTTTATTCCTATTTACTGTTTCCAATCCAATAAACAATCCACCGTCCATGCACAAATCCATTCAGCCTTATTTTGCACATTCATTTTGTGCATTACCTTATCAAAGGCTTATGGAAAGCTAAATATTCTACAAACTCCCTTTTTCTACTCTATTTGTTGCATCAACAAAAACCATTAACAAATTTGTCAAATGTGATTTCCTTTTCATTAAACAATGTTGATTCTGATCATTACAGCTTCACTGAGACTTCCTTAATAACAGATTCCAGAATCTCCTGGTTAATTATGTCAGGCAGGTCAGGAACAGAGCTGTAGTTCCTTGATTCCTCTTGAATAAATGTGTTATGTTTGCTAATTTCCAATCTGCGAGGGCTATTCTAGAGTCGAGGGAATCTTGGAACATCATAAACAGTGCACTCATTATCTCTGCAGGTAATTATTTTAAGATGCTGGGATGTAGGTTATCAGGAGCTGGGAATTTTATACCCTTTTTGTTCCTTAAATTTCTCCATTATGTTTTCTCTGTCAGATTAATTAGTTGCTCACCCTTATTAACCCATTTGGTTACCTTTACCTCTGGGGTTTAGTTAGCCTAGTTGGCTGGATAGCCAGTTTGTGATTCATTATGATGCCAATACCATAAATTCAATTTCTGCTCTGCCCAAGGTTATCATAAAGGATCCTCCTTTCCAACCTCTCCGCTAACCTTAGGCCTGGTGATCCTCAGATTAACCACCATCAGTTGTCTCTCTCTCTCTAATAATAAAGCAGCCCTGTGGTCTTGTAAGACCATAGCAACTTTACCTTTACTTTGGTATATAACTTGTCACTCATACAGTGAAGGGACAACATTATTGTTTAACCTTCCTATTTCCTATTTTCCCTTGATAATTTCTCTTGTTTCTCTATCTAAATTATCAATATTTACTTTAACTGCTCTTTTCTTCATATATATCTCTAAAATCTTTTAGTCAGTTTTATAAACTTGTCATTTTACTCTCATATTCTATCTTTTATCTTTTTATCAACTCTTCGGTCACCGTCTGCTGGATTCTAAAATACTCCCAAACTTACTACTATTTGTTGCAACATTATAAACCATTTCTTTAATCTCATGGCATGTTTAATTTCATTGGTAAATCACAGGTGGATCATACTTGTTTTGTTTTATTTTTGTTACTGGAAAGTACTCTTGTCCAACTTTTTAAATTGTTTCTTTAAACATTTCCCACCATTCTTTCAGTCTATTTAACCAATCAACCTTAGCCAGGTCTCCCCTCATACCTATGCAACTGGCTTTCTTTAAAGGTGCTGAGATAACAAGGTGTGGGGCTGGATGAACACAGCAGGCCAAGCAGCTTTAAAGGTGCTATTCTTTTTTGGAACTGGAGTATGTCACTCTTAAACCTAACATGAAATTTAATTGTATGGACACAGATAAGCGAGAGACATAAATTACATTATTTTTACTGTCCCCTCTCTGTCTATAACAAAGGCAGCTTTTGATTTATTTTCTTATCTTCTTCATTCTTTTAAAAATAGGCACTAGTGTGTTTTCCACACCCTGTTTGAGAAATATTATTTAAAATAACCCCCAGCAATTCTTTAGGATTAAAACAAAGTAAGTAGAAAAGAAAGTAATAAGTTACAAATTACAAATGACATAAAATCAAAGATATCAGAAATAATTCATGTTACTTAGAAAGTCCAGGAAGTCAATTTTAATTGAAATTCTTTTGGTTGTTTGTGCATAGAAGTCTCTTCCACAGGAGCTCAGACTCAGTCAAATTGCTAATGAAGGTCTCGTTTTATAAATTAGGAATTAGTTCACTTCATGTGTCTCTTTTCAAGAATCAGACTTTTGAGTGACATTGAGATTACAGGCAGGTGTCCAGGAGAATGGTCAGGCCTGGGAGCTTCTTATTCTGTTGTAAGCAGACTGATGAACAAAGTCAAAACTGTACAATTAAAGGTGATCCTGTCATTTGCACTTCAAATTGAGACATTCAACTAATTAGGTATTTTGATGTACCTTCATCAGAAAGTTTTGTGTTTCATGGTTAGTAACTGTGGAGTCATTTACACCAAGTTAAATAATAATGGTTTTTGATCGTCTCTTTTGTTCAGAACTGGCAGAGGTAGACATTATATCCAATAAGTTTTTGGATTGACTTGGCTGGAATGTCATACAGTACAAGAAGGGTCAGATTCCAGGAGGTTGTGTGTTAACTTTTGCCCTAGTAATTCCTAGAATTTTCTGGAAATACTGAGAAAAGAATTTAAACAAAATATTATAATTATAAAGAAAAAGAGAATTTACGTTCTCTCTCTTCCTCTCCTCCAGGCTTAACAGTATTTGGACCATTTCTTTCCTCCAGAGAATCTTTTACAATGAGTCAACACAGTGTGGAGCTGGAGAAACACAGCAGGTCAGGCAGCATTACAGGAACAAGAGAGTCGATGTTTTGTCCTGATGAAGGGTCTAGGCCTGATATGTCGACTCTCTTGCTCCTCTGATGCTACCTGACCTGCTGTGTTCCTCCAGCTCCACACTGTATTGACTCCAGCATGTGCAGTTCTTAGTATCTCCAGTCTTTTACTATGAGATTACTAATTACTCCTGCCTCATTGCACAACAGTAAGACCTGAATTATCTTTATTCTTATTTGATTCCACAACATCATTGTTTCAGGAAACTGTCACAAAACCATCTTACAAATTCAGCTTCCAAACTTCTTTATCAGTCGTTATGAAAATTAAAGCCTCCATAATTCTTAGCTGCCTTTGATACTTGCCAAATTATTTCTTACTAAATGTTAAGATGAGTATTAGTGGGCTTATGTACTACCCACATCAGAATTTTTTGACAATTATTATTCCTGACGTCCACTGATACTGACTCTATTTCCTGATCATCTAAATCAAGATCCTTTCTCACTTTTGTTCTCATGTCATCCTTTATTATTAGGGCTATCACTCCTTTTTAATTCTACCTCACTATTCAAATCTTTTGCATCCCGGAATATTTATTTCCCAACTACGGTCACATTATAACCATGTTGCTGTAATAACAATTAGAATTCAATTATTTATCTCCATTTGTGTCTCTAGTTCATCTGTCTTATTGCACATACTTTATGCATTCAAACGGAAAGTCTTAAATTTATTTTTTAAACTACTGTTATTCATGTGGACTTTATTCTATGATACATCCTTACTACAAAGCTGCATAGCCCTTGCTGCCCCACTTTACTTATCTTTAGATAAGTAAATCACTACACTGCTCCCTGGATATGCTCAGACTTCAGAGGGTGGGAGGGAGCAAAGCCTGAATGGAGAACTCCTATTGGCAGAGCATGATAATGGAGCTTTCACGCCAATCACCATATTCATGCGACTACTTGAAACAAGAAGTAATTAAAAATGTATGTAAGTTTCCAAAAGGGGCATGGGATTAATTTGATGAGAGAAAGGTCAGTGAAAATAGCAGTTTGTTTTGTTTGGGCCACATTAGTCTCCGTTTTGTGAAAAACGTGACTGCTAATCGATTTATACCGTGATGAATGAAGAGTAGGTTTTCATTTTGCTATTTTGCCTTTTTTTAGTTTCCCACAGGCAGACGATCCTTCACAGAGCAACAGGGATTGGTTTGCTGCACATCTACAGACAATATTGTCAACTAATTTGATGAAGTACACAATAAGATTAAGAAAGTAGGACAAATTTGCATTTATATGGCATCTTTTATTGCTTCAGGGTATTTTACAGACAATGAAACAGCTTTAAATTGTAGTCACTAGTGAAATGCGGCAGCCAACTTTCACCTAGCAAGATTTCACCAACATTCATTTGGCAATGTTGGTTGAGATATAGGCTGGACACCGGGAAGATCTTCCCTGCATCTCTTGACAATAGTGACATGTGATTTTTTTAAATATCCACCTGGGCAGGTATAGCATGTGAGGCAAGTGGAGGCTGACGAGAGTTTTTAATGTTGCCATGACATTAAAAAAAACTGCCCATCCAAAATCCTTGCCGACATACTAGGGACTCAGAATGATGCCAAACTATTTTACTGAACATACTAACAGTAAACAGAGAGCCGCATCATCATCCTATCAATGCATACTGGATTCAGACCTCAAGACTGGCAAGAGCATATTGTCACCCCCTGTACTGTATAACTCTCCCCAACCTCCTTAATCACATTAACCACTCCATCTCCAACTTTAGTTAAATGAAGTGGCTGAGTCTATCATGCATAAATGATAGGAAGCAGCAACAAAGATGCAACTGAATGTTGATAACTCATTCAGTCATGGTCTGAAGTTCCTACTTACTGCAAATCTTAACCTCGACATATCAGTCCCATAGTTTGCATACCGAGATGCCTCCGCTCACCTGAAGCTATCGTCACAGAATACCTCACCTCCAACCATCCCACGAATCAACTTTAGAGCTCCAGCAGACAACAGCAAAAGAAAATGGCACGTGTTCACCACAAGTAGATGCATTTTCTCAAGATATAAGGCCAAAACAAATAACAGAAGTAGACCACACAGTCCGTCAAGCCTGCCCCGCCATTTTTTAGGATCATGGCTGATCTGCTCCAGGGCCCGATTCCCGTTTCACGTCAATTCCTCATGACTGTCAACTCTTCAATATTTCAAAAATCTACATCCTTTCTCTCTAAGTATATTTGGTAATGTAGTCCCAACTTCTCTCTGGAGTAGAGAATTTCAGACAGTCACTACCTTCAGAAAAAAAGTTCCTTCTCATCTCAGTTTTAATTGAATGACTCCCTATTCTGTAACTATGTCCCCGATTTTGAAATTCTACCACGAGCAGAAACATCTCAACATCTACCTTGCCAGGTAGGGAGACAAAAACAGCACACGTTGATCCAGGTGTGGTCTCACCAGACCCTGTATAACTGCAATAAGACACCACTACTTCTGAACTCAAATCCCCTTACAATGAAGACCAAGATACAATTTGACTTTCTAATTTCTTCCTGCTCCTGCCTACTTGCATTGACTGGTGTACAAGGACATCCAGATCCCTTTTTATATTCATACTTCCCAATATATCACCATTTAAATAATATTGTCTTTTCTGATTTTCTCACCAAAGCGTATTTTACCACGGTGCACTGCATCTACTACGTGCTTGCCCATTGACTTACCTTTCTAAATCACCTTGAAGCCTCTTTGCATCCTCCTCACAACAAACATTTCTACCCAGATATAACACGGTGTGGAGTTGGAGGAACACAGCAGGCCAAGCAGCATCAGAGGAGTGGGAAAGTTGATGTTTCAGGTCAGGGGGTCCCGACCCGAAATATCAGCTTTCCTGTTCCTCTGATGCTGCCTGGCCTGCTGTGTTCCTCCAGCTCCACACTGCTTTCTCTGACTCCAGCATCGGCAGTTCATTCTATCTCTAAACAATCCAACCCAGTTTTGTGCCTTCAGCAAGCTTGGAAATGTTGCATATGGTTCCCTCCTATAGGTCATTTATATATATTGTGAATAGCTGGGGCCTAAGCACTGTTCTTTGCAGTACTCCATTAATTACCACCTACTCCTCAGAAAAATACCCATTTATTCCCACTCTATTTCCAGTGTGTCAAGCAATTCTTGATCCATGTCAATATAATACCCCATCCCATGCAGTTTAACTTTGCCCACAAATCACTTATGAGGGACTTTGTCAAAAGCGTTCTGAAAATCCAACTACACCACATCTGCCAGTTCGCTCTTATCTATTCTATTAGTTATATCCTCAAAAAACTCCAGGTGATTTGTTGAGCATGATTTGCCCTTCATAAACCCATGCTGGCTTTGCTGAATCCTATTAATGCTTCCCAAACTTTCTGCTATCACATTTTATAACAGAGTCTAGCATTTCCATCATGTCAGCCCACTGCATAGCCATAGCCGAGTAGAAAACAAAATTTTAATGGGCAGATGGGCAGGAAGCCCTCAATGCTTGGGCACTCTGGACTCCAATTTTTGCCTGTCATATTTAAAGCACACAGACAGCATTTCAGTACCTGCAAGCCAAGGCATTACTCAACTTCTGCTGGTCACCCCCCACCCATTGCTGAATCTGTCTGACTCCAAAGTGGTTCCACACTTCTGTGATACCTCCCTAGACATGTACGGGAGAGAAAGGATGTTTCTGTTTCTGAAGGATGACAACAGGAGGCCAACTCAACTGACAGGCAGCTTGGACTGAGGTGGGTACATGGTCAGCATTTACGGGTGGCTCAAGGTAATCCAACTCCAGTGTTGCGAGAGGATCTGATGGGCTCCACTAAAGTGCCATTAAGGTTTTGGAGTAGAGTGATACTCACTCATCACAATCCACATGCACAAGGAGAACCACAACTTCGACTGGGACAACACCAAAATCCTGGGACAGGCTAGGGGAAGACAAGCACAAGAATTCCTGGAAGCATGGCATTCCACGAAGCGTGCTATTAATAAACACATTGAACTCAACCCCACATACATTCCACTACGGAGGAAACCCGGAAGTGAGGCAATCCATCTCAACGGATCCCAGAGTTTAAAAACCAGGCAGGAAAACACACCGACGCTTCATCAGAGGCTGCAGTGAGGATAAACCAAGCATGGTAACGAAACGTCGGCAAAACAACAAATCAGCTCGGCGAGCCAACCAACCTCAAAGTTTCATTGTTCATTCAGTGCCAACTCACAGTCATACGGCTGTGTGACATTATAAGTTTGCCACTACAGAGGGCTGTTACCCGCAAGATTGGGGGCCAGGCATCTCAGATGCCTCATATGCGCTGACTGTGTCTGTATTAACTAAACCTACCAATGTAGCAATGCTTTAGGTTTTCACTCCTCTGTCAGCTTTCAGTTAAAATGTAAAAGGAGCAGTAAAAGTAGCTAATGCACCATCAGGTCAGTGACCTTTCATCTCAAAGAGGATACCTTACACATTTCATATGTTTTTACCAAAGGGTTGCAGGGGAGGAGGGTACAAACACAAAAGTCAACACAGTGTGGAGCTGGAGGAACATGGCAGGTCAGGCAGCATCAGAGGTGCAGGAAAGTCGACATTTCGGGTCAGGACCCTTCATCAGGTCTGGGGAGGGGGAAGGGAGCTGGGAAATAAAAACAGGGAGGAGGGTTGGGGCGAGGGGAAGATAGGTGGGATAGTGATAGGTGGATGCAGGTGGGGTGTGATGGGGATTGGTCAGTGGGAAGGGTGGGGCAGATAGGTGGGAAAGAAGATGGACAGGTTGTGTCAGGTCAAGGAGGCGGGGATGAGAGGGAGGATTGGACATGGGATGAGGATGGGGGATGGGTAGGTTTTGAAACTGGTGAATTTTACGTTCAGGCTATGGGGCTGTAGGATCCCGAGGCATAATATGAGGTGCTGCTCCTCCAGTTTGCATGTGGCGTCACTGTGACACTGGAGAAGGCCCAGGAAGAACATGTCACCCAGGGAGTGGGAGGGGGAGTTAAGAATGGTTGGCAACCGGAAGGTGTTGTTGATTATAGTGTACAGAGGGCAGGTGCTCTTAGTCTTCTGGGCCTCCTCCAGCATCACAATGACACAACCCACAAACTGGAGGAACAACACCTCATATTCCGCCTCAGGAGCCTACAGCCCGATGGCCTCAACATAGAATTCACCCGTTTCAAAATCTTCCACCCACCCCCCGCCCCCAGACTCATCCCATGTCCAATCCTCCCTCTCATCCCCGCCTCCTTGACCTGACACAACCTGTCCATCTTCTTTCCCACCTACCCACTCCACCCTTTCCACTGACCAATCCCCACAACCCCCCTACCTGCATACACCTATCACCATCCCACCTACCATCTCCCTGCCCCACCCCTCCTCCCTCTATTTATTTCCCAGCTGTATTCCCCCTCCCGAGTCCTGATGAAGGGTCCCGAACTGAAACATCGACTTTCCTGCTCCTCTGATGCTGCCTGGCCTGCTGTGTTCCTCCAGCTCCACACTGTGTTGTCCCAGATTCCAGCATCTGCAATTCTTGCTGTCTCCGAGTAACCACAACCACAAAAGGTGGCTTTGTTGTCAGTTACACATATCATCTATTATTTTATTGGCTTTTACCTACTCTAATGTTTTGATCAAACAGATGCAACATTCATTCAGAACCTTTAACTCCTCAGACGCCAATACCACACTCATCTTACCAGTAATGTTTAAAACAAGTATTTGCAGCTCTGGGAATTGACATCTCAACCTGTATTTATGAAGACAGGGAAAGAGCTCTGTACCCATGCTAGTGTCTCTTAATGCTTACCTAAGTCTGCTAGAGAAAAGCATGCACAATAAACATGAATAATTAATGAGGGGATGTTCCTCACCGCCTTTGAGGAACAGGCAGTGAAGGTGACAAGAGAGCAAATGGACTACAGCTTGTGCAGGAAGTTACATTCAAGATTTTTGACGGTCAAAAGATTGTTGCAAAACAGGCTCTTTTGGATCCAGTACAGATGATGACCCTTCGGAGCTAGCCACGAAACAGTTGATGGAGATACATAGATGAGCAGGGGAACATCTTGTAGAGGTGTTAGAGATCATACAGAGGGTGGAGGTGGATGAACACAGCAGGCCAAGCAGCATCATAGGAGCAGGAAAGCTTGACGTTTCGGGCCTAGACCCTTCGTCAGAAATGGGGGAGGGGAAGAGGGTTCTGAAATAAATAGGGAGAGAGGGGGAGGCGGACAGAAGATGGATAGAGGAGAGGATAGGTGGAGAGGAGGCAGACAAGTCGAAGAGGCGGGGATGGAGGCAGTAAAGGTGAGTGTAGGTAGGGGGGTAGGGAGGAAATAGGTCAGTCCAGGGAGGACAGACAGGTCAAGGGGGCGGGATGAGGTTAGTAGATAGGAGATGGGGGTGGGGCTTGAGGTGGGAGGAGGGGATAGGTGAGAGGAAGGACAGGTTAGGGAGGCGGAGATGAGCTGGGCTGGTTTTGGGATGCGGTTGGGGGAGGGGAGATTTTGAAGCTTGTGAAATCCACATTGATTTCAATGGGCTGCAGGGTTCCCAGGCTGAATATGATTTGCTGTTCCTGCAGCCTTCGGGTGGCATCACTGTGGCATTGCAGGAGGCCCAGGATGGACATGTCGTCTGAGAATTGGAGGGGGAATTGAAATGGTTTGCGACTAGGAGGTGCAGTTGTTTGTTGCGAACTGAGCGCAGGTGTTCTGCAAAGCAGTCCCCAAGCCTCCGCTTGGTTTCCCCGATGTAGAGGAAGCCACAACTGGTACAGCTGATGCAGCATACCACATTGGCAGATGTGCAGGTGAACATCTGCCTGATGTGGAAAGTCTTCTTGGGGCCTGGGATTGGGGTGAGGGAGGAGGTGTGGGGGCAGGTGTAGCACTTCCTGCGGTTGCAGGGAAAAGTGCCGGGTGTGGTGGGGCTGGAGGGGAGTGTGGAGCGGACAAGGGAGTTGCGGAGGGAGTGGTCCCTCCGGAAGGCAGATAAGGGTGGGGAGGGAAAAATGTCTTTGGTGGTGGGGTCTGATTGTAGATGGCGGAAGTGTCGGAGGATGATGCGTTGGATCCGGAGGTTGGTGGGGTGGTACGTGAGGACGAGGGGGATTCTTTTTTGGTTATTATTGCGGGGACGGGGTGTGAGGGATAAGTTGCGGGAAACGCGGGAGACACGGTCGAGGGCGTTCTCGACCACTGTGGGGGGGAATGAGGACATCTGAGAAGTATGGGTATGGAATGCCTCATCCTGGGAGCAGATGCGGCGGAGGCGAAGGAATTGGGAATAGGGGATGGCATTTTTGCAGGAAGGTGGGTGTGAGGAGGTGTATTCCAGGTAGCTGTGGGAGTCAGTGGGCTTGAAATGGACATCGGTTTCTAGGTGGTTACCCGAGATGGAGACAGAGAGGTCCAGGAAGGAGAAAGAAGTGTTGGAGATGGTCCAGGTGAACTTCAGGTTGGGGTGGAAGGTGTTGGTGAAGTGGATGAACTGTTCGAGCTCCTCGTGGGAGCACGAGGCGGCGCCGATATAGTCATCAATGTAACAGAGGAAGAGGTGGGGTTTGGGGCCAGTGTAGGTATGGAAGAGGGATTGTTCCACGTAACCTACAAAGAGGCAGGCATAGCTTGGGCCCATGCGGGTACCCATGGCCACCCCCTTTGTCTGTAGGAAGTGGGAGGAATTGAAAGAGAAGTTGTTGAGGGTGACGACGAGTTCGGTTAAGCAGATGAGGGTGTCAGTGGGGGGATTGGTCAGGTCTGCGGGACAGGAAGAAGCAGAGGGCCTTTAGGCCATCTGCATGGGGAATACAGGTGTATAGGGACTGCACGTCCATAGTAAAAATGAGGTGTTGGGGACCGGAGAATTGGAAGTTCTAGAGGAGGTGGAGGGCGTGGGTGGTGTCACGGACGTAGGTAGGGAGTTCCTGGACCAAGGGAGTGAAAATGGAGTCTAGGTAGGTGGAGATGAGTTCGGTGAGGCAGGAGCGGGTGGAGACAATGGGTTGACCAGGGCATTCAGGTTTGTGGATTTTGGGAAGGAGATAGAAGCGGGCGGTGTGGGGTTGGGGAACAATGAGGTTGGAGGCGGTGGGTGGGAGGTCACCTGAGGTGCTGAGGTTGTGGATGGTTTGGGAGATGATGGTTTGGTGCTCGGGGGTGGGGTCATGATCCAGGAGGTGGTAGGAGGAGGTGTCGAGAGTTGGCGCCTGGCCTCAGCAATGTAGAGGTCAGTGCGCCATACTACAACTGCGCCTCAAGAGGTGCTTTGTTTCCTTTTGACAACTTGATCAAGAGAATCTAATTTGGCCCTCATCAGGATGTACATATCTTAGGCAAAAGCCTGCTCTGCAACAATGCCAACATTATGAGCCAATCCTACATAACACATTTTTCATGACCTCTTCCTCATTTTAGCTATGTGCAATAAATTTATAACCTTGAGCATTATAGCGTATATCCATGCAAAATGGCACAAAGTTTGCTCTGACTTTTGGCGGCCTCCATTCAAGTAAAGTCAACATAGTCTTATCAGACCATACGGCAGCTCTCTCATTAGAGAGAAACAACTAGTGGTGATTTAATGTGACAGCTACCAACCTCAGGTGAAGAGAGTAGTTGAGAAGGAAAGTCCTTTCTGGTAACCTCAGCTGGCAATGGGAATTGACCCCATGCTATTAGCATCACACTGCTTTGCAAACCAACCATCCAGCCAACTGAGCTAAACCAGCCTCTAGCCTTCATTATCCCCTACAGGACAACTCTGCAAACTTGGAATCAACAACGTATATAATGGCTTCATCCCGATTTCCTGAATATACAAATACACAGACCAATGCTCCCAAATGGCCGTTAACAATTAACATTAATACTACCCATGTTGTTGAGATTGAGTCTTCCTTTAGCTCAGGATTCAATGCACCACCAGAGCTGGTTGGGACGTTAGTTTCATCAGTGCCTGGAGCCTGTTAACATTTATGCTGCAGTGAATATTTCATTTTAGTATAAAATCCTTAACTGCATGACTGCATAATCAATTATTTTTTGGCTTTCATTTCAAAGCACTCATTTTTGGGTGTTTGAACTGTGCAAGAACAGGTGCAAACAAACCTCAGGCACTCCCATTTCTACTGCATGTTGTCAATGATGCAATCTTTTTGACCAGTCTGAAGAGAATAACAGTTCGTGTGAATTTTTCTTTCAATTCCCTCACTCTCAATCCTTCCCTTCTGACCTACATTTATACCCCACATAACCATAATAGTCTTCTCCTTTTCTCTGGCACACCCTCTGTTGTGCTTCAATCTCCCATGTGACTATCAACCCTTTCACCATTTCCCTCAACATTTCCTCTCTTCCTCCTGAGTTCACATGCATCTAGCTCCCCATGCCTAGCTCTACTATTGCCGCATCTCTTACTCAATTCCCCCCGGTGCTTCACTCTCACTAGCACACCTCATTACCCTGTGTTCCTCACTGAACGCACACCTCCCATTCTTCCTTGTACACCTTACCTCTGTTGCTGTGACTATCCCAGCTGCTTACCTCCATTCTCCAAGATCCAAGTTCTGACACCCACAACAGAAAATCCCTTTCAATTTAACTCCTGATCATGACTTCATATCTTTATCTGGAAGTTGTTATTGAACCCCTTTTGTGTTGAGCCCCTTATGTCTTCTCTGGTCAGCCTTTGTGCTATCTAACATGGGCAGGCTGGGTGGCCACACAGTCTGCATCCCTTCCACTAGCAGCAGTGGGCAACAACAATACCCGCAAGACCAGCTATAAGTGAGACTTCTCTTAAGTTGGGAGGAACAGACAAACTGCATCCCTTTGATTGGAACAGTTTAAGCCAAGAAATAGACTTGATTATGAAGAATCCAGGTTGCTGAACAGGGTTATACTCACCAGAGCCTTCAGTAAAAATACCACCCCAATAGGTACATGCCTCATCCACGTGGTCAGGTTTCCGAACACACTTGTTTCTTGCTCTTACATAACAAGATTGTGCTCATGTTTGTAATTCCTGTCAGCTGGACTGTTAATGAGTAATTCCAGTTGCTAATTAATGCAAAGAAAGATCCCAATCATCGAAAACTTTTTTTGAGAACTTAATTCCAAAACTTTAAGAATTGTTTCTTTTGGCTCCTTCAGCCTTTCTAAGTGCTTTGGGCAGGCTTGGAAAATTGTGTTGTATCACTGTCAGCTGGGACCTTACAGCACCATCAGGTAAGGAGATAGAGGCTTCATTAACAACGTGCAATGGTCGGGCCCACTACTTTGACATAAGAAGCAACCTCCCACCTCAGAAGATACTTTGCTCCTCCCTGCTTGCCAAGAAATTCAGGCTGCCTTGTTTATTTGAAAGCTTTGTGTCAGGGTGTAAGGAAGTTAGCGAGCAGTAAATAAGTCTCCTGAAATTGTAAAAACAAAACAAAAAAACTGCAGACACTGGAGATCTGGACAAACAAAAACGGAAATTACTGGAGAAATTCAGCCAGTCTGGCAGCACCTGTAGAGAGGAAACAGAGTTAATGTTTCAGGTCCAGTGACCCTTCTTCAGAACTGGACTTAAAACATCTGCAATTTTTGTTTTCTCCTGAAACTGTGTTGTCTTCCTCAGAATCTCCATGTAAATAGGAGGGGTATGACAGTAATAATGCAGTACGATGACCAGTCAAACATTCACTGAAAACGTGGAGTGACATAGAGTGCATTCCAAGAACTGAGTTCTGATTCCAATGTGCTAACTGTTTTGCCTTAATACAGCAGCATCCAACAACTTCACAGACTATATAGATCTACACAGCACAGTCATGAGAATCAAGTGTGAAATTTAAATTCCCATTCCCATTAACTCCAAGATATTACTGTTGATACCAAATGACTCCAGAGTTCTGAATTTAACTTAATCCACCAAAGAGGTAACAGCCCTTCTCCAAATCCCCTGGTCCACAATACCAAAGCTGGACAAATTGGCAAATGCAAAATATAGATGCAAGTAGGACTACAGTTGCCAAGAGTTGCATTGGCATGGCTTGTGAAGCTTGACTTAACACCTGATTCTGTTCAGTATTTCTGCAGCGTGTGTGGAGGTTCAGTCCTAGGGTGAATGATTTATATGAGGCTTCCGGTCACAAACCTTTTGGGTTCTTACCAGAGGCCAGGTGGGTAATATGCAAAGAATATGCAAAAAATCACAATTCTATACACATGAGCAGTGGGTGGAGTGAGACTGAGAACTGCCTTTCATTAATTGATGTACTCACATCCAATTCTCATTGCTTAACTTACATGAAAGATTTTGAGGGTTCTTGTGGTGTAAGTGAAAGTGTCTCTACCTCTGAGCCAGGAGACTGAGATTCAAGTCCTACCTGCTGCAGGAGGTGCGTAATAGCACCTCTAAATAAACTGATTCAAAAACATATTTTGGGGTGGTCTCAGAACATGACATTATGTCAACCAATCCTTATTCTCCCTATCTTTCCTTTTCAGCATTCAAATGGAACCATTTCAAAAAGACCCCTGCCCTGGTCCATTGTTCAGTTACCCCTAAACCCTCCCCCACTTCCTTCAACATCCTTCTAAGCAGCGGCAGGAGATACAACAGCTGCCCATTTATCTCCTCCTTTCTCACTGTCCATGACTCTAAACACTCCTTGTAAGTTATACAGTGATTTACTTGCATTTCTTTCCATTTGGCATGCTGTATTCACTGCTCAAGGGACAGTCTGTTCTACATTGAGAGAACCAAACCCAGATTGGATAATTGCTTTGCTCAGCACTGCTGTTCGGTTGGGTGATCCTGAGCTTCTTATTGCTTATCATTTAATTCTCCTCTCACATTCTCACCTGTCAATCCTTGGCCTTCTACATTTATCCAATGCATTTTGACCAGGCTTTTTACAGCCTTCATGACTAAACACAGTTCACTAATTTGAGAGCATTACCATTGTGCCATCGTTTTGGACAGCAGCTCTTGGAAGTGATCTGCTCTCTTGTTTACCCTCTCCAATCTCTGCTTTTGTTTCTTGTCACATTATCATTCAGTTTTACGTTCACCATTATGCTTTCTTTCATTTAATGTCTCCTGCCTTCCACATCATCATAGGCCTTCCCATTTGTCTGTCCTCCTGGTCATCCTGATTTCTAAACACTCAGTTCTGTCAAAAGGTTGTCACGCTTATACATCAAACTTAATTGGCGAAATGGGATACTTTCTGCTCTGGACACAGTGTCTGCATCAAACACTTGTGTGTGTGTGTGTGT
>JAHRHZ010000046.1:17323119-17335485 GCA_024137785.1 Ginglymostoma cirratum
ATTTTGAAACTAGTAAAGTCCACGTTGAGACCATTGGGTTGTAGGCTGTACACACTTTGTGCCTGTTTGAACTCAACAGACAGGTGACAGCCATTCTCTGGTTCATTTTGCAGGCAATACCTTGACTCATTAAGAGTCAAACTGCCTAGTTTAAATTTAAGCAAAATATTAGGCAGTCAACTGTCAATCATCATCTAACTGGTGCATTCTCCGTGGCAACACCTTTACCAATTAGAATCCACTTGCCAGCCAATGTACAATCTCTTCTCATGCAGTATAAAAGGGTGTTTTCCTTTTACACTTGTATTTCTTGTGAGTCGTCCTGAAAACTACAAGATGAAAAGCTTCAACAAAATGTATCGTTTTTCAGCAACATTCACCTTTTGGACTATCAGGTGACTAAATGCTTATAAACTGATGCTCAGAGCAGTAAATGATGCTTTCTGTGGAACTGTAGTGAAAAGTGTCACAACAAAACAAATCATTAAGATAAACACAACGTGGGTCAAGAATGTTCTCTTGTGATATAAAAACACACATGCCTGGCAACCAAAGTATATTCTTTTAATTTGTTACAACTCACAAAGGGTGGTTCTTCTGTACATAAACTCCCAGCACAGAGCCTTAACCTCCAGGGGCACACATTAGGAGATGGTGGATATGTTATCCATGATTTCCTATTTGTTTTAAAGCGAGGTTCAGTGTATAACTGTCAGTATCCAGAGGTGGGAAACAGATGATGCCAAAAGTTGGGACCTGGGTTGCAAACTTCTTAATATCAAGGAGAATTTGAGATTCTCTCTCTTAGCATGAACAATCTCCATAAGCATGGTCGGTAGTAGACTATTTGGAAAGGTACAGAAAAAGAATTTGCATTTACATAGTGCCTATAATGATCCCTGGACATCTCAAAGTGTTTACAGTAAATGAAATTTCTCCTTTTAAAGTGCAGTAACTTGTACTCCAGGATATGGGGACGCACATTTGAATGACTCCAAACTCCAACAAATAGCAATGTGATCATGACCAATTAATAAGTTTTGACAATGTTGATTGAGCGATGATTATTGGTCAGGACACCAGGGATAACTTTCCCGCACTCGTCTTTGCACCCATTACATGGGATCATTTACATCCACCAGAACAGGCAGGTAAGGAGGCCATTTGGCATCTCATCGAAAGTCAGTACCTCTAACCGTGAAGCACACCCTGTGTACTGTGCTGAAGTGTTAGATTCGGTTTTTGTGCTCAAATCCTGGAGTGGCATTTGAACCCAGAGTTGAATGTGCTTGGAGATGAGAGTATGACCAACAGAGCCATTGATCACACTCAAAAGGATGAGAGACGGATTAAAGTGAAGAAAGATAAAGACTTCCCTTAACCATACTACATTTGATGTCTTTCTTTCTTCCTCCCCCTCCTTAGTTTCTTGCATCCTGTTCTCTCCCCAGGACTCTCCCTGCTTGCTTGGATATCAGCCCCAGGCATGGAAAACTACTAAAACTGAGGCACTGCTGAGTCACAATGTGGGACCTATATCCTGGGTGTGGGAAGGGATAGCATTGCACCAGGCCTGTGCAACAAATTACTGCCCTGACTGTTTTTCTGTCTTTCTGACATAAGCAGAAAAGCTGGGAAGCACAAAGTGGGTGAGCTCTTAAAGATCTGCTGCCTATGTTTTTATTTATAAATAAACCAGTTGTAGGAAGGCTAAAACTACCATTTTCTGATGAAGGGTTTAGGCCCGAAACGTCAAGTTTTCCTGCTCTTATGATGCTGCTTGACCTGCTGTGTTCATCCAGCCCCATGCTTGTTAACAGCAGAGGTGATGGAAGCAGCAGTCTCTAAGCTGTTAGTGCTGGAGATAATTCATGAAAAGCTTAGAAGTCAGTGGGAAGAAAGCTCCAGATGCAAAAGGATATGAAGGTGTCAGAAAGAAAGACATCCTACAAGCCTGTTGAAGACATGAGCCTATGGGACCCATGTTAAGCAATAAGAGAGCTGAGTTAGCAGCTTGGTATAAGGGTCTCAGAGACAGATTTTAAACAAAGAAAATAGCATTGAATTAATACAAAGAAAACTGCTAAAAGGAAACTGATTACAGCTGAGCAGGAAGTTTTTGGGAGTAGAGATATGGTGACTCTTTACTTAGAGTGTCTGTAAGGGTATAAATCAGATAAAAGGGATGAATCTTTCTTTCTGATATTTGTAAATAGTTCATTGAGATAGTTCTTACCTCATGTAAGGTACATTTTTTTTCTATAACAGACTTTTATGTTAAAGTACATTATGATTATTAATTATTATTATCTTTGTTAAAATTATGTTGGCAGTCTGCTGTGAATATGGTCAGTGACTGTCTTCCATGGTAAACAAAAGGAAAAATAAAATTTATGATTTATCAAGCCAGGTTACACTCTGGCATCTGACCTGTCATAATTGTTCCCAATTTGTCCCAGTATTAGCATCAGCTGGCATCATAACACAGCTGATTTTGCAGACCCATCATTCCTGATATTTGCCATTCAGGTGAGATGAATTAGGGTGGGAGGAGCCTTGTGTGGTCAGTTATACACATTTGCACAGACTCATTTAGGTTGAAAATGACCTGTTTCTTCAGTTGCAAATTTTATAAATTATAGGGAACACTGACTAGCTCCTGAATAGCTGAGTGTGAGGACGTGCATTATCTTGGATACTTACATATTGTTAAAACTAAGTGGCTGCAGATGGGAATAAGCACATCATAGAATCATTTTCCAATGTCTTCAATATATTAGAGATAATAGGTACTGCAGATGCCGGAGAATCCGAGATAACAAGGTGTGGAGCTGGATGAACACAGCAGGCCAAGCAGCATCATAGGAGCAGGAAAGCTTGACGTTTCGGGCCTAGACCCTTCATCAGAAATGGGGGAGGGGAAGAGGGTTCTGAAATAAATAGGGAGAGAGGGAGAGAGGGGGAGGTGGATAGAAGATGGATAGAGGAGAGGATTGTTTTGTTCAACTTTGAACAAAAGTTTTCCTGCTCCTATGATGCTGCTTGACCTGCTGTGTTCATCCAGCCCCATGCTTGTTATCAGGGATTGATCTTCCATTCTGTTCTATTATATCTTTCGGGGAAATTTCAGCAAGACATAGCCTGATGCCACATCAGTGCTAGATGTTTAAAATTTAATCAAGTTAGGTTAAATAAGCTCCTTGAGTTAATTTGACTCGCCCCTTTCAAAACACAGATCCAAAAATATTCTAGTTACAAAATAACCTTCACCTATTGAATGTCAACTTAAAGGGTCAACTAAAAGATGCCACATTACCTAGAATGCCACCCCCTCAGCATTGAGTTGAGATTTCCACCAAAACTCAATGTACCCTTTTCCTTGGTTTCTGCAGATAGCTTTTGGGTTTCTTCTTTAACTTGGGCATCTGTCCGTCTGACAGCAAGCATCCCAAACATAATGGCTAAGGCAGTGATTATTGACAGTAAACCAGGAAGGTGAATATTCAAGCTGATCAGGTAATTTCAAATGAATCACTGATACAAATTGGCCTCAGTAACACAGACCTCAATAGTGGGGCCTTTCTTGGACTCTCAATAAATTTTCATAAAACGAAAAATGGAAACTTAATATCCTCAATTGCAAATGTAACATAACTGAAATTCAACAGAAAGCAAGAATGCGAGATTACATTGCATGATCATCCTCGAGTCTGAGATATACAAGCTGATGATAGTTATCAAAAAGAATGAGATTGCTTTTCAATCTAATTGGATATTTTCCCTTGGAGATTAAATTCTTAACTGTTTGAATGGCAGTAAATATTTTCTTTTGCTCCTTACTTCATTTTTCACTTAGCCCCTTTAACATTTTGGCAGTATTGATCAGGAGTGATATATATATAAAACATAGAATTTAGTCTCTCCAAATTACAGCCAGGTTACATGTCTTCCGGAATGTTCAGTGCCTTCTCCATTGAATCTTCTGTCAGGAATGCTTTCTCTGTCGATTCTTCTGTCAGGGATATTAACTAATTGTGCCGTTGGTACCACTGTTATTTAGCTAGTGCTTTCTCTAAGTCACAGAGAACCCTGTGACAGCCTGCGATTCTCTCTTGAGAACCAACAGCTGTTAGCTCTGGTGGATGGCAGCTAGCTCTGGGGTCTTTGTCCAGCTATCCCTTCTTTTTATACCCTTGATGACATATCAATATTTCTTATAATAGGATTCGTCCAATGTTGTCAAAAACCATCAGACTTAAATTTAACAGGATTTTGGTATCGAAGTGCCTGGTTCAAATTGATTGGCTAAATTCAAAATTCTGTTGTCGTGCTAAAAACTGCTGCTTGGCCTGCTAACTGTACAGACTTTCGATACAAATGTTTCAATTCAGGCGCTCTATGTGTACTTGCAAACTTTCAAGCTGCTGCTCACAGATATCCATTTTAAATCTCTAAGCACAGAAAAGCACATGATCTTTTAAAGGGACCATGCAATGCTTTCCCCCCACTAGAATTTTACAAACACCAGATTCTAACTTCCTGCCTTCCAATCCACAAGTAATCTACCCAACTTCGCAACAGTATTAACCACCCAATGAGCCATGCCTTCTATCTGTCTGAGTCAGTTTGACATTACTAAAAGTTTTCTACATATAAGTACTCACAAAAATGGTTGTTGAGATGATAAGAAGCAGAACAATTATTGTGGCTGAGTTAGAATGACATTTCCATCCCCAAATATCAATAATTGCCTCCTTGAGTGCATCAGTGGAAATTAAGGTCACCACATGACTTACAGAATATTCCCACTGGGACCCAAGCACTTCCTGTCTCAGTCAGAAAACTCGTATTTTCTTTATCAGGACTGGATTCAAATTCACACCTTCAGAGAGAGCTCTGGGGTTCTAAAACCCATGTTCTCTACTACTTCATCCCAGAAATATGATCTTTATTCTCCCCGTGTCTGTGTGGGTTTCTTCCAGGTGCTCCGGTTTCCTCATACAATCCAAAGATGTGCAGGCTAGGTGAACTGGCCATGCTAAATTGCCCATAGTGTTCAGGGATGTGTAGATTAGGTTGGTTAAGGGGGGATGGATCTGGCTGGGATCCCGTGAGACTCGGTGTGGACTTGTTGGGCTGAAGGGCCTGTTTTCACACTGTAGGGAGTCCAAGTCATAATTTGACACAAAATTCTCAGAATTGATAGGCCTGCTGCCAATACGTTGTGGCGTCAAGTAAAAGATTATAATGGTATGTTGTTTCAATAAATAGAAGTCCCATGTATATAAACCAAAAAAAAATTAGAACTTAGTCTCTCAAAATTGTAGCCAGGTTATGACTTCCGGAATATTCTGTGCTTCTTATTGATCTTCTGTCAGGAATGTTCTCTTTGTGAATTCTTCTGTCTGGAATATTAGCTAAGAGCGCTACGGTACCTTTATTAATTAGATTATGCTTTCTCTATGAGCTGACAGAGCTGATCTCTTATTAGATGGCAGTTGGTTCTCTCCCGATTTTTCAAACATCCTCATCTTTTATACCCTTGATGACATATCAATTTCTTACAATAGGATTGGTCCCATGTCGTCAAAACCATCAGATTTAAATGTAATTGCTTTTTAGTCTCTAAGCGCCTTGTTTAAATTAATTGGCTGATATTCAAAGTGGTTGCCCTGCTTAAAAAAAAAACAAAACTGCAGCTTGGATTGCTAACCATACAGCCTTTGATATAAATGTTTCAATTTCAGGAGCTCTGTGCACCTGAAAATCGACAAGCTGCTGCCTGCAGACATTATTTTTAAAATCTCCAAGCCTAGGAAAAGCAAATGATCTTTTAAAGGGACCACATACTCTTTCCCTTTATCATTTTATAAACATCAAATTCTAATATCTTGCCTTCCAATCCATAAGTACTCTACCCAAATTCACAACACCCCCTTATCATTCCCCTTTCTGTCTGCTCATGGTATATCACTCTATATATTTGCAGTGCCTGAAAATGTGCTCCAATGTAAACTAGATTCTGTATGTTTCTTAACTAAAATGAAAGGAAAATATTGCATATTTTGGTCATCTGAAATGGACCACTGAAAATGACAATGCTGGTCAACAGACCAGACAGCATCTACTGTCAGAGAGACGCAGAATTTACTTTTCCGCTCAACCATCCATTCTGATTTTTAAAAAAAATTAACTCTATGCTGCTTACTCTAGTGATGATGCTTGACATATGGCATTTTCTAACATTTTCTGTTTTTATACTAAAGGTTTCTGCCTATAATTTATTTTAAAAACAGTCTGTGTCTCATAAAGTGGAGACGAGATTTATGATGCTTACCTTAGTTAAAAAGCAAATCTTAGAACTCAAGATTGGTGTAGGAGGAGTGAAGAGTGCTGACTTTACATCATGCAGGTCCTAGGAAGTCCTTAGTCTGGATCTGAAAGCAATAGGTTGAGACTTACTAATCAACTACAATTCTTTGAGAGGAAAGTAAGTTATTGAAGAATATCCCACAGATACAGGCATGCAGGTGCAGCAGGCGGTGAAGGAAACAAATGGTATGTCACCCTTCACAGCGAAAGGATTCAAAAAGCAGGGATATTTTGCTGAAATTGTACTGGGCCTTGGTGAGACCACACATGGTGTAATGTGTACAGCTTTGGTCTGATTAATTGAGGAAGGATATTCTGGATCCAGACTAAGTGCAACAAAGGTTTACCAGATTGATTCCTGGGATGGCAGGACTGACATATTAAGAAAGAGTGGAGTACATTCACTGGAGTTTAGAAAAATGAAGGGGGTGGGATCTCATAGAAATCCATAAAAGTCGAATAGGGCTAGACAGGATAAGTACAAGAAGGATGTCCCTGAATACTGGGAAGTCCAGAATCAAGGTTAAGGATGCAACACAGGCCAATTAGGATTGGGATGATGAGAAATTTCTTCATCCCAAGAGAGGTGAGTCTGTGGAATTCTCTGCCACAGGAAGTGGTTCAGGCCAAAACATCAAGTTTTTTTCAAGAAGTTACAGTTCTTGGATTAAAGGAATCAAAGTGCATGGGGAGGAAGTGGAGACGGGGTATTTTCAGCCATGATTATAATGAATGCCGGAGCAGACTCAAGGGGCCAAATGGCCTACTCCTGCTCCTATTTTCTACGTTTCTATGTTTTTAGAACTGAATTGGATTCTGAGAAGGCATATAGTGGAGCTCTAAATGTGAGCCTTTTGAAGAAGGTTAAGAAATAGAAATAGTGGTGACTTAGTTGGCTTGAAAACTGACTGGCAAGGCAAAGAGTGAAGTAACATGTGCTCAGGGTTTAGCGTAAGGGAGCTGAATAACACTGAAAAAGATCTGAATCAATTCATCAGACTAAGGGCTGGTATATTGAGTTTCATGTAAGGTAATGTATCACGCATTAGGAAATAACAAGCCACATGGAACAAAGAACAGTACAGCACAGGAACGGGTCCTTTGGTTCACATGTTGAGAAAAATACACCCATAAGTACATGTAGAAAAGGGCCCGTGTGTGATTGTTCATGAAAGCACCCTGCCATTGCCACCATGCATTTACTGTCAATAACACCAAATAAACACCAAATTAATCTGAAAATGTGAAAATAACCCAGTCATTTACCCAATCTATGTAGGATCAGTGACATGTCTTCTGTGTGCATGTGAGTTAAGTGACAAACAGTCTAGACAGAACAAAGAGACCGCCGGACAATTCCTGGCAACTTATTTTAAAATCTGTCGGTACAGTCCAAGATAAAATCATTTTGATTCAGAGGAGGGATAGAGCTCAGATGGGAGTAACAGCTGAGTTGGCAGGGGGTGCTAGTGTAAAGGGAGAAGAGGATGTCAATTATTCTGGTGGAAGGGCAGAAGAATAGTGATTGGTTTGGGGGAGACTGGGATGAAGGCAGGCGCAGATGACAGTCACATGTGGGGTGGGGACAAGTGAACGTGATGTGGATCTGGATGGGAGAGGACAGCGGTGCGTAGGTTGGGATTGTGTAACAATGGGATGTGGGTCAGGAGCAGAGAGTGGGATATGGGTCAGGGGTGGGGAAGAGAATCAGATATGGATCGGGGGGGAGGGAAGAAGAGTGTGGGATGTGGGAAGGGAGAGGGGTGTGGGTCCAGAGGCATTGGTGGGGAGGTGGGGTAGAGTGGGGTAGGTTTGGGGTGTTGCAGGGAGACCGAGTAGGATGTAGGTCTGATGCACTTTGGTGTGTATTCTCTGCGATAAATCTGAAGACCAACTCATAACTATAGGACTAAAGCCTAGGATGAAATGTTATTAACTTAGATCCTGATGGAATGGAGCAAACCACTTGGCAGTCAGGGAGATGAATGAACAGAGTTTTGATGGATTTTCTTCTTTCAGCCACAGCATTAGCATCCCACCTCCAGGTTGCCTGACCAGTCAGGATGCACAGGATGACACATTCCTTCTGTCAAAGGAAGGATTTCTGATTAAAGGGACCATGACATGGATTACATTGATCACCAACACTTGCAGAAATCACAGGAATTGTCAGGAGAACTGGAAAGGTTGCTTCGCAAGTCCATCACTGTTCCTTGGAGGTTCAGCCATAGGATCCAAGTGGCTGTAGCGATGTGAGCTCCCTGAAGGATGGGAGGAAGACAGCAGCCTCTAAGCAGGAGAACTTGCCCAGAGCTCCTCTAGTTCTGATGAAGGGTCCCGAGCTGAAATTTTGATTTTCCTGTTCCTCTGATGCTGCCTGACCTGCTGTGTTCCTCTAGCTCCACAATGTGTTGACAACCTCTAAGCAGCTGTGGATGGAATTGCCCAAGAAATGATCAATGATGCGTGCATAGAGGAATGAGGCTTCAGCAGAATATCTAATGATGAGATGATGATATTAGTGTCACATGATTATGCCAAGCTATCTGATATGAGGCAAAAGCTCAACTAAATTCTAAGGGAATGTATGTATCTGCTATGCTGTAAATAAAGAGTTTTAGACAGAATAAAGAGAAGTGATTTTGTACTCAATAAGCATTACTTGTGCGACTAAAGCTAGTTAGACCCCATACACCTGATAAAACATGATGGCCGCTCCTGGACACAGTGCTGCAGACAAGTCAGTGTCTTTGAACTTACAGGTGCTAGATCTCAGAATGTGACTTTCCTAGCATGTTTTTTTACATAGCAGGTCTCTGTATTGCACTTGATTCTCTCTTTGCAGGCATATTACATTTTCATCTGGGCAGTTAACACTCACATTTGGTATGTTTACATATACCAGCTGTGCCACAGTGGTGTTTATTGTAATCATGGCAACCGGAACCATCTGAGATGCCTTGTGTAGATTCACCGCCATCAATCTTTGGATATTAGTCTAAGTTATTGATACTAAGTGGAGAAGAATGCCCACATGAAGTCTTCAGTAGAAGTAAGACTCAATCCTCAAACAGAATAGGTTTATTACGTAGTACTTAATAGCTAGCTACAGTACATCTGAGTCACATGGAAGTCCTTTATAAGACATCAGGCTATTCTTAGAAGTATCAAAGCAGATGACTGAATGAATCAAGAAACCTTAGCATATCAAGAGCAAATGGGAATTGTGGAAAACTGTTCACTGTTTGGAGTCATATTAAGCATTACGAGGAAGATGGTTTTGATTGTCGGAAGTCAGTCTTCCTGGCCCCAGGGCAATACAGCAACAGTTCCTCAAGGTAGTCTAAGTCCAACCATCTTCAGTTGCTTCAATGACATTCCCTTCATTATGGGAGCCTTGTCCACTTCCAGCTGGATCTTGGTTTCCATGCTTTCTGGAGTGCATCTGGCTAAGGAGAATGCTGTTACTGCTGGTCTTGCTCCTGTCTTAGGAACGTGGATGTTGATGTTACTTTTCCTCCTACCCTTTGTCAAAGAGGCAATGTTGTGCTACATGAACTACTCAAATCTGTGACAAAAGGGGGCAGCAAAAAGTACAGCTGAAAATGATTGAAAGGCTGGATTAAGGAAATACTGTCCACTAAATTGCCTAATTGCCTCTCAAGCAGTACTAGCACTCTCCAAGAGAAGAAATGCTTTGAGCAGCAACCTCTCACATGACTGTGCCTGGAGCTCTTGGCATGTTATTTTCAATGAAGAAGTTCTTTCTGCTACACATATGTCTTTATTGACCCTTGTGTAACGCTAGCAGTTTAAGAATCAAATGTACTGTTTGGGACACTTGGAATTGAGGGCTACAACAGTTCTTAATTTCTTCTTGCGTGTTTTAATTACTTACCAAATGGCTGGGAGAGAGATCCTCACTTGGCTTCAATAGTGAAATTCAGAGGAGGGCAGGCTGAATTTGGGATCCCAACTGACGTAAAATTCAAAGGATTCAATTCCTAACCACACCTAACACAACTCCCCATGGAAGTTAAAATTCCACCCTGTAGGGTTTCTTGTGGCACAGTGGTAGTGTCCCTACCCCTGAGCCAGGTGACATGGGTTCAAGTCCCACCTGCTCCAGAGGTGTGTAAATTCATCTCTGAATAGATAATTAGAAAATATTAAAAATGTCTGTTGGCGCAGGGGTAATACCTTACCTCTGAGCCAGGAGGTCTGGGTTCAAGTCCCGTCTGCTCCAGTGGTATGTAACAACATCTCTGAACAGGTCGAACTGGCCAAGAAGCTACTTCAGAAATGTCCAATAATTTTGATTCAGAATTTCAAATTTTGGTTAAAAAGAGATATGACAATATTTACACTACATAGCAGTAGATACGCAAATAAACAGTCACTTATGAAATGCATTGACCTGTATGATGCGTGAGACAATGTTAGTACATGTGGATAAAACAGTGCAGCCACACAAAGATTTTCCATTGGACCAAATTTCCCAACTCGAGCTCAGGTTCGATTTCTGAATTGTTAAAGTATTGGGCCCAGTAGAACTTCATACAGAAGCAAGAAGAAGAGAATTTATTACCAATTGAAACAGAATGGCTATTGGGCCCATAACGGTTATCAATATCAAAGATTAATCTTGTCTGTATTTCACCTAGGTGAAGAAGTCAGAGTGAAGGAAAGCTTAGCTATGCTGCAGCTGCATCTGCCAGTGTTTAATTCCTCTTCAAATTGCTTTGACTGATTGATAAACACTGTTATGCCTCTGTAATTATAGACACAAAATGAAGCACCACGAGTGATCCATCATAACGCTTCACGATACGCACTACAACACCCCCTGTCGTGCCGACTGTTACTACCCAAAAATACAAAAGAATTCATGCAGCAACTGATCATTTAGCTTGTAATTTCTTCCTGGAATTCTTGAGAAGATGGCTAGCTGGGTTTGGTGGGCAAGCCATTGGTGGTGATGGGAGTGGACAGACATTTTTTAATGGATCAGAAACCCAGATTTTGCAGAGGCGAATATATTTACATATTAGAATTCCCCCAATGTCTCAGATTACTCTAGAATCTCGAGGAATTAAACATTAATGTTCTTGTCTCTGTTGTGAGCAAAAATCCAGGAGAAGAAAATCTTAAGGGCATTAAAAATGAAGTGTTTTTTGTTAGCTTTTAATGTTTTGGTTTATTACTTATGAAACAATTGTAAAGTGAGGAAGGAAGAAGTAAGGAAAACTTGCTTTTGTATAGAGTCCTCCCCAACCACAGCATGTCTCAAAGCACATCACAGCCAATAAAGTGGATTTGAAATGTAGTGAATATTGTAACATAGGAAATTTCAAATTATACACAGAAACCTCCTATAAACAGCATTGTGATGATTTCCAATTCCTTTTTGCATTGTAGGAAAAATATTGGCCAGGACACCCTGCTGTTCTTTAAATAACACAGTAGGATCTTTTCCTTCCACCTGAGAGTGCAGGCAATATCTTCGCTTTAATACTTCAACCAAAAGGCACTGAAGCATTCTCTCTGTGTTGTACTGGAGTGCCAGCCTTGATTTTCCTACTCAAGTTGTGGAGTGGGACTTGAACCAAGAATCTACCAACTGAGAGGTAAGTATGCAACTGGTATTAAATCTGATTTAACAGATCATAAGTTGAATATTTTGCAGTTGGTTAGTGTTGTTATTCACATAAGACTGGCAATATTCTTTTAAAAATAAAAACCTAAGTTTATTACACCAAAGGGAAACAAACTGTGTAGATATGTGTGTGTGTGTGTGCGCGTGTGAGAGAGAGCGAGAGAGAGATACAGCAAATTTTAAAAGTTCTTAACATAAACAGCAACAATAAAGATTCAGAGATAAAAGGTACTGCAGATGCTGGAGAATCCGAGATAACAAGCATGGGGCTGGATGAACACAGCAGGTCAAGCAGCATCATAGGAGCAGGAAAACTTGACGTTTCGGGCCTAAACCCC
>JAHRHZ010000046.1:17335885-17388697 GCA_024137785.1 Ginglymostoma cirratum
ATTTCTGATGAAGGGTTTAGGCCCGAAACGTCAAGTTTTCCTGCTCCTATGATGCTGCTTGACCTGCTGTGTTCATCCAGCCCCATGCTTGTTACAATAAAGATTCATCCTGTTTCTCATCACTATTCTTTTCAGATACCCAATCCTAGAGAGATACCACTCCAATCATAAACTTTTAATTTCTTACTTAACCAATTTTTCCCAGTGTTCTTTCTTGAACTGTTGAAACAGTTTTAAGACTTTATCAGAGTTGGGATGATTTGAACTTCTTTCATTTCTGGTCTATATTTCTAGAAAACTCCAATACAAACTCTCAGATCTTGGAGACTTTGCAAACTACCCTAGGCTGGGATGAAGCTATTCATGACTGGATGCGGCAGAACTGTACAGCTTAGATCACATCCATTCATTGTGCCTATCCATGGCATGCTATTTCTGTTATTTGGCACGCAAGTAGTCACTTGTTACAGCTTCACCATCTGGGGAGATGGGGTGGGAGCAGAGGCAGGGAGGGGGTGAGAGACTGGGGGGAGGGTCTGTCGGAGATCCCTTCTCGTCCACAGCCTGTGTTGTCATGGCAACCCAACAACCACTGTCAAGAGCTCATACATTTCGGGCTGTAAACAGAATCTTTACCCAGACAGTGGTGAGATGAAACCACAAAATAAAAAGGGGAAGCTGGACAATCACTCCCAGGAGAGATAAATAAAGTTTATATTGATAGCGTGCGAATTAGTGCAATGGGAAGAACTCTTAAGGGGAGGGCATCAACACTGGCTTGGGCCAGATGGGCCGAATGGCGGATTCTTGTGTTGTACATTCTATGTATTGTCTGGAAAGGCACAAGGTTTGATTTACTCGAGATGGAATTGTTTTGGCAGAATTGGAGTTTGGGTGATGTAAAAGAGCAAAGTGTTACTATCAAAATGTGAGTACAATTTACTGCCACTTCCTAATTACAAACTCATGTCAATTAGTACTAATAATTACCACCACATAAAATGATCATTAAATTATCACAAAAATCCAGTCTGTAAGTGCGTAGTTCAGGGAAAATTATGGTGAATCATTGGAAGAAAGGGACAGGAATTTGATAGATAGTCTAGCGCTAATGTTTTATTGTTATATTCCCCCGTGTGATCCATGCAGTTCTGAAATAAAGTTAACTCCAACCGCTGATGGATTAGTTCCGACAAAAACTGGTAACTACCGGGTCCCTGATCCCCATGTGATCCGCCATTCTCAGTGTATCTGCAAAGAGGAAAGGATGCTATAAATTCAAAGCTTTGTTTTAAAAATAAAACTTTCATCTAAACAACTTGGAGTTTGTCGGGATTAAACGGAGTTTATCTTTTTATATCTGAATGCTTTTGAGGCTTCATAGAAGAACTCAGCTCAAAGTCTGTCTGGTCCCTCTTGGCAGCGTTCACAAGCAACTCCCTCCATCACAGCAAAATTGTCATGTAACAGAGGTGTCAGAAAAGGCAGTGGATTCCGAACTAAACAAGCACGAAATTTGGGCCGAAAAGGAGACTGAAGGCACAATAAAAGAGAAAAAAATGTATTTTCAGAAAGGTTTTTGAAGGGAAAGGAATTGAAGGTTTTGAGTGGGAGGAACAGAGAGGAAGGTAATGTTGTGACTGAATATGTTATAAATTACAACAACAATAACTCGCATTGAAAAAGGTGTGTAGCTACCTAATCCGACATCTTCCGGCTGGATCCAGTTCCTGTTTTGGCCCAAATCGCTGGTCAAGTCACAAGGTCATCGTGTACACATGCCCAGTCTGCACGTGCATTTGTTTTGGTGAAGTGCTTTCAAGTCGTCCCCACACCTCCCCACCTCCTGTCTGGAATAATTCAGGTTGTACAGTAAAAAAAAAATTATTTTATTGTTCACAGCTGGGTAAAACATTAGTTGCTTCAGCGTCACACAGCAACAAATGCCCCTGGTGCAGTTTAAAAACTCTCTGGGCTGATCTCAACATGTGACCTCCCCGGTCCTGAGGTTACCAGATTACTGAGATACAACCTATAATAGTTTTAATGTAAGGAAGTATTCCTAGACATCTCACAGAATCGTTACAATCAAAAGTGAAGGAGCTATCCAAATAGAGATAGAGCTTGGCAAAGCAAAAAGTTTTAAGGAATGCCTTGAAATGTCGAAAAAGAGATAGGCAGTGTAGTTAAAGCTGGGAGTCCACAATTTTGGTTCTAGATAGGTGAAGGTAAGGTCACCAATCATGGAGGAATAAAACTCAGAGATATTGCAGGACTGGGGGGGATTACAGCTATGGTAGGTTGAATGCGTGGGAGGATTTGGAAACAAGATTGAGACTTTTAAAATTGAGGCATTGCTAGCACATGGAGTCCACTGGGAGCATGTTGGCAGGGTGTATGAGTGGCTCTAAAATTAGCTGCCGCACAGTGGACACTATTTTCTGCACCAACCTGTCTCCCTCATCCCTGTTATAATTTTAATAGCAATAGGAGGGAAGCACCCAGAGACATAACCCCCTTTGGTCAATTCAGGCCCTTAAATGGCAAACAATGAACATTAATGGATAACATAGTGGTAATGTTACTAGACCACTAATCCAGAATATCAGGGGATATGGATTTGTATCCCATTGCAGATGGTGAAATTTGAATTCAATAAAAATCCAGTGTAAAGTGGAATGAGCCTAATGGTGACCACTGTAACCACTTTCAATAATTGTAAAACTCCATCTGGTTCACTAATACACTTCAGGAAAGGAAATCTACATCCTAACCTTGTCTGGCCTACATGCAATACCAGGCACTGAGCAACGAACAAGCTCAGTTCTGAAGAAGTGTCATATCAGACTTGAAACGTTAATTCTGTTTTCTGTCTCCACAGGTATTTCCAGACCTACTGAGTTTCTGAGAAATGGCAAGAACTGCCGATGCTGGAGTTAGTAGTCACATGGAAAAAGGTGGCTTGATAAAGAAGAATCAGAATGGATTTCTAAAGGGACATTGTCTTTAACTAATACGTAGGAGTTTTTTGAAGAGGTGATGGAAAGGGTAATGCTTTTGATTTCCAGAAGGCATTTGATACAGTGCCTCACAACAGACCTCTGAGGAAAGCAGTAGATCATGGTATGAAAGGGGAAGTAGCAACCTAGATGCAAAATTGGCTAAGCAATAGAAAATGATGAGTAATGGTCAGTGGATATTTTTTGGGCTGAAGTAAAGTTTGTCGTGGAGTTCTGCTGGGGTCAGTTTGAGACCTTTGCTTTTTTTGATATTTGTTAATGATCTGGATTGTGGAGATAATTTCCAAGTTTCTAGATGACATTGAACTTGGAAGATTTGTAAAACTGTGAGGAAGATAGTGTAGAACTCCAAAAGGACATTAAGATGCTGGCAGAATGGGTTGGTAGGTGGTAGAGGAGGTTCAATGCAGAGTACTGTAATGTATACACTTTGGTTGGAAGAACACTGAAAGATTATAAAGTAAGGGGTACAATTCTAATGGGAGCACAGAAGCAGAAGGACCTGGGTGTATATGTATACAGATCATTTGAAGGTGGCAGGACAGGTGGAGAGAGGATTAAGTAAAGCTAAAAGCCTTCTTGACTTTATAAAAAGAGGCACAGAGTTCAACAGCAAGGAGATAATTTTGAAATTGTTAGACCTCTTGGAGTATTGTGTACAGTTGTGAATGCCACATTATAGAAAAGATGCACATACATCAGAGAGCATGCAGAATGATTTACTTGAATAGTTCCAAGTATGAGAAACTTCAGCTGCAGGAATAGATTGAAAATGTCGGGATTAGAGAGAAGAAGGCCGAGAGGAGTTCTGACTGAGGTTTTCAGAATCATGAGCAGGCTGTACAGAGTAGATAGAGTGAAACTGTTTCCATTGTTAAAAGAAACAAGTATGAGAGAGCATAGAGATAGCAAGAACTGCAGATGCTGGAGTCAGAGATAACAAAGTGTGGAGCTGGAGGTACACAGCAGGCCAGGCAGCATCAGAGGAGCAGGAAAGTTGACATGATGTGCATATGCAGAAAGGGTGATATGAGAAAGTTCTTTTTCACACTGCGAGGAATTAGGGTGTGGAATGCAATGTCTGGAAATGTGATGGAGGCATTCAAGATGGCATTGGATCGTTATTTGGATCATAATGGAATGCAGGGATATAAGGAAAGTCAGGAGATTGGCATTAGATAATAAAGCCAGGCAAGTTCTAGGCTGAATGGCCTTCTTCTGCACTGTATAATTCTGTGATTCTGTGATCAAGACTCCACTGGGAACTTAACATAAGCAAAGCATTGACCTTCCTGCTTTGTGGAAGTGACCTATACATTAAGGAGATGACCTTGAATCCCATTCCCAAACAGATAAAGGAGGAACCTATCTTTATACCACTCCTTTTACAATCACAGGATGTTCTGAAGTACTTCACAGTCAATTTGAAGTGTAATCACTGTTGCCATGTAGTAAAAGTAGCAGTCAATTTGCACAAAGCAAGCTCGCACAAACAGCAATGTGCTAATGCCTATGGAATCAGTTTTAATGATGTGATTGACTGATAAATATTGGACAGACCACAAATTCAACTGACAACACTTAATTGTTATTGGTGGGAGTTCATTTCACACATTCAGTACTTAATTCGAGAGAAACAAAATCTGATTTTGAGTCTTGTTTGAGTGGTCATTAATTTTGCATCATGGTCTCTGGCTCTCCAATGTTAATTAAAGCTACCCTATATCTCCACAATAAATATTTCTCTGTGTTCAATATCTGAATCAGTTCTGTTCTCAATCAACTCTCCCTGATCTATTAATGTCTCTTTAAAAGGTCAGGAGCTCAGAATGCCTTTAGTAGGTTAAATCTTCAGTGACACCTGTCTAGCTTCACTTTCTTACTTGATGGATTCATCGATTGTTTCAGAGAATCATGCTAGAAGCAAAATTTTCCAAAATATGACCATAATGATAAAAACCACGGACTTGCTCTTCAAGTATAATTCAGATAAAGCAACACAGATTTGTGATGGCATCATGCTAATTGCATGCTTTTAGCTAATGTGATGGATGCCACTGGCCAATTTAACACAGAAGCAGTAAATATGTAGGGTCAGCATTTTGCACTCAAGTGACCCTTGGGCAGCAACAGATACTGTCCACCAACTTACTGAGAGCCTCCTGTGCCACATTGGAGTTTACATTTTGAATTGCACTGAGGTTAACATTTTGACTTAAGATTGTGTGTTTAGTTGCTTTATATGAGGCTGGCTTAGGTGGCCTTCCATGGAGCTTTTGGATTTGTACCTAGGGATATTTTATAATGTGAAAGTCTCATTGCAAACGCCAGCCATTGGCATTGTCAAGAAATGCTTAACAATTTGCAGACTGTTTGGAGTTTCCTGATTTGACAACTTCCACTCAGTCAACTTAAAATAGGTCAGAAACAAAAATAAAAATTGCTGGAAATATTCAGTGGGTCTGGCAGCATCTGTGAAAAGAAATCAGAGTTAACTTTTCAGGTCTGGTGACCCATCCTCAGAACTCTGTACTTAGAGGTCTGGTCATACCCAGAGGCCTTAGGACCTTGGCATTTTTGCCAGTTTATTTGATTTCTGTCAATGACTACAATTCCAATGGGAAATGAGTGTGAGGGGAAAGGTACTGGCATGGACAGAGGATTAGCTAACTGGCAGAAGGCTGGGAGTGGGGATTAAAGGGGCCTTTTTCAGAATGGCAGCAGGTGACTAGGGGAGTTCTGTAAGGGAGTGTACTGGGGCCACAATTATTGACATTACACATTAACAATCTGGATGAAGGAGCTGAGAGCATTGTTGCTAAGTTTGCTGATGACACAAAGATAGATGGAGGGTCAATTAGTGTTGACGAAGTGGCAAGGTGCAGATGGATTTGTACAGGCTAGGAAAGTGGGCAAAGAGGTGGAAGATAGAATAAAATATTTGGAAGTGTGAGATTATGCACTTCGGTGGGAAGACTAGAGGTGCAGACTATTTTTTAAAATAGAGATAGGCTTTGGAAATCTGAAGCACAAAGGGACTTGAGAGTCCCTAGTTCAAGATTCTCTTGGGGTTGACATGCATGTGCAGTTGGCAGTTAGAAAGGCAAGTACAATATTAGTATTCATGCCAAGAGGGCGAGAATCTGGTCAGACCACATTTGAAATATTGTGAGCTGTTTTGCACCCCATATCTATGGAAGGATGTGATGGTGTTATAGGGGCACCAGAGGAGGTTTACAAGAATGATCCTGGGAATGAAGAATGCTTGAGGACTCTGGATCCGTACTCGCTGGAGCTTAGAAGGACAGGGCGAGCTGATTGAAACTTACAGAATACTGAGAGGCTTGGATAGAGTCGGGAAGATGGTTCAACCGGTAGGAGAGACTGGGACCTGGGGGCTCAGCCTTACAGTGAAGGGACAAACCTTTAGAACTGGACTAAGGAGTAATTTCTTAAGTCAAAGGTAGTTAATTTGTGGAACCCATTGCCACAGAATGCTGTGGATGCCACATCATTGAGTGAATTTAAGACAGAGTTATGTAGGTTCTTGGTAGGTAAGGGGATCAAGGCCACAGGGAGAAGACAGGGGAATGGGGCTGAGAAACATATCAGCCATAATCAAATGGCAGAGAGAGTTGATGTGCCAAATGGCCTAATTCTGCTTCTATGTCATATGGTAAACCTGTTGGATTTCCCTCCATCCTCATCCTTTGAGATTGGTGTCAAGTTTGTCAAGTTTCCAGGTATTCTAGTCCTTTTATGCCTGTAAGTGGTAGAAAACTCTAGGAGGCACTCCTTTCGTTAATGGGCTTTTCTCAATTACACAACTGACTAGCCTCATATATTTCTGATGAAGGGTTTAGGCCCGAAACGTCAAGTTTTCCTGCTCCTATGATGCTGCTTGACCTGCTGTGTTCATCCAGCCCCATGCTTGTTATCTCATATATTTATTGGCTACACCTTTCCTGTTGCAATTGACTTACATTCATCTACAGATGTTTTACCAGTGAAGTTGTTTAAAATCTATTTTATAAAATTTATCTTAAAATATGGGATGACATTGATAAGATGTCATTTACGGCCTGTTGTTGCTGCGCTGAGGACAGTTAAGGAGTATCAATATTGTCAGAGACTGGAATAGTGTGAGACCAAACAGGTTAAGGATGACATGTTTCCTGAAGATCAGCAATAAATCAGTGAGTCTTTTACCATAATCTGATTGTTTAAAGTCATTTTTCTGCTATCAGTCCATAAATTGCTAAAACTATTGAATTAAATGTCAGAATTTGTCCAGGCAGAACTTGAACTCACAGCATTTAGATTGCAAAACTATACCAAATCCTGCGACAACCAGCTGATTGCAAACAGGTCTCCAGCAAATGTAAATTAAAAATATATACTGGGAAGGTCATCATCCCGTCACTGCTGTGATCACTGACTGTCATTCGTTCCCAATCCATTAGTACCTCAAATTTAATATTCCCACGCATGCTTATAAATTCCTCTTGGATCAGACACTTGCTATTTCTGCAACCTTCTCAAGCCATACAACCCTTTGATATTTCTGCATTTTTGCAGATCCTCCTTTTTTACGTTGCTGATTTTAATTGTTTCCACCACTGGAGACCATTCTTTCAACTGATTTAGCCTAATTTTTATCTCTCTGCCTTTCTCCTCTATTAAGATGTTTCTTTAATCATACCTTTTTGTTTAAGCTTTTAACCACCTTTCTGAATATCTTCTTGTGTTGTGGTGTTAAATTTTGTTTGATTGTGTGAAATACTTTGGTATGCTTAACTATGTTAAAGGTATTACATAAATGCAATTTGTTGTATGCAGGGCAGTGGTTGATTTAGTCTCATTTAAAGTCAAGCAGAATTTTCTCTCAAGCCTATTGTCAAGTTGGTGTTGCCTGTGAGATGCCATTTAGTCCATTGTCTCCTCCTGTCTCTAAAATAGGTAGAAGATGGTGGAATGGATGGAATTATGGTGTCATTTAGTGGCACCATGTAATGAGTCAATGGATGCGTACCTTCCCAACTCTGAGGAAATTTTGCCATTTCATTTTTTTTAATATTTGCCTTTTATTTGTTAAATATTTTTACATTCATAAACCCTAGGCTTCTATCTTTACTTTTACATGTTATATGCAATTTAACAAAAAGTGAATGTCAGAACAAAAAAGGGAAGGAAAATGCCAGCGTGATGCTTCTGCTCACAGATGCGATCAATGAAAATCTGTCTCTCATTGATTCAATATCTGCTTGAAAGGCCATTTCATTTTCTGCAGTCATGAGACAGATTTTCAGTTTGATTGACTGGCCACAGTTCCTAATATCAAGTATTCAGTAAGGGCAAAAATGATGTGCCCTTTTTAGTGTTTGAAACACATGAACTGAGCAGAAGATTTTGTGTGTATTTGTTTATGTTATATATAGAAAGAAAAAGACATGTATTTCTGTTCCACCTTTAATAACCTGATGATTTGCCAAAGTGCTTCATAGTCAGTGTATGTGTTGTAATGTGCTAGGAAAATGCAAAAATGCAGCAATGTAAATGGTATAATGTTCTAGGGAAATGCAACAGTGAATTTGCACACAGGAAGATCACAAACAGCAATTAAATGAAGATTGTTTAAAGGTTATCCTGGCGAACGTGAATCCATTATGTAAGATGATTATCTGATAACACTTTTAAAATTTTCTCTGCAAAGAGCTGTTGTTACTGGAAGAGAGTTGCTTAGAAGAACTGGAAGAACTTGATGTTATAGGCAGCATACTCTATCTGCTTATCATCTGGGGGAATAATTAGAGCAGGTTACAGAAGTAGTTATGTATGGTGGAATATGGATGGAATCTTAGCGGCAATTAGTCATATTAATGTACCACTCTATTAAAAACACAATAGCTATACAAATCAGCAAGAAGGTTCTGTTTATGTTCCCATTTTCCATTATATATGTTCTCCTCTGTCACCTGCTAATGGTGGACAAGTTTGAGGGAGTAAAGAGGTGAGCTACTAGTTGCAGTATTCCTAGTATCTGACCTGCTCTTGAAGTCACTGTATTTATATGGCTGGTCTAGTTCAGTTTCTGGTCAATGGTAATTGGAGGATGTTGATGGTTGGCGATTCAGTGATGGTTAGAATGTTTCTTATTGGACATAGTCATTGCCTGTAACTTATGTGGCACGAACGTTATTTGCAAGTTTTCAGCCCAAGCCTGGATGTTGTCCAGATCTTGCTACATTTGAACATTGACTATTTCAGTGTCTGAGGAGTGACGAACAGTGCTGAACATTGTGCAGTCATCAGTGAACATGCCCATATCTGGCCTTATGATGCAGGGAAGGTCATTAGTGAAGCAGCTGAAGATGGTAAGATGGTTGTGCCTAAGATACTAACAGTGAAATAAATGACCAGTGCATCTGAGTTCTCATGATGCTGGAAAACTCTGCTGCACATGTTTGAAATTTTAAAAAATTCATTCACAGGATGAGGCATCACTGGCTAGGCAGCATTTATTGCCCACAGGGCAGTTCAGAGACAACCATATTGCTATGGGTCTGGAGTCACATGTAGTCCAGATAAGGAAAGGATGGCAGTTTCTTTCCCTAAAGGGCATAGTGAACTCAGATGGGTTTTTACGACAATGGATTCTTGGTCATCATTAGATTCTTAATTCCAGATATTTTTTATTGAATTCAAATTCCACCATCTGCTGTGGCAGGATTTGAACCTGGGTCCCTGGGACGTTATCCAGGTCTCTGGATTAACAGTACAGTGATAATACCACCAAGCCATCACCTCCCCGCTGACGGATGTTTAATATCCAACTGAACAGGAAAATATTTCATCCAGAAGACGACGCATCTGACAGGCTGGTATACTACAGTGGAGTCTCAGCCAAAAGCCTTTGATTTGGGGTTTGAACAAATAACCTTCTGACTCAGGCCTTAGGCATTTACTGTGTGCAATTTATATAACCCATTGCAAGAAATTTAACATTTTACTGAAAAAGAATTAAAGTGGACAGGAAGAAATATGGCAGAGATGGTTCATATCATTTATACTGTTTATTTTTTAATATTTTGTTTCATTCACAAATAGTATCAATGAAAAGCTGTCTGTCATTGGTTCAAAACCAGTTTGAAACACCAATTCTCTTTGCACAGTGAGAAGATAAACCTTCAGTTTGATTGACTGATTAGAGCTCCTACTCCTTTTTAATATTTGGCAAGTGCAGTTACAACCTTCACCTTTTCCTCTTATTTATTGCACTTCTGATTAATAAGTCATAGAATAGTATAACATTCAGCTCATTGTGCCTGTGTCAGCTCTTAGGCAGAGATATACAATCAGTCTAAATCGACCTGTGCTATCCCCAGAGTCCTGCAAATTTTTCTTTTTCAAGTTCATGACCTATTCCTTTTCAAAAGTTAGTGTTGAACCTGCTTCCACCACCTTTCAGGTACTGCATTTCAGATGAAAACAGTCTGCTGTGTAAATAACAATTCTCCTCTTCTCCCCCGGACTCTTGCCAATTATCTTATATGTCAGTTCTCTTGTAAGCAAACTTCTTGCCAGAGGGAACAGTTTTCCCTCTGTACTCACTTGAATTTTTGAAAAACTTGTTAAATCTCCCCCGAGCTTTCTCCAATTAAAGGAGAACAACACCAGATTCTCTAATCTCTCCACACAACTGAAGTCCCTCATCTTCAGTACCAGATGCAGCGGGACCTGTGTGTCCTTGTGCACCAGTCGCTGAAGGTAAGCATAGCAGTACAGCAGGTGGTAAAGAAGGCAAATAGTGTGTTGGCCTTCGTTGCAAGAGGTTTCAAGTACAGGAGCAGGGATGTGTTGTTGCAGTTGTATAGGGCCTTGGTGAGACCACACCTGGAATATTGTGTGCAGTTTTGGTCTTCTTTTCTGAGGAAGGATGCTCTTAATCTCAAGGGAGTGTAGCAAAGGTTTACCAGGCTGGTTCCAGGGATGGCGGGTCTGATGTACGAGGAGAGATTGACTAGGTTGGGATTGTTTTCGCTGGAGTTCACACAAATGAGGGGAGAATCTCATAGAGATTTATAAAATTCTAACAGGACCGGACAGGGTAGATGCAGGGAAGATGTTCCTGACGGTGGGTGTGCAGAACCAGGAATCACAGTATGAGGATTCGGGGTAGACGATTTAGTACGGAGATGAGGAGACATTTCTTCACCCAAAGAGTCGTGAGTCTGTTGAATTCATTACCACAGGAAGTATTTGATGCCAAAACATTGAATGTATTCAAGATGTGACTGGATATAGCACTTGGGGCGAATAGGATCAAAGCTTATGGAGAGAAAGCAGGATTAGGCTATTGAGTTGGTCGATCAGCCATGATCATGAAGAATTGTGGAGCAAACTCAAAGGCCACAATGGCCTCCTCCTGCTTCGATCTACTATGTTTCTATTTGAGGAAATCTCTCTGTACCCTCTTCAATGCTTTGTTATCCATCTTAAGAATTATTCCACACAGTTGATTGTTTGGGTTTGGAGCCTCTGAGGAGGCTGAAAATAGATCTTATGAGGTTGCTTCTGCTCAGAATTGATGTCTTTCATTTCTTTAGTATCTCCTGATTTTGATTTTACATTTTGAGTTTTCACATTCTCAAAAAATCAGATAAATGAGATTGAAATGTAAATAGTAAAACCCAGTGTTAATAGCAAAAACTTGCATTTGTATTGCATGTTTAATGTGATATATCCCAAGGCACTTCACCAGAGGGTTCTCAGGCACAATATAACACATAAGGAGGTATTAGGACAGCTAACCAAAAGTTTGATTAAAATGTGTTTTAAGGACTGTGTGAAACATAAAGAGGTTCACAGAAGCAATTCCAAAGTTTAAGGCCTGACTGATGAAAGTAAGGATGCCAATTGTGAAGCAATTAAAATTGGCACTATGAAAAGATGCCAGAAATGGAGCAATGCAGTGATTTCAGAGATTACAGAGATAGAGAGGAAGGAATCTATGAAGGGTTTTGAAAGCAATGATAAGGATTTTAAAATTAACGCATTGCCAGCGATAGACTCATTGTATGTCAGGATGCTCTGTGACCTTAGGTTTATGGAGGATGGGAGATTGTTCTTGAAAAATTGAACAGCTATGTGACATTTTTAGCATGGCACCCAGGGGACAAACAATGGCCAAATGTATATTTGTGCTTGCCAGTCTTGGGTCATGTTGCCCATCAGGGCTCTGCTTTGAAATCAGCCCACATAATGCAGAAATGAACAGTAGTGAACTGAAAATGGCTCTGGTTAACTTATCACCAAGTTCTTGTTCCTCAACACAATTTGACAGATTCTTCCACTGGATCAGTTAGGAGTCTCAGCGTGCAAGGTACACAGTAACTTGCTCTCCCTCAAAGTAGTTTTGAAAGAAACCTGTTAGCCTGATATCAATTCCACTCAGTTGTTCCAAGGATTGAGAAGAGGAGTGTCCCCACTGAACAAACTCAAAAATTATAACTGTGCAGACTGAGAGGAGCAAGACAGGGATGATGTCTTGGGCATGTCCCAACGCTCTGCTCCTCAACCCTGCCTCAAAGATCATGCCTTTCTGTCAGGTCAGCCTTTGATCTGCTTGAAATCTGGAAGTCTGTCCTGCAAAATGCCGTGGATGTGAAAAGTTAAGGGTGTGGATATGAAGGGGTGTAGGGTACAGGCAGTAAAATGTTGAGATACGGATCAGATTCTGAGGAAGTTCGATATTGTTTAAGGTGGATGTCATTTGGTGGGATACTACAGTATTTCTGTCTACCAGGGAGCTACTGAAAATTCCACAGTAGCAATCAAAGAATAGCAATTGGTGTCACCCTTAGTGATATGGCAATATTTGTCATTCAACCAACTGTAAAATGGTTGGCACATCTACTAAATAACAGTAATCACTGGTCTTCAAAGTATGTGGATGGTTTTAAGATGAATTGCAGGAAGTGTGATGAAAGCAAATCTTTTCTTCTTCAAGAACTGAATGTTGTGTCACTCTCTCACTTATATGCTGGGTAATAACTTCTAAGTAATACAAAGCATTAAGTTGGGAAATGCTTCTTAAAATGTAATTTTTAAAATGATTATCATTAAGATGTAACATCCCATTAATTCAAGAAACTTTCCATTTCAGATAAAAGGGGCAAAGAAGTTAAATATTCAATCAAGCAAGAACAGCAGCATGTTTGAATAAATGAATAATGATTTTTAAAAAGACTACACAAGCAGGAATGATCAATAGGGAGCAGAGGACAAAAAATTATGGAAAGATTAAAGGAAAAATACAATTAAGTTTGGAGATAAAGAATTACAGAGCGCGTTCTGTCCCTGTGAAGTTTGGGATTTGATGAAACAAAGCTGTCCAGGAGCAAGGGTGACGGAAAATAAACACAAAGCATTAAATATATATTAATTTACATTCTACAGTCAGAGAAGATTGATGGAGTTGGAATGAAAATGGGGGATTTCATCTAACATCATGATTAACCCCTTGCCGTACCTGCCGTTTGTTGTGTTCGATTTGATTTTTAGAGGGACACTTACTCAGTATTCAATTCATATTGTACCTCCTTGGAGTGTTTGATACAACAGTCTCGTGGGACCTATCATATAACTGAAAATGGCTGAGTGGGGGGGCAAAGGTTTTTTGTCTTTACAAACAAAAATCTTGGTGGCTCGGTGGTTAGCACTGCTGCCTCATAGCACCAGGGACCTGGGTTTGATTCCACCCTCAGGCGACTATCAGTGTGGAGTTTGCATATTCTCCCCGTGTCTGTGTGGGTTTCCTCTGGTGCTCTAGTTTCCTCCCACAGCCAAAGATGTGCAGGCTAGGTGGATTGGCCGTGCTAAATTGCTCATAGTGTCCAGGAATGTGTAGATTAGGTGAGTTATAGTGGGATGGGTCTGTGTGGGATGCTATGAGGGTCAGTGTGGACTTGTTGGGCCGAAGGGCCTGTTTCTGCACTGTAGCGATTCTATGGTTCTATGAAAAATCATCCAGCCACATCATAATGAGTCTGTTTGCTCTCCAGTCGGATAGGAAGGTGGTGCACAACCAATTGTGTGAACCTGTCGAATGAGGACCATTTTAGAAGTTGTGTTATAAAGAATTTTAATTTTGTGCATATTGTTTTTGAAAGAATTTCACATTACTCTGGGCTGAAGCTTTTCCTGCATGTTGGCCTGGCATGCTGTCAAGATTATCTGTTGAGGTTGAACATTTTCAAGGAGATTGTATCACATAATGTCCTGGCTTCATTTGTGCCCTACCAGAACCCTACATTTCCACCATTCGTCAACCTGCAGATCTATCGACAGGACATCACTCCCAGATGCCAATTGGATAGTGAAGAGTCATGAATATCTCCCAAATATTGTGTTTCACATCTTTAGCATTTTTAAAGTCCTCAGAAGAAAATGAAACAAAAATAATCTTGTTCTAATGCGCCTATGATATTCCTCTGTGATTGCAGGAAACAGATCTTTGAAATTTTAACCTCCTGAGATGTAGGACACTCAAAGAACTTTGACTGCAGAGCTATCACATATCCCACTCTAAAATGACACACTTTGATAGCTCTAAAGAATGAAGTACAATCTGTTCCGTCTCATTTTCTCTCATGAGTGATTTTTTCTGCAAGGAAACAATTTGGATTTGATCCCGGTTTGGCTGCTAAAGTGATTGGAAGCAGGTGGACCTCATTGACTAGAGGTCATTAATTGGGGTTGTTACCCTGGGCCAATCAAGAAAGCTCTGGCTGACCAATATAACCAGGAGAGCACATGGTGTGCACGAGCACTCTCGATACCTTTCAGGAGAGGTGGGCACTGTGGGGTGTGGAGTGCTTTATTTTGCCCACGAACTATATTTTGATTTGTTCCCTATCCTCCCCCTCACTTTTTCTTACACTCAGGCATTGCCCCTCCAGGAACTCTGCTTGATACTGATGCTTTGCTCACATGGGTGATTTTCCTTGTGGTGGCATGTTAATAAAGTTATCTGCACACTTGGTGTTTATACTGCATCTCATGAAAAAGAAAATAAAAGAAGAAGAGAAAATTTTAAAAAACAAAAAAAAATTACATTTGTGCCCAGGTGTCCCTAGAGAAGGAGCACATGGTGTCCACCAATATTCTTCATATCTTTCAGAACAGGTGGGCACTGCAGGGTGTGGACTGCTTCATTTCCTCTTCTAATTCTACTTTTATTTGAGCCCTACCTTCACCTTTAGCTTTTCATTCACATAGGCATTGCCTCAGGGGCTCTGCTTGCTACTGGTTCTTTGATCACATGGGTGTCTTTTCTTGGTGGCAGACTATCGATAAAGTTATTTACACACCTAGTGTTTTTGCTGTATCTCACACCCACACACACACATGGGTGATGGGGAAAATAAGCAAAAAAATCTAACCAGGAGATTTAGAATCTCCACAGTTCAGGGGACTAACTCTGAGCTGGCTGGCCACTGTAAATGAAGGGTGACTTGGTGATGGGATACCAGCCTCCATGTAGTCATCTCAGTGGCAATAGGAGAAAACAGATTGTGTGTGAAGAACATTCGCCCGCAACAGTTATCTTGGAGTTAGGGTAAGCATTTCTGGCATCATGTCTTTATTTGGGAAGCTTGTCTCTTTTAATCCTGCTGTCGAAGTTTGGGACAGAATGTTGAAAGAATGAGATGTTTTTCTGGGCAAATGATGTTGGGGCAGATGAAAGACAACAAGCAATCCTCTGACTGCTTGTGGACCCACAGCATTTTCGGTTATAAGGAGCCTAACTCCCCCAGAGGCACAAGACACCAAAAGCTTCCAAGAGTTGATGGAGTTGATTGAGGAATATTACAAAGTCAAGCCTCCTCTAATTCTGAGACACTATCAGTTTTTATTCAGCTGTTAGAGAACCAGGGGAATCTGTATCAGGATTTTTGACGAGGTTGAGACAACTAACAGAAGCATGTGATTTTGGGTTAATCCCGAATGAGATGCTGAGAGACCATTTGATATGTGAGATCAATGATGTGACCATGCAGAAGTGCATGAAGAGCTGAAGCCCAACTGGATTTCAAACAGGCACTGAAACTGGCTTTATCGTTAGAAAATGCTGCAAGTGCATCATGGGAGCTACAGGATATCCTAATGGAAGTGGACTCCCTCATCTGTCCGACTGAGCTTGGGGAACACCATGTGACAGCAGGCAATCGCAGAGCCTCACACATGGCATATCCTGAGCAGAAGGACCCTAGGCCAGCCCACAGCAAAACCCTATGACAAAGCCTAGCCTCGGCCAAGTGGCTAAAACGTTCTTCAGGATCTGGGCTGGTGAGCCATTGTAGTTGCTGCCAGTATGTGGACTCGAGACGGCAAAGGAGTCCTCCAAGGCCTGACTTGAGTAAGAAGACACGTAGGCTTGTACCCAGGAGAGTGCACACCCTGCAAAGTCCCCCTACATGTGGGTTGGAACAATTAAATTACTTAGTGACATCCAAATCAACGGATTAAAATTAATGTTTGGTTAAATGGTCACCCAGTTCCCATGGAGGTCGATACCGGTGCAGCTGCATCTGTGGTTGCAGAATCTGTCTTTAACAAGATTCGCTGAGGACTCCAACCCTTAAGTTTTGTGAGACCTCAGCCAGACTGAAGACACACACTGGGGAACCATTGCAGATTCAGGGTACGACTTCAGTTCCAGTCTCCCATGAGAAGCAGTTGGTGCAGTTGCCACTGATGGTAGTAGAAGGCTCAGGCCCAAGCCTATTGGGGCGGAGTTGGTTAAGAAAGATTCACTTTGATTGGCTCAACATTTTTCAAATAGCAAATGGCTGCCTCAGTGAAGTCCTAATAAAATACCTGGAGTATTTCAGAAAGGGCTTGGGGCTATCAAAGGGACTGAAGCCACATCACATGTTGACCAGGAAGCAATTCTGAGATTTTACAAGGCCTGCCCAGTGCCATTTGCCTTGTGGGCAAAAGTAGAAGTGGAAATCAGGAGGCTGGAAAGCGAAGGAATCATCAAACCAGTGCAGTTTGGGGAATGGGCAGCACCGGTCTTACCGATTGTGAAGCCTGACAGCTTGGTTCGCCTTTGTGGGGATTTTAAACAAATAATTAACTGCTTCTCGCAGCTGGATAAATACCTCACATAGAGGACTAGTGTGCAAAGTTGGCGGTGGGGGGTGGGGGGGGGGTGCGGGATCGCTGTCCTCTATGAAGCTGGACATGAGCCCACACCTACCTGCAATTGTGACTGAATGAGGAGCCCCAGAATTACGCTACAGTCAATACCGTAAGGGCTTATACCAATATACAAAGCTGCCATCTGGGGCATCATCAGCCTGCACCCTTTTCCAGCAGACCTTGGAGAACATTTTACAAGGGCTACCCCAGATTGCCATGTATCTGGATGATGTGCTGATAACAGGGAAGACCAATAAAGAGCACTTGGCGAACTTGGACATAGAGCTTAAATGTTCCTCCCAGGCGGACATATGCCTTAGACAGGAAAAAGGTGTGTTCCAGGCACCTCAAGTCACCTACTTAGGTCACAGAATCGACAAAACCGGTTACACACACTGAAAAATAAAGTGAGTGCAATCAAAGGAGCCTCAGCTCCCATGTCTTTACCGGAGCTTTGGTATTTCCTTGGATTAGTGAATTATTTCAGAAAATTCATACATAACCCAGCTACCATCTTGGCACCCTTATACCTGCTATTGAAAAACGGTCAGCCTTGAAAATGATCATGTAGCTAAGAAGTACCTTTAGGGAAGTGAAGAAGCAGCTATTGTCCCCTAAGGTGTTGGCCCACTATGATCTGAAGCGAGAGGTAGTGCTGACACGTAATGCCTCCCCGTACGGTATCAGGGTATTGCTCGCTCACCAGTGGCCCAATGGACAGGAACACCCGATAGTGAATGCTTCCCAGAGTTTGGCTGATGCCAGATGCAGACAGAGAAGAAAGGTTTGGTGCTCACCTTTTGGTGTGAGGTAGTTCCACCAGTACCTTTATGAATGGGAATTTGTCATAGATATAAATCACAAACCCCTGCTAGGGCTCCTGAAGGAAGACAAGATGGTGCCCCCATAGCTTCTGGTAGAATTCAGCGTTGGGCCTTTATTCTCAGCGTGTACAAGTTAGAACGCTATCTAGGAAGTCAAGTGACTAATGCAGATGTCTTGAGCTGCCTCCCATTGGCAGATACTCTAACAGTGGTGCCTCCCCTGAAAGAGTCTGTTTTGATTTTAAATTTCCTGGACACCCTTCCAGTCACTGCTGACCATATCCGACTGTGGACACAAAAAGATTCTGTCTTTGTGAAACTGAAACAGCTGGTGGTGATGGGGGATACAGAAGGACCATCACAACCAAGGTTGAAACCTTTTTGGACCCAGCAAGACCAGATTATCGTAGAGGATTGCGTATCACTGTGGGGAGCAAAGGTGATTGTCCTGAGTAAAGGCAGCTGCCAGATACTGACTGAACTCCACCAGGGTCATTCAGTGGTTTCCAAGATGAGAATATTAGCAAGAAGCTATGTCTGGTAGCCAGGATTGGGTGCTAACATAGCTGGACTGGTGGAGCAGTGCCCTGGGTGCCAAGGACAAAAATTTACCACCAGCAATGTCCCCCACATTCTTGGGAATGGCCAGGTAAACAGTGGACTCAGTTGCATGTCGACTGTGCTGGCCCTTTCATGGGCTCAATGTTCCTGAGTGTTCACAATGACCATTCAAAGTGGTTGGATGTACATGTAGTTCAGCAAACTCAGGGATGATGATTGAGAAGCAGCGAGTGTCATTTGAGATACACGGACTCCTGGAAGTATCAGTCATGGACAACGGGACGTCATTTACCAGCAAGGAATTCAAATATTTCCTAAAGGCAAATGGCATTCAGCACATATGGACAGCTGCACACCATCCATCGTCCAATGGTCTAGCTGGAAACTGTGGTCCAAACATTGAAGGCAGGCTTAAAGAAGCAGCCTACAGTGTCACTTGATACCAAACTGTCCTGGGTTCTGTTCAATTATAGGACCACCCCACACGCAACAACAGGGATAATTTAAATAGCGTTGCTGATGGGGAGATGACTCTGCACCAGGTTAAACCTGATATTCCCAGACCTTGGTGGGAGCGGGGAGAGAGAGTGAAACAGCAGTAGGAACAGCCAACCCTGGCCGCATGCCTCCTCTAAGTGAGAGAGATAATTTAATTCAAGGGATGAAGTTTGGTGTCAGAACCATGGGAATGGCTTTGTATGGGTATAAGGCAAGGTTGATGCGATGTCAGGTTCCGTGACTTACAGTTCTGAAGAAACACGTGAATTACCTGAAAGCTGTTACCTCACAAACGGGGCAAACGGAGCAAAACATACCTGGCTCCTCAGAACAGCCAGAAGGCCTGTCAGAAACAATAGGTCCTCTTCCTCCACCTGGTGTCAACGAAACCTCAGAGTTCCAGATGGATGCAGCCTCGATTACCATGACTGCTGGAAGAAGAGGAGGAAACTCTCCCTGGACACTCCACATTCAAGAGACAGGCTATGGTCCAGTATACACTGCCCGTGTCAGAGTCTGAGTCTGAGTCAGAGGAACTGGATCTGGCGCAACATTGTCGCAGAAGAAGCTACAAGAGAAAGACCAGGCATACATCCCCGGACCTTAGCAGGGGAGGAATGTAGATCAGAACCAAGTGGCCCTCATTGATTATGAGTCCTTCATTGGCCTAGTTTGATGACTCCAGTCATGAAAGCTCTGGCTGAAAAATGTAGCCAGAAGATCAGAATCTTCACAGTTGAGCCAAAAAGATACCAGGAGATTTAGAATTTCCTCAATTCAGGGGGCTGGCTCTGAGCTGGTTGGCCACAGCCAGTGTACTGTGCCTAAGTAAGTAAAGGGTGACTTGGTGATGGGACTTTTTTTTTATTCATTAAAAGGCCAGGGGCATTGCTGCTTAGGCAGCATTTCTTGCCCATCCCTAATTGCCCAGAAGGCAGTTCAGAGTCAACCACATTGCAGTCTGTCTGGAGTCACATGTAGGCCAGACCAGGTGAGGATGGCAGTTTCCTTCCCTAAAGGGCATTAATGAACCAGATGGGGTTTTCTCACTATTGACAATGGATTCATGATCATCATTAGATTCTTAATTCCAGATATTTATTGAATTCAAATTCCATCATCTAAATATGGTGGGATTTGAACCTGGATCCCCAGAACAGTGTCTGAGTCTCTGGAATAACAGTCCAGAGATAATACCATTAGGCCATTGCCTCTCCAGCCTCTCTGCAGTTATTTCAGCTGCAAAATTAAACTCAATTATTTGTGGCACTCTCCCCATCTATGTACTAGTAACATTAAATTGTGGTACATGGATTCCAAGAAAGACACACCCCTGAGCCTTGAATTGAACCTTTCACCTTCTGTGGTAGCAACATGCCTAAACTGCAAGGTCCTATGTTTGTCCTATTGCGTGGGATCTTAAAGGTGTCTGAGTGACATGAGCTATGGCAAGATGTTGGTAGTTGTGGTATCATCTGAGATCTTCAGCATGGCCCATCCTATTGTCAGGAACACCTTGTATTTTTATTAGTTCACGGGATGTGGGAGTCACTGCCTAGGCCTGCATTCCCATCCCTATTTGCATAGAGGCCAGTTAAGATTCAGTCACATTGCTATGGCTCTGCAGTCACATGTGGGCCAGAACAAGTAAGGATGGCAGAATTCCTATCCTAAAGAGCATTAGCGAACCAAATGAAACAGTGGTTACATGACCGCCATTAGACTTTTATTCCGGATTTTCTTATTGAATTTGAATTTCACCATCTGACATGGTAGTATTCAAACCCTTGTCCTTAGAACCTTAGTCTGGGTTTCTGGATTACTAACTCAGTGACATTAACAATTTGCCACTGACCCCTTAAACTCTCATCATCTTTTATGCTTTTCACCAGTGGTTTGGTGAGCTTTTCGCTTGACAGTTGCCAATTAAGGAGGATTATTGCTTATGTTAAATGCCTTGTTAACAACCCAGTTCACCTCGTTAATATTCAGACTTTGTGTGACCATACTCGCCAAACCAGCTGGACATTGAGAAAACTCAACATGGAAACTAGAGTGGATACCTGATGAATTCAGCTCACTAATTGCTCCAATCAATCCCCATATTGTGTGTGATCAAACAGCAGTTCAGGGCATAATCCATGGGCATCACCAGCACGTAGCCCTCTTCCACAAACATTGGCACCTGGCATCTGCTAACCCCTTGGAACCATCATGGCACCACTCAGAATACACTGGCAGGTTGCTCTGGAAGCACAGATTTGGATTGAAGAGCAACTATTATTGAAAGGCTGTAGCAAGGACAGTTTGTGTCCACAGTCAGAGACCCAGCTCACAGATTAAACCAGGCTGAATCTCAGGACTGCTTGCTTGATCTCTTAGCACCCTCTCAATTAGCACCTATCTGCATGCTCACAACATCCCCACACCTTGCCCTGCCAATTAGTGCAGTCAAGCAAGCATTCCTCAGTCAAGAGAGTAAGCATCTTACTGTAAAGCAGTGTGCTACATCAATCTCACACCTGCACCATGTGCCAGCAGCTTCCATGGGAAACATATGGCATGTGCAGCATGCAAGCAGCTATGTCTCAAAGCTTTAGAGGAGCAGTCTTCATCGAAATCCATGGAAGCATCTGTCATTCAGGGGTGTTGGCACAGTAAGCCAAGGCAGCTTCCCCAATCCAGAGCATTGCTCATGGTCTGGCATTGGGCTAGGGTGTTTGCATTTGGGGGATCATACTTCTGCAGTCCAGGGAGTGTATTGTGGTTAGACCTGTGGCTGTATTGTGGCTAGTACAGAGGCTAGGGCTAATATGGTTGGGAAGACTACAGCCACCAGTCAGGGGTCTGGCATTTATCTCTCTCTCTGGCTAAGTCACTGAAGGAGTGGACCATGGTCAGTCCAACAGGTTTGTCCTCAGAAGTGGAGGAAGTTGGTGGGAAAGGGCAGCAATTGCTGCGGAAATAAGAAATGAGGTTTGGCACGCTCATCAGGTTCCACAGGGACTGTGCTCTTAATCCTGAGGACCAATGGCTGTGGTGATGGAGCCCAAGTGTGTGGGTGATTCTCCAACAGACCTTGAAGTTGCTGGACCTGGCTCTCCATGGTAACTGGCATTCTGTGTACGGGGGTGGACAAACGATTGCACGATATTCTACACTGCTGCAGCTTCTGGGCAGTAAAAGCCATTGGGTCCCACAATCTGGTCTGCTGCTCCTGTTCCTTCCTGTGCACGTGGAGGACGTCCTTGATTGCCACTTGGCTTAACAGGTGCATGGCCTGTGTCAGCCCTCTGAGTGCCACCAACCTGGGACTTTTCTTCCTCAGCCAGCTGTGGTATTGTCACAGTGAAGTGCTCACCAGATTGTGGTTTCACAGTCTTGAAGCCTGATTTTCCCACCGAGCTGTCTGGGATGGTGGGGTTGCTAATGCTTCATCTAAGGCCTCAGTACTTTCATCCTCAGATGCCGGGGAGGTGACTTCTGGGGGACTGGCTGTTCCAGCATGGATGTAGTGCATGTGCTGGTGATACCTGTAGGACAAAAGAGAGAGATGTACTGTGGTCAATGGTTAGCTGTAGTGTGCACTGATTGACACTGACCATGAGATTAATGAGAGATCTCCAGTGGAAAGAAGAGCAATACTTACTTGGTTGGCAAGCAATGGATGTCTCTGCATCCCTGCAGGAGAGGTCCCAGTCTTCTCCTCTCTGAGAAATTCTCTTTTCCTAAATGGAGATGAACTGAATGTCAGATATACCCTCTGCCCTGCTTCACCACTCCCACCTTTATGGCGTCCTTCTGCCCTGTTGTGGTAGTCTGTTACTTCCTGAAACGAGAGGAAGAGAAAGATTGAGTGAGGGGAAACTGTGCAGCACAGCTGTCAGTGTTGATGCAGGTGGGAGTGAGGTGGCAGCCATCGTGTGTGTGTGTGTGTGTGTGGGTACAGTGGCTACAGAGTCCAATTCTGAGGTAGCTGAGAGTCGAATGTGGCATTTAACCTGGCACAGCAGAGAACGTCATTGATCTTCTTTCGGCAAATGTTCATTTGCAACTTAGAGATGGCATTGACTGGGTAGCAACCTCAGACTAGGCTGCCAGGGTCTAGTGGTGTGGCTTTTCTGCCAGTCTTTCTCGAAGAGTACTCCTCTCCTTTGCACCATCCCCTGATCAAGAACCTCCGGGGCAGAGAATCATATCTTCCTCTTCTCCACTATGGTCAGACTCTGTCTGTCAACAAGCAGGACAACCTTGGAATATCAGTGCTTATCCAGGTACACGGCTGCCTTTGATAGATGGTGCAGACTCAAGGGTTGCCAGTCTTTTGGTGGATATTCTCTGAGTGGCAAGTGGCAATCGTGAGTGGTAAGATGAAGCCAGGATCAAACGTGAGAGGTGCCATAGGATGTAATGCAGCATGTTCTGTAAGAAATGGTAAGAGAACTCATGGTGAAAAAAAAAACCCTCCAAAAACCCCGCTCCAACTCAGACTTACCCAAGCAAGATGTAAGATTCAGTCCTTAGGATCAGCCTTGGTTCAATTATTAGCACCTTTGCCGTGTATGTTCAAGCTTAGAATTGAGAATCCAATCTGAGGGAATGTCACACTGTATGAGGTGCCATTATTCATACAAGCTGTTAAAATGATATCGTATCTGCTATTCTAGATATATATCGTGACAGTGCCATTCTCTCTGGTGTCCTTGCTCAGTCAAATCATTAAATACAGATAAGGTCATCACCCTGTTTGTGGAAAGTTGATGTGCATTTGTTATTTATTACACTTCCTACTTTGTAACAATAACTACATATCAAGACTGCTGTCATATGCTTTGGGACATACTTTGTTCGTGATGAGTGCCATGTAAATGCAGGTTTCTTCCCTTTCTTTCACCTGCCTGCTCTGAGTGAAGTGATTGCACCAGATTGGGGATGGGGTGTAACCGTTTACCTCATTCCTGTGCCCAAGGTGGCATTTGCCAGATCTCCTGACTGTCTTCACCAACCTGCATCATCTATGTGCACCTGGAGATGGAAAGTGAGGTAGGGAGGGAAACATGCTCAACCTAGATCATCTTCAGAATCCAATATTTCATTAATTCTCAGTCACCTGTCTCCAAGGCAAGCTAGCAGGAACTGACAGGAGTTCCAAAAACTAATCCTGTTATGAGTAGATCCCTAACAAAAAAAGAAAAAGATAAAGCTGCCCAAATAAATACACAAATTAGACTGATAATGCAATGTTTATTTTATTTATTTCATTTTAAACACTATTTAGTTTTATAAACTCTCTTTACTTCCTTGTATTGAAAGGGATTGTTAAAGACCTAGGAATGTTATTGCAACACAATACTTGCTCCCAATTTGTGGTCCTGTAGTGTTCAATTTACAATATGCAAGTACAATTCATATCAGGCTATAACACGCATTTGCTGTCACACTGTCATTCAATTTGAAAGCTAGTGCAAGGCTTCAAATTAGGGTCTTAGCTTGCTTGACTGCTCATCAGCCTCCTTTCTCATGACTTTAGAACTTCAATTCTTTGTGCACAGACATTAAGTAAAAATACAGAGGTGAAAGAATGTTTCAATCTGTTGTCCCTCATTCTTCTCTGCCTTAACATGTCCGCAACCAGTCAATTACATTTCCCTCCATAGTCTGGACTCTGAACCTTTTGAGGTTTACATAATCATGAAGGGCAGAGATAGGGTGAATAGCCAAGGACTTTTTACCAAGTTAGTGGAGCCTAAAACTAGAAGGCATAAATTTAAGATGAGAGGGGTAAGATTTAAAAAGGACCTGAGGGTGGTGTGTGTATGGAATGAGCTGCCAGAAGAGGTGGTGGAGGCTGATACAATTACAATATTGTAAAGGCACCTGGATGGGCACATGAATTGAAAGGGTTTAGAGGGGTATAGGCCAAATGCTGGCAAATGGGACTAGATGAGTTTAGGATATCTGGTTGGCATGAAAGAATTGGACCAAAGGGTCTGTTTCTATGCTGTATGACTCTATGACTTGATTCAAGTCTGTCTATCCAATTGTAACGATGATACTTACAGCAATGACTTATGTTGTGACTGTTATTATCATATGTATTTTAGAAAAAAAGGCTAATTTGCCATTAAATGGACATAAAATTCTACCAAATAGATCCTGTCAAATTGAACCCTTGTATACTGAACTGGTTTAGAACTAGACTGTACTTATTTTAGGAAGATATCACAAGAAACGTTGCTTGAAATTTAACACACATCTCCAAAAATTAAAACACCCCTAACAATGGCTCTTTCTAGCTCTTCCTTGTTTCCCACAACCTGCCAATGGAAGTCATACATTCCAATGACCAAGATAGTTAAAAGTTATTAATCTCCATTTAAAGACCTGTTACCTAATATGGAAGCATGATGCAACAGCTGAAAGGTAGCAGCCAGTTTAAAATTTGATCTGCATAAACAGGCTCTGAGACACAAGTTTGGACAGAACTCCAAAAAGAACTCAAACATCATCAGATTGAAAGGGTTCTCAAGAGCAACATGGAGGGAAAAAAGCCAACTAAACAACTGGCTTACAGGATCAAGTTACCATGGCTCTCAACCTTCAATGCCTTAAAATCAACATAAAGGAGTCTTCACTCCCTCCTTGAACCTCTTCTGCTTAGTCCACCTGCAGGAGAAACCAAAATCTATTGACTACAGTAGCCATCACAGTTGCTTAATTCAGATTTATTTATTTCAGCACTGCCACCTCAAAAAGAGAATTCTTCAAGCAAGTAAGAGACTTGCAATGATAACAAATTCATCCTTCTCCTTTCGAAGTTTAGTTTCTGATACGCACCTTTATATCTGTATTTAGGCTAATAACTGTCACTTTTTACTTAGTAACTTACAGCAATAGTATAATAAACTAAGCTTTGAATTTATTTTAGATTAAGCTTTGCTACTGGTTATTTCAAAATTGGAACTCTTGAGAAGCTCAGAGAAGACTAAATGAGCTGTACAAATTTGCCTGGAGTGGTCATGACTTTTGTCTCCCTGTTTCCACACTATTAACTCCAGAGACCCCCAGTGATCTGTCTTTTGTCCCTTGCTGTTTCTCAACAACTGTTGTCATTCATAGATATGTGTCAGAACTTTAGTTAGAGGCAGTGGCCCTCTTCCTGCACTCCAGCTGAAAAACATTGACATTTATTCTAATTTTCTCATCTATTCCGTGTTAGCAACCTCCACAACTTAACCACTCTCTGAATAAAGAGATTTCTGTTGCATTCCTCACAAGATTTATTAATTATTGTCTTATGGTGATAGTCCCTAGTTTTGGATTCCCCACAGTGAAAACATTCTCTCTAAATTTGCACTACTGACTGCCTTAGGACCGTTTGTGTATAGTGGTAGTGTCCCTACCTCTGAGCCAGGAGGCACAGCTTTAAGTCCCAACCACTCCAGAATTGTGTAGTAACATCTCTTAACTGGTTGACAGAGAAAAAATTGGTCCATAATATTAAAGACCAACAGAGAAAAGAGCCTGAGCCTGTACCATATTTCCTGATAAACTGTAACCTTTCAAATGCAGTATCAATCTTATAAACTATAAGTTTTGCACCTTTTCTAATAATTCTTTCAATTTTGATTATTTTTGCTTCAATTAATCTGAGTTAAAATTTCCTCTCCTATGGGGGATGTGGATTACCAATTCCAGTTGGACATTGCCTGAAGGTCTCACCACAGAGCCACAGAAATACAAGGTAATGATCCAGGAAAGGAAGTCACAACATCCAACTAAACACAGGAGATTTGGCAACCCTGCAACTACATAAGAGATGAAGTGAAGGAATTGACAAGAGTACAGTGTGTCCTTTACTAATTTGACACTATGTAATAGGAAGTAACTTGGCCCTATGAGATAATCCATCCAATGTGAAAAGCTTCGGAGTCATTCAGGAGGCTTTTTGATACTGTGATAGAAGTGTTAAATTCTAATGAGAAAAGAAAGTAGATTGGCTGAATGGCCTGCTGCCTCAACACTGATGGAAAGCGAGCAGCAGGCTCACAAAACATTCAGAATTGCAAACAAAGAAAATAATTCCTGACTACCTGATGTCTGAATAAAATATTACCCTGATTCAACCATAGTGCGGCAAAGAGTGCGAAGGGCAACACATTAATTCACAAGGAAACTGTATTGAAAAGGAAATTAGAGAAAGAGCTGCACCTGATGAATGACTGTGTCTCTACCAAGAGAATTACACCCGTCTCCCACATTGGTTGAAGCTGCAGCAAAGGCTGCATAAAAGCTAGATTAATGGTGTCCTAAATTACCCCAGATATCTGCTGTGGGACTGTAATGGGAAGAAATGAATGTGCTGAGTCAGGTCTGAAATTACAAGAGGCCTCCCCTATAAGTCACAGTGATTGACGGTTCAAATGTGTTATGATATTTAATTTAGATATTTCACTTTCTTTTAATGAAGGAGATTTTGTGCTCATTTTGCTGAAGGGAACTTGGTAACAGTGGAATGAGTGTATTTCCAGGTCCTCATTTACCATTAAACATTTCCAGGGCAATGATAACACAAGCTACATACAGAGTAAAGCCCGCTCTGCACTGTTATGTTCCCTATGCAGACTATTAACTTTTAAAAAGAATATGAATTTCCTAGTGACCAAAACGCAGAACTGTATGAAATTTCATGTTATAAGATTTACAATGTAACAACCTAAAATCAAGATCAAATATTTAGCAGGCAACGACCTCACAGCTACTGAACAAAGCATCCCGCATCACATAATTAACACAACTGAAAAACCCAGCCATGTTTATCATTTGTGTAACACTCTCAGCAGGCCTGTCTATCATTCCTCCCATCTGGATTTTAAAGGTTTGGGCTATGGACTAAGGTAGGCCCACACTACTGGGCAAAGTACTGTCGTGGTTTGCTATTGCTTTCTGCAGGATGAAGATTACTTTGCTTTTACCATTGTCCAGCAGCCATATTGAGAAGGATTTACAAGTTGACAGTCAACCTGTTGGGCATGGAACTTGAGCCTGGAGCTTCTGTCCCAGAGCTAGAGACACTACCACTGACACAAGACAACAGGAATGTAGATTTCAGATAAAGTCCCAAATTCTTCCCAGCTACTCAACAGTGAACCCTTCAGTGTCATTTTCCTCTTTTTATAAGGTAGTCCCTCCAGCTCAAGGGTGACTTGCTTTCACTTTGTCTTAATTGTCTGTGAAATGGTCAATCAGAATCTGTCACTTGTGAAACAGATAGTGCTTGAATGGATGAATAAGTGGGCTGCTTGGAGGTTTGTGCTTTCCTTCTCTGCTCCAGCTTCGTGTCCTACCCAGAGAAGTGCTTTTGAATGCTTAATATCTGAGCAAGTTGGCCTGGGAGAGGGCTTTGCTATTGGATCACCTTTCTTGTTCACGGATTTGGAGGAACTTGTGAAGGAGTCACTAATTGAACTTCTCCAATGTTTTTAGCTATATGCTGTAGGCCTTTCAAATTTCTGAAATATATAGGAACACAGGGATCATCTCCTGTGTTCTTTTAGCAATCCCTTTACTCAATCCTATAACCAAATTGACTTCCAGCAGCAAGGCACTTTCTGGTAACTCCTGGATCTTTAAATCTCCACAGGTCTCATCTCTTCACATGGGAAATCTGGTACCACCAGCATTCTGCTTGGTGGTCAATCCCAAAACCAGCCCATTTTCAGTCTCTCTCTTTAGGTTTCTCTGACTGAGGCTGAGAGTCTGTGTTTAATTAGACCAGCTGCGCACTTTTTGTGTCAAGGTGTGAATACTAGCACTTGAGTTTCTCTGATTTTAACCCAGGCTCTATCTCCATGGCAACTGAATCACATGGGTCTTTCTACGCTCATATTTCAGCACGATTACCATCTCCCATTTCCAGGGCATTCCTTTTACCTTAAATTCAATGAAGATATTTTAAAACATAATTGTCTTCTAAAATCTGACATCTGTAACAATTAACAGCCTCAGGGCAGATACAGCATAATGTTAGAGATAACACAGTGTGGAGCTGGAGGAACACAGCAGGGCCAGGCAGCATCAGAGGAGCAGGAAAGCTGACATTTCAGGTCGGGACCCTTCTTCAGAAATGGGGGAGGGGGAAGGAGACTCTGAAATAAATAGAGAAAGGAGGGATGGGGCTGGGGAAGGTAGGTGGGATGGTGGGATGGTGAAAGGTGAGTGCAGGTAGGCAACAGTGGGGATTGGTCACTGAGGTGGGAGGAATGGTTAGGTGGGAGAGAAGACAGACAGGTCAAGTAGGTGGGGATGAGAGGGAGGATTGGTCATGGGATGAGGCTGGGGGTGGGGAAATTTTGGAAACTAGTCCACATTGAGACCATTGGGTTGTAGGCTCCCAAGGTAGAATATGAGGTGCAGCTCCTCCAGCTTCTGGGTGGCATTGTTGTGACACTGGAGGAGGCCCAGGATGGACATGTTGTCCAGGGAGTGGGAGGGAGAATTGAAGTGGTTCGCGACCAGAAGATTAGATATATAGAAGCTCCCTGTAAACTGTCCTGATCAAATGTTCCAAGTGCATGGAAATTAGATACAGACTCGCTTACAACTGTTTGCATTACACTATCCCATCAAAAACATCCAGGGCAGGTGCAGCAATGTTTAGTTACAAAATAAAGCTTTGAGGGTTTTGGGCAACGGTAGTAGCATTCCTATCTCTGGGAAGAAGACCTGAGTTCAAATCTCACCTGCCACAGACGTGTACTGAACATGTCTGAGCATGCTGATTGGTAAAGTTCCCTTTGCATTGGTCAGTCATTCCATGTGTAGTGTCTATGAGCTGTGGGGATTTAATAGGCCTGACAGGAGTCTTAACCCCCAGTTGAATAACCATTGTGAATCGATGGGAGGTGCAACAGAACTAAGTGCACATTAGGCACTCAACAGACGACTGATGGGCCATCACCAAGATTGCTGCAGATCCTCAATGACATTAGCAACACTGGGAGCAGCGCCAGGAAGCACCCACCAAAGGCCAGATAGCCAAGAAACTCCAGGGACCTGGCCATCATATTTCCCTGTTGTGATGGTCTGAATGTGCATCAGTACTATGTGTCAGCTTGGCTCAGTAAATAATATTCTCTCCTCTGAGTCACAAAATTCTGAGTTGGAGTCACACTTCAAGAGTTAACAGAATGACGAAATCTTGCAGCACAGGAGGCAGGCATTTGATGCAATTTGCCTGGGTTTACTCTGTGAAACAGCTACCTAATAATATCTCTTAATTTCTCCAATAACCCTGAAAACGAACCCTTTTCATGTACATGACCAGTTGCCTTTCAAGGCTCCGACAGAATTTGTTTCCGTTACCTTCAATGTGTTCTAATCATAGCAACTCCTGATGTGAAAAAATTGTATCTTTTCCTCTGGGTCTTTTGTCAATAGCATTAAGTATGTTAGCTTTGGTTATTAAGACACTCTCCACTGGAAGTCATTTTACTCCAGTTCCTCCATCAAAACCCCTCCTAATTTTCAATGCCTCTGTTAGGTCCTTTCTACATTCTCTGCTTTAAAGAGAACATTGCCATCTTTGCCTAAAGTACAACAATTCACACTTATTAACATTGAAAGTACCTTCCATGTGTCTTCTTATTTTGTCCTGTTATACTCTGCTGCTGTTCTACTCATTACTTATTGCAGTGCAAAGTTGTTTCACATTTTGGCAAGGTATCAATTTAATTGGATTTCATGGGAAGGTTTTCTCCATGGGGACCAGGAGTTTTTCCCACACTAACATCCCAAATTCACTTTATTAACTGTCTACTCCTCTCCTTTGGCGACACTCTCATCTGATACTAGCCTGATTCTACCATACACTATACCCAGATGAACTCTGGCCACTGCCAGGGTAGCCCGGAATGGACCAGCCTCCCTCTCACCTGTGCCATCTTTAAAATATGCATCCAAACATGTATTGTCAGTCTGGAATTGCACTGCATGGTTTGTTTCATTTGCCCTGTACATGGCAGGTCAGGGGGGGATTTGGTGCCGCACTTTTTTAATGGTCCTGGTGTACAGGGTGTTGCAGAGCAGGAAAGTACTTTTTCCCTTGGACCAGCATAGAAGGCCAGGGCCATCAGATTCTGCCAGCTTAGTTTGATGTTGCCACTTGAATCATTGTGGTCTCAGCTGCTGAGTGGATTGCCCAGCAGTAAAATAAGGGCAATGATCTTCTCTACTCTGCCAGCATGAATACCACCATCTGTTGTCTAATACCTCACCTCACACTCCCTCCATCTCTGCTACTATACCCAGCCTGTACCTACCATAAGGATCATGTTATACCATTCTTACTGCTGCATGCAGCATTGTTGCAAATGCTCCAGCTTTATCCTTTGTACTGACATTATGGGCTCCTCCATTGTTGAGAATATTTGTGGAGACACCACTCCTTGTCAATTGTTTAATTATCCACCACGAATCACAACTAGATATGACTGGACTCCACAGCTCCGATCTCATTCATTGTTTGTGAGATCCCTTGACATCCTGATTCCATTGTTTGGTGGGTAGGTAGTCCTGTGCTGTAGCTTCACCAAGCTGACACCTCATTTTTAGGTATGTCTGCTTTTGCTACTCTTCATAGAACCAGGATAATCTCCTGATTGAAATTAATGGTAGAATGGGGGATATGCCAGGCCATGTAGCCTGTATGCCACTGTACCACTGTCTATGGTGGGTCTGCCCTGCCAGTGAGGCAGGACATACCCAGGAATGGTGATGACAATGCCAGGGACACTGTTAGTTATGATTCAATCAATGTGACAATATCAGGCTGTTGCTTGACTAGTCTGAGGGACAGCTGTCCCAAATTTTGGAACAAGACCCAGTGTTTTACTAACTCTGGCATTAGACTGATTATCTTTTCATAACTTAGTTTATCTTTTATTTAGTTTTAATCAGAAGTTCAATGTTTTCAATCTTCCAGGTCTTGAGGAAGTTTGAAAGACTGTGGCCAGTGCTTGCACTGTTACCACTTTAACTGTCCCCAGCAAACTATCCCATCAGGGTGGTGTGATTTATTAAATTTGAGTGGCCTCCTCCTTCCATCCTGTTCAACATCTTTATGCCTCCCCCATCCCTCACCCTTCTCAGGTGCAACATTAACCTCATTCACTCCATTTGTGAAGACAGCTGCAAAGAGCTCATTCAGTTCCCCAGTCTGTCCCCATAAGCAGATTTCTATCTGTCTCTAATCACACTCCCCCACCATCACCATCACCTTTCTTTTATAGTATAAGAGACATTCAGGAGTGTAGTTAGGGATGGAATCCAAACGGTGGGGTTTAGGTAACTTTTTTTTACATAGAATTATGAATACCCAGGAGTGAGACATAAACTGGAATCTCGGTGAAGGTTTTGATATTTTATAGCTAGGATAGCAGGTACTTGACACGTTTAGAGATAAAAGGTACTGCAGATGTTGGAGAATCCGAGATAACAAGCATGGGGCTGGATGAACACAGCAGGTCAAGCAGCATCATAGGAGCAGGAAAACTTCACGTTTCGGGCCTAAACCCTTCATCAGAAATGGGGGAGGGGAAGAGGGTTCTGAAATAAATAGGGAGAGAGGGGGAGGCGGATAGAGGATGGATAGAGGAGAGGATAGGTGGAGAGGAGGCAGACAAGTCGAGGAGGCGGGGATGGAGCCAGTAAAGGTGAGTGTAGGTGGGGGGGTAGGGAGGAGATAGGTCAGTCCAGGGAGGACGGACAGGTCAAGGGGGCGGGATGATGTTAGTAGATAGGAGATGGGGGTGTGGCTTGGGGTGAGAGGAAAAACCGGTTAGGGAGGTGGAGATGAGCTGGGCTGGTTTTGGGATGCGGTTGGGGGAGGGGAGATTTTGAAGCTTGTGAAATCCACATTGATACCATTGGGCTGCAGGGTTCCCAGGTTGAATATGATTTGCTGTTCCTGCAGCCTTCGGGTGGCATCACTGTGGCATTGTAGGAGGCCAAGGATGGACATGTCATCTGAGGAATGGGAGGGGGAGTTGAAATGGTTCGCGACTGGGAGGTGCAGTTTTGAAATAAGTTATTGAATTTGCAAGAACTGTTATAGACTGAAATCTAATTGAGGGGATCAGACCGTCTGAACGTGAGTGATGAGAAAGAGGGAGTGAGCCTGAATGATAAAGAATGAGGAAGTTCCTAAGTGACAATGACTCAGCCCAATCAGGAAGAGATGGATGTGAGGAGCAGGAGCTGTGGAAGCGAGGGAGTTAAGTCTGACTGACAAGATGGCCCGGGACTGAAAGAGTGAGCCTGATTGACAGCTAGAGAGCTCTGAAGTTGAACTTGCCTTACGACGGCGTAACAGTCATACTGATCGAGGCGAAATAATTGAATCGCTAGCAGAAATCTTGCACTCTGAGAGAAATTTATCGTGTAACGGCAAGCTTCAACACATTTTACCAACCAAGATGCGAAGGCAGAGGGAGAATGTTATGGTGATACACAAGCCGCATGAGTGTGAATAACTGTCCATATGGACTAGCAGCGCTGGCCACAGTCCACCTAAAAACCACAGTGAGATAATTAAACTATAGTCACTGCTTTCAAGCTGAAAGATCGGAAATGGCGATTGAATGAGTGACTCCACCTTTTATATTCGAAAAAAAAGGTCAGGGTTAAGGATTGTTGGGGGTGGGGGGGGTGGGGAAGCTGGTGGGAAAAGTGCTGAAGTGTTCGTATCAGGCTGACTTTGCAAACTGATTGGCTGGTTACACACGCATGCTGACAGACAACCTAGGGCCTGGTGGGCAGAGAGCTCATCGAATTCCAATCACGTCCCCAGCTTCTTACAAACAAGCTGCAGCGAGAGTTGTAGCTTTCACTGACGGTGTCCCCAGGAGCCTCTGACAAGTCAAGTATTTTTTTCACGATTATCTGCCCTTCTGTAGCTCAGTTAGCTTTTGAAAGGCGCAGGTAGCAGTTCAGACGTTGCGAAGCGAACATGTACCTAATTGTGTTGGGTCAGGATTGTTTAAAAAAGAATTGTTCTTAAGGGGCTTTTTTTTTTTGCATTTTTTTTTCATTTGCAACATTACAGGAGAATTTTCAGGTTGTGGCACTGCAGTGACTGAGAAGCGGGCCTGGGTAAAACAATTTGGACAGCTGTTTCCAGGGTGTAGGCACGATCTGTCAAATGGCCGCCTCCCCCTCTGCACAATTCCAGGAAATTCGAAACTCCCCCGTGTTAGGATATTGATTGTATTGAAAATTCCTGATGTCTATAGGAAGAGATAAGTGGGAGTCTAAATGAAAGTTAGTGACATCAAGCTTTTCAGAATCAGGCTCCTGCTTAGCATTGTTAAATGGCTGCAAGTTCCCCTGAAGCTCTTTGAGACAGGTTTGCCACTTATCTTACACCAGGAAGGGCTTTCTTCCAGCTAGGAATGTGCCATCTTGACTTACAAGTAGTAGCCTAGAAAGCACAGGAATGTGAGTAGATTATTCAGCCCTTTCAGCCTGTTCCTCTGTATCCTAACTTCACCCACTCACCTAGTCTCCATAGTTACACTTGCCTGGCAAAAAGTCTATTAAAATTAAAATAAATTAAAATAAAAATTTATTGTTGATAATTCAGCTAACAATGAACATTTGTGGAGGAGATTTCCTGATTTCTACTACCCTTTGTGCAGACAGGATGCAAACTGCATGCAAAGGTGGCTATGAGTAAGTGATTGGGCCTGGTGCATCCACTTTGCCTTAGAATGGTCATGTCCGGGGTGGGTGGATGGGCATGAGACAAAGGTTTCCATTGTAGGCTGTCCCTTGGAGCTTTGCCCTCCTGAAGAATAACTTGATCTAGAGGGAAGGTGATGGCCTAGTGGTACTATTGCCGGGCTGTTAATCCTGAGACCCAGATAATGTTCTGGGGACCTAGGTTCAAATCCTTGTCAGAGCAGATGGTAGAATTTGAATTCAATAAAAATCTGGATTGATTCAAGAGTCTAATGATGACCATGAATCCATTACCGATTGTCAGGAAAAAACCATCTTGTTCACTAAAGTACTTTACAGAAGGAAACTACCATCCTTACCTGGTCTGGCCGACATGTGACTCCAGACCCACAGCAATGTGATTGACTCTTAACTGGCCTTCTGGGCATAGCCAGTAATGCTGTCATCCCATGAATGAAATTTTAAAAAGCAAAACGTAAGGAAGCTTGTGGGCCAGGTGAAAGGTAATTGGGAAATGGCTGAAATCAAACTGCGATGCAAGTGTCACAGGAAAGGCCCATCCCAACTTGCTGTGAGAAAGTGATGATGGGAATTGATTTATAGCTATTCTTCATAGTGGTTTGGAGGCAGCTGAATGACTTCATAGGCAGTTCAGAGAATGGCTAAGATTCAGTCATTTTGGGAATTCTGTATCAACCATTTGTCAATAGGTTTCCTGTCCTGAAGGATATGAGTCAACCAGTTGCGTTTTTACAACAGTCCAGCATCTTCATGGTCAGTTTTGTTGTGGAGGGATTGGTGAGCTTGTTTGAAGTCATTACCCAGCAGATAAGTTCCATACACCAATACCATGTAATAAATATCCAATTTGAATATGAATCAGTGATAACAAGCATGGGGCTGGATGAACACAGCAGGTCAAGCAGCATCATAGGAGCAGGAAAACTTGACGTTTCGGGCCTAAACCCTTCATCAGAAATGGGGGAGGGGAAGAGGGTTCTGAAATAAATAGGGAGAGAGGGGGAGGTGGATAGGGGATGGATAGAGGAGAGGATAGGTGGAGAGGAGGCAGACAAGTCGAAGAGGCGGGGATGGAGCCAGTAAAGGTGAGTGTAGGTAGAGGGGTAGGGAGGAGATAGGTCAGTCCAGGGAGGATGGACAGGTCAAGGGGGCGGGATGATGTTAGTAGATAGGAGATGGGGCCTAAAGGCCCTCCGCTTCTTCCTGTCCTGCAGAACTGACCAATCCCCCTCCACCGACACTGTCATCCGCTTAGCCGAACTCATCCTCACCCTCAACAACTTCTCTTTCAATTCCTCCCACTTCCTACAGACAAACTGGGTGGCCATGGGTAACTGCATGGGCCCAAGCTATGCCTGCCTCTTTGTAGGTTACGTGGAACAATCCCTCTTCCGTACCTACACTGGCCCTAAACCCCACTTCTTCCTCCGTTACATTGATGACTGCATCGGCGCCGCCTCGTGCTCCCACGAGGAGCTCGAACAGTTCATCCACTTCACCAACACCTTCCACCCCAACCTGAAGTTCACCTGGACCATCTCCAACATTTCTCTCTCCTTCTTGGACCTCTCTGTCTCCATCTCGGGTAACCACCTCGAAACCGATGTCCATTTCAAGCCCACTGACTCCCACAGCTACCTGGAATAACCCTCTCCCACCCAACTTCCTGCAAAAATGCCATCCCCTATTCCCAATTCCTTCGCCTCCGCCGCATCTGCTCCCAGGATGAGACATTCCACTCCCGTACATCCCAAATGTCCTCATTCTTCAAGGACCGCAACTTCCCCCCCACAGTGGTCGAGAACACCCTCGACCGTGTCTCCCGCATTTCCCGGAACACATCCCTCACGCCCCGTCCCCGCAGTAATAACCAAAAAAAAATCCCCCTCGTCCTCACATACCACCCCACCAACCTCCGGATCCAACGCATCATCCTCCGACACTTCCGCCATCTGCAATCAGACCCCACCAAAGACATTTTTCCCTCCCCACCCTTATCTGCCTTCCAGAGGAACCACTCCCTCCGCGACTCCCTTGCCCGCTCCACACTCCCCTCCAGCCCTACACACCCGGCACTTTTCCCTGCAACCGCAGGAAGTGCTACACCTGCCCCCACACCTCCTCCCTCACCCCAATCCTAGGCCCCAAGAAGACTTTCCACATCAGGCAGATGTTCACCTGCACGTCTGCCAATGTGGTATACTACATCCGCTGTACCCGTTGTGGCTTCCTCTACATCGGGGAAACCAAGCGGAGGCTTGGGGACCGCTTTGCAGAACACATGCGCTCAGTCCGCAACAAACAACTGCACCTCCCAGTCGCGAACCATTTCAACTCCCCCTCCCATTCCTCAGACGACATGTCCATCCTGGGCCTCCTGCAATGCCACAGTGATGCCACCTAAAGGCTGCAGGAACAGCAAATCATATTCAGCCTGGGAACCCTGCAGCCCAAAGGCATCAATGTGGATTTCACAAGCTTCAAAATCTCCCCTCCCCCAACCGCATCCGAAAACCAGCCCAGCTCATCTCCACCTCCCTAACCTGTTTTTCCTCTTACCTCAAGCCACACCCCCATCTCCTACCTACTCGCCTCATCCCGCCCCCTTGACCTGTCCATCCTCCCTGGACTGACCTATCTCCTCCCTACCCCCCTACCTACACTCACCTTTACTGGCTTCAGCCGCGCCTCTTTGACCTGTCTGTCTCCTCTCCACCTATCTTCTCCTCTATCCATCTTCTATCTGCCTCCCCCTCTCTCCCTATTTATTTCAGAACCCTCTTCCCCTCCCCCTATTTCTGATGAAGGGTTTAGGCCCGAAACGTCAAGTTTTCCTGCTCCTATGATGCTGCTTGACCTGCTGTGTTCATCCAGCCCCATGCTTGTTATCTCGGATTCTCCAGCATCAGCAGTACCTTTTATCTCTGAATATGAATCAGTGGCTGTGATAAAACACTATATTAGGTGGCCAAAAGCCCTGCTACTATATAAAACATCATATCCTGAACTTACTCTCAGCATCAGATGGATTTTAATTTTCTGTGTTTCATCTATGTTTGTGACACTCCAGGCACCATACTTCACAGTGACACACTTTGTCACAGACGTAAAATAAATTTCATAAGAAGAGAGAAATTGACCGACAACCGAGAAGAGCCATACCTGTCCTGCGACAGATCTCTGCAGCTTACTAGCATCTACAACCGTTGGATGTGTTTATTTGGAAAAGTAGCTTTAAAACATCTAATCCTCCAAACTGGTTATGAGCAATTCCAAAGGAGTTCTATAACTAATGAAAACTCCACAAATTACATTTGACGATTCCTTGTTCCCAAATAAACAAGCTCAGAAGTTCTTTAACCTTTATAAATCTTTTCTCATAACTTGTGGCGGTGGAAATTATTTTTGTTGATTAGCTCTAGCCTTCTTGAAAAGTAACATCCTTAAATACAGCAAGGAGATCGCAGCTCCATAAAGTATCCAGATGGGATGTAATCAGTGTATTACACAGCACCAGTATAATCTCTTTTGATTTGTCCTCTGTTGTTCAAAGCATATCAGCCAGCTAGGTTGGAGGGGGAGGTTTGTGGATTTCCAAAGGAGATGTTGAGCACATGTCAAGCCAAATAGATAAACGAGATGTGAGAAAACTTATGATCTGTTCAGCCTCCTTCTGTTGCTTGATTTGCTGGATAACTGTCTGTGCCACAGTTTTGACCTTCAGGCCTATACTGTTCATCAGTGCTTTGAAGGCAGCAATCTGGCTGGCATCAGGAGGAACAATAATGACTCAGACTGGGCCTGTTATAAACCCTCTTAAAAACAACCACATTGTCATAAAGTCCGAGAGCCAAGCGCAAGTAATTTGAAAGATCATCCAGCCCCTCAGGATTGTATTCTTGTTGCTTATCAAATGTTTTGACGAGGATCTGTAACTCGGGTTGCGGTTGGAGTTGTTGGTTGGTTTGCTGAGCTGACTGCTTTTCATACAAACGTTTCGTCTCCCTTCTAGGTGACATCGTCAGTGCTGTGTAGCCTCTATTGAAGCACTGTTGTTCTGTCCCGCTCTAAATTTACATGGTCTGGTCTGCCATGGTGGGCAGTCATGAATCCAGTTTTGTACCGTAGTGGTACATAGGTGGGGCCAATTTCAACATGTTTGTTAATTGAATTGATGGTTATTATCAAATGACCTAGTCCAGTTGTTAGGGATTTTTTCTGGATTAGGTGCTGACACAGCAAACCCTGACCACTATAATTGTCCAGTGACAATGAGCTTGATTGCTAGCCGAGCCAAACCAACCTGGAGAACTTGCATCAAATGGAGCAGACTGTTCCAGGTCATAATGCATGTAGGGATTTGTCAATATTTCAGGACTTTCCTACAGTCACCAGGAATTTAGAATTAATTTCTGAACACTAAGGCGAACCAAAGCACAAAAGAAAAATCACATTTAAAATTTTTTTCATTTTCTTTTAATGCATTGCATATCAGTTTTAATTACATTGAAAATTGAAGAAGGAGCCTATTTTACGGTCAAAGATCATCCAACAGATTCAGAAACGTCTGTGTTTTTCAGTTGGGACAGGAAAGTGCTGTGCTATGAGAATGGACAAATTGGGCAACCAGTGGTATGGAATGAAACTTCAGGAGTGCATTGAATTGCCTGATATGTCCTGAATTGGCAAATTCATCCAATTATTATCCCATCGATATACCCTCAATCATCATCAGCGTCATAGAATACTATGAAGTGGTGCTCATCATATCCGGCTCAATGACGCTTAGTTTTGGTTGACTGGACTATTTGGCTCATTGCAGCCTTAGCCCAAACATTGACCAGAGTTGAGTTCAACCTAAGGTGAGCGTGACTGTTCTTAATATCAAGGCAACATTTGATTGAGTTCGGCATCAAGGAACACTGGTAAACTTGACACGAAAAGGAAAACCTTCACTAGCTGGAGCCATTTCCAGCACAGAGAAAGATGTCTGTGAGTTTTGGATGCCAATCACCTCTGTCCCAGGACATTGCTCCAGGAGTTTCTTAGGGTGATCTTGTCAGCCCAACTACTTTCAGCTGCGTTGTCAATAATCATCCCTTGATCAAAAGTGCATAAGTTAACATGGTTGTTGATGATTGTGCAACATTCATTTCCACTGGCACTTCCTGAGATAATGAAGCAGCCTTCGCCAACTTGCATGGAATGTGCAATGTGCGCCATCTTCCATGGCGGTTAGGACACCACAGGTGTAACTACCCTACTTCAGTCAGCTCCTTCTGCTTCCTTTGTGTGCGTTACCATATCTTTTAATAAAGGGAGAACATGGTGCAATCTGTTTAGGTGTTGTGGCTATCGTGATGCAATGTGCACGTATTAAGAGAGTTTACAACAGTATTCAATGTGTAAGTATGAGGTGAAAGCAATGGATATTAGTTATAATTCCTGATTGATAAGAGATTGTTGCAAGATTGAGTGGTGACAATGTGTAAATTGAGCAATGGTTGAAAGGCTAATGGTGTTGCCAGTAAGATTTACCATTCAAGATGTGTATGCTAATCGTGACCACTCATGTGAAGCCTTCAAACTTGTTGAGGTACTGCATCCAGATGTTCGAGGCTTGACTTCTGGCTTGATCTCCCACTAACATCTGACCATGTTTCTGCAGAAATCCTTCTATGCTATGAGGCATCCTTGCACATCTCCTACTCCTCCACAATGATGTCCAGTGCAGCATCTAAAACTCTTGGTGCTTGATCTCTGTCCCACCTTGTGCTTTTGCTCACTCTTTCCCAGGTTAACTTTCCTTCACTGCATTTCCAGGTGCCTGCCCCAACCTTGATGTGCCTTCCTTTTAATAGATGCAGCTTAGCTTTAAGTGATGCTGACTTAACATGCTGTTGGCCCCCTGCTAATCTATCCAACCAATGAAATTCATGGTCAGTGCTCATTCAAATTAGCAGTCAGCATGAAATTGGCATACTGCCGGCATTGCAACCAATGAGCGTGGGTTAATTGTGTATTGCAATCTGTGTACATTTTTGTAGGCTATGCAGTTTGTTCCCCTCAGTGTTACCTGCTGAGGAGAGGAGGTCATTGATGCAGAGTAAGATAGAGAGAGAGCCCAAGTAAAGAGCTTCAGTGGAAATTAAAATTGGTATAGATGTATAAAGGGTGGCTAATGGTTATTGTCCAATATCAAGACTTCTGGCAATTTAGAATGGCTGTAGGTGCATGAGAACATTCAGCCCATGATGTCTGTGCCAGCTCTCAGCAGGAGCAATTTAGCTAATCCCACCTCCCTGTCTTTTCGCGTTGGCCCACGTTTTTTCTCTTTGTATAATTATCCGAAAGATTCAACCCTAATGAGTGAGAAACTTCTGGATTAATAGTTGTCGTATTAGGCTCTGGGTAACTGAGGTATAATGCTGCCAGCATTCTCCTTTCTGTGCTGAGTCTAATTATCAGCGATGGTGGATAGAACACTGGAGAGTTTTGATGAAAAAAGGCACATGTCTTACATAATTTATTACATGTAAGCAATAGGTGCAAGTTACATTAAACAAAAGACAAAGACTGTGGATTGTTGGAAACCAGAAACAAAAACAGAAATTGCTAGGAAAACCCAGCAGGTCTGACCGCATTTGCGGAGAGAAAGCAGAGTTAATGTTTTGGGATAACAAGGTGTAGAGCTGATGAACACTGCAGGCCAAGCAGCATCAGAGGAGCAGGAAAGCTGATGTTTCGGGCCTAGACCCTTCTTCAGAAATGGGGGAGGGAAGGGGATTCTGAAATAAATAGGGAGAGAGGGGGAGGCGGATTGAAGATGGATAGAGGAGAAGATCGGTGGAAAGGAGGCAGACAGGTCAAAGAGGCGCGGCTGAAGCCAGTAAAGGTGAGTGTAGGTGGGGAGTTAGGGAGGAGATAGGTCAGTCCAGGGAGGATGGACAGGTCAAGGGGGCGGGATGAGGCGAGTAGGTAGGTGAAGGGGGTGGGGCTTGAGGTGGGAGGAGGAGATAGGTGGGAGGAAGGACAGGTTAGAGAGGCGGAGACAAGCTGGGCTGGTTTTGGGATGCGGTTGGGGATGGGGAGATTTTGAAGCTTGTGAAGTCCACATTGATACCATTGGGCTGCAGGGTTCCCAAGAGAAATATAAAGTGCTGTTCCTGCAACCTTCGGGTGGCATCGTTGTGGCATTGCAGGAGGCCCAGGATGGACATGTCATCTAAGGAATGGGAGGGGGAGTTGAAGTAGTTTGCGACTGGGAGGTGCAGTTGTTTGTTGCGAACCAAGCGTAGGTGTTCCGCAAAGTGGCCCCCAAGCCTCCACTTGGCAGCATTATACCTCAGTTGCCCAGAGCCTAATACGACAACTATTAATCCAGAAGTTTCTCACTCATTAGGGTTAAATCTTTTGGATAATTATACAAAGAGAAAAAACGTAGGCCAACGCGAAAAGACAGGGAGGTGGGATTAGCTAAATTGCTCCTGCTGAGAGCTGGCACAGACATCATGGGCTGAATGTTCTCATGCACCTACAGCCATTCTAAACTGCCAGCGGTCTTGATATTGGACAATAACCATAGGCCACCCTTTATACATCTATACTGATTTTAATTTCCACTGAAGATCTTGACTTGGGCTCTCTCTCTATCTTATTCTGCATCAATGACCTCCTCATAATGTTTTGGTCCAGTTCCAAGGAAGAGTCACTGAAACAGAACGTTAACTCTGCTTTCTGTCCACAGATGCTGCCAAATGTGCTGCGTTTTCCCAGCAATTTCAGTTTTTGTACAAGTTACATTGAATAGTTTGATTTACATGGTAATGGTTCTGAAGGAGTTAATGTTCATTTACATTGGCTGCACCCAGTCCACTGATGTTGCAGACAGTCTGTAGGTTGAGACAAGAAGTTCAACTCTAACTTTCCAATGAACAGCTATTCCTGTACCAGTTCCAAATGGTCCCAGTCATTATACCTGACCAAATGTAATTGTACTTATTGCTATCGTGCAATAAACCTTCATGTTATCTAAGACCAGTGCCTCTTTTTAGATTCTATATGATGGTGTACCCTTTGCCATTAATCACTAAATTGGTCCAAGACATAGCAATGGTAAAAAAGGATTGATAGCAGCAAATTACCTCAAACAACCTTTACCCTGTTCTATATACTGATCAAGGTGGAAAATATCACAAGGTACGACAAACGGTCATCTTGGAAAATACCACACAATTTATTAATTTAAATTAAAACTATCAGTAGCCAAGGTGTCTCTTCAGCCTCCATTAGGATGTTGTGTAAGTCTAAATAAAAACTGAAAGAACCGTGGATGCTGTAAATCAGGATCGAAAACAGAAGTTGCTGGAAAAGCTCAGCAGGTCTGGCAGCATCTGTGAAGAAAAAAATCAGCGTTAACATTTTGGGTCTGGTGACCCTTCAACTGGACCCAAAATGCTAATACTGATTTTTTTCTTCACGGATGCTGCCAGACCTGCCGAGCTTTTCCAGCAACTTCTCTTTTTGTTGTGGTGTAAGTCTGTCTGATTCTTCAAAGACCAGGTGACATCATTAGATTTGGTAGAGCTTAATGCAGCTTCAACACTAACTGTTTCAGAGCCATTACCTGATGCAATATCCACCTTCAAACATCTTTCCTCAGAGTCAATCTGTATATATTCATGTATTCAACTACTTTAATGTTTACCATTACCCATCTCCCCCAGTGTCTGAACTTCATAAGCACAGATGGACTGGAGATTGCATAATTCATCCAGCTATATTCCTGTCACACATGGAAGATTGGTAAGTCTTTGACTTGAGGACTGTTGACCTCGATTTTGAACTTGAGCTTGATTGATCTGTGAACCATTTCTTTGCTGTAAGATTTTTCATCTTTTGGATGTCCTACACAGAGGCTTTAATTCCTGCTAAACCTTGTAAATGGTCCATTGTTTTATCTCCTAAATTTCGTTCACAAAGGGACTCTTCCTGCTAAGTCAGGAAGTTGCTCCATAACATCATGAATGTGAATCTTAGGAGGTAATTGCTCTATTGAACATATGACACAGCAACAGACCATTCAGTACATTATGTTCACTGTACTACTCAGTTAGATCAAGGTTGATTATCCATCTTAATGCCACTTGCCCATACTACTTTCATGCACTTTGATGTCATTAGTCTCCATGCAGAAAGTGCAAAACGCAGGGAATGAAAGAGAAAGTAGGTAAACTTGAGGCTGTGTGCTGTCAAGGCTGCTCAGTGTAGGATTCCTATGTGTAGGTTGTCGTATAATGAGAATGTGTATTTTATTGACGTAATGATGTGTGAGATAATGTAACAAAGACGTCGACACTAATATGTTATCGACATTGAGAAAAGAGGCTGGAACAACCTGTGCTAGTAGAGAGCTGTATTACTGAGATCAGTACAATGTAGAATGTTGTGTAAATAAATCAGTTTGCTGGAGCCCCCAAGAATCAGACAGTGAGTACTCGAAGGAAAGCAGAGACTGAGATAATGGGAGGGTACTGTGTGTGGGACAGTGTAATTTAAGGGAGCAGTCTCTCAGCGGCGCAGGAATGTAGGGCGGCACGATGGTTCAATGGTCAGCACTGCTGCCTCACAGCACCAGCAACCTGGCGTCGATTCTACCCTTGGGTGACTGTCAGTGTGAAGTTTGCACATTGTCCCCATGTCTGTGTGGGTTTCCTCCGGGTGCTCCGATTCCCTCCCACAGTCATGTTAGATGGATAGGCCATGCTAAATTGCCTGTAGTGTCCAGGGATGTGCTGGCTAGGTAGATTTGCCATGGGAGATGCGGAATTACAGGGATACAGTAGGGGGATACTCTTTGGAGGGCCAGTGTGAACTAGATGGGCCAAAAGGCCTGCTTCCACACTGTAAGGATTCTATAATAGAGCCCAGAGTCTAAGACTCATGACAAATTAACCATTAAGGACATATTAACCCAGCGATTCCATCAGAAGAGACATCTCAAGTCACAAATTGGGTGTGGAGTCATACTATTTCACTGATATCACATGTGCTCTAAACAGACTTGACCCTCTTCCCTCAATCCTTATCTTTCCCGTTCCTTCCCCCTCTATTTGTTAACCCTCCCCCATCTTTTCCCATTTTCTTCCCCCCACTCCATTCCTTCCTTGTACTATTCCTTCTACTATTTTCCTTCCTAGAAGGAAAAAATAGGGAATGATGCATAGAGATAACAAGGTGTAGAGCTGGATGAACACAGCAGGCCAAGCAGCATCATAGGAGCAGGAAAGCTTGACGTTTCAGGCCTGCACCGTTCAGCATACTCTTCCAACTTGTGTACTTTAAAATGCAGTTACAGCACAATTTTCAAAATGCTGTTGTTTTCTTACTGGCTTTTCCCCCTGGGTTAGTCCCTCCCCTTCAGTTATTTTCCCTACAACTTCCTCTCATTCAACTCTTACTGCTTCCTCTCCATTCTTCCCCTTCTCCATTCCTTCTTTCCTGTCTCCCCTGTTCCTTTCTTCTCTTTTTCTTTCCAATATGGTATTTCTCAGGATATAGGATAATAAACGAATGGAATCAAGATTCATCCATTAATGAACATTCAGCCATAAAATCTTCAGGAGTGATGTCCTTTGATGGTGAATTGCAGAGGTCAGCCTGTGAGAGGCGAATGTGTTGACTCTATCAATGAGTCTCAATGGCCTTGCAGAGCTGGTAATTACTCAGGACGTTTGGTCTAAGGATGACATTTTTTGTCTGTTTCAACAAAATCAAGGTTCTGACACTCATCACATGTCTTGTATTGCTTTTACTGCCTTAAATGTATAAATATTCATAGTTTAAAAAAAGTGTTGAAGGAGCTGACAGTCTTCACTATCACAGTATTGTATCATTGCATAGCATAGAAACCCTCCAGCACAAGCTAACGTTGAAACCAAGTAAATTGCAGAATTTCAGAAGTAATTGAATAAAACCACTGAAGAAAAGAAAAAAATTAAAAGTGATGAGGTGAAAATGCAGGGAAATGGAACTAGTCAGCTCTTTGCGGAACAAGTGAAATGTAACCACAGTGGCTGGATAGTAACTAAGAGACGAAAACTGATTTATTAAGTTTAAGCAAACTTTAATTCGTGCCATGCCTTGTTTGGACATTACTTTGTCCTTGCTGCCAACTCCTCATTTGCAATAGATTCAAAAACACTCTTCCTCCTTTTCAATTCTTCATGACCTCAACCTCTCCTTATCTTTCTAGCTTCCTTCCTTTGAGATCTCTGCATTCCTCCAATTTTTGTCTCTTGTACATCTCCAGTTTTCATTCCTGTATCATAGACGGTCATGCCACCAGGAATCTGGGCTCTTAGCTCTGGAATTCTCTCCCTCAAACTCCTTTCCTCATTTAAAACATTTATTTAATTTTACAACTCTTCCTAAAACATTACCACTTTGTCTGAACCTTTGGTCACCTGTCTGCATATCTCTGTATTTGATTTGACCTCAAAATCTGTTTGGTCCTGCTGCAGTGAAGTGCTATACAAATGCAAGTTGCTATTGTTGTTAAGTGATTAACAATATAAGATGATCTGGTTCAAGGTTCAGAAAGGCTGGCCTTTCCAAGAGTAGAAACATCGGGTAGACAAATTTTGTGTTGTACTCATGCATTTTCAGATTATGTATTAACCTGATTGACTGTAAAAAGATTATTTTGAAGAAACCCTCCATGGTATCCTGGCCAAAATTTATCCCTCAACCAACATCACTAAACCAGTGTATCTGGTTGTTGTTGCATTGTAGTTTGTGGGAGCTTGCTTTGCATTATTTGGTTACTAGGTTACCTACATCAAACAAAGTGCATCTTTTGTTGTGTAACACTTTGAACTGTCCTGATTTCATGAAAGATGCAATATAAACGCAATGTTTAATTTACTTTCAATTTTAGGAATACAAAAATAAGACGTGTTCGGCAGGCTTAATTTCAGAATCTATTCCAAAGGGATACCGCTAGGACCATTCGCAGCATCCACCGTCTAAAGTTTGTGCCTCTACCTACCATTTACTGGGGCCTCTTCACCTTTCCTACATTGCAACAGCGACAACACTTCAAAAAGTAATTCATTCGTTGCGAAATGCATTGGGACGTCTTGGTAGTTGTGAAGATTGAAGGTTCTGTATAAATGCAGATTCTTTCTCTAACCGTCTCAATTTTGAATCTAGCATTGGAGTCAACGCTTTCAGTCATCGCAGGCTAAATCCATTCCTTTGGATTTCTTCTAAGCACAGCTGCCTCTTCTTCCATCTTCAAATACTCCTTCAAATCTTGCCTCTGGAAAGTAAAATGTGGCTTTTAAAATGGTTTTCTGTCAGTTGCCTGTCAAGAGAATTAGGATAAAATGACCTCTTCAGTGCAAAGGCTTGAACACGAAGAGTAATCACTTGGACGAAGATCTCGGTTTGAAATGCACCCAAACACAGGTTACCATCTTAATGCGAGGTTTGAGTGAGAAACTGAACAAAATGTGGAGCACTGGAAGAGCATTTACGTCTTGATGTTAGACTGTGCTAGAACTCCAAACGTTGGCTTGCAGACCTTACAACCAGTACTGGGAGTGCACATGCAGGATAGGTAACATGATAGTGGTGTTTTTGAGTATAGATTTGTGCTTATTGGACTGAATAAAGATAATTGAGAATGTATCATGTTTATCAGCCGAATTCAATAAACCTTTTTCAGATCAAAGCTAGGGTATAGAGTTGAAACTGTCAGGGAAAGCTTTTCTCTCCTTATTACTACATCATGAATGCTGAGTGACCACAGCATGCAATCAAATGATGCACATTTTTCTGGACAATGATCTGTGGCTCAAGGAACCTGGGTTCTGCTCACCGAAGTGACTGTATACTTTTCCAGTTCTGTTTTTTATTTATTTTCCCTCCTCAACTGGAAACAGCTAGCTTTCTGTAGGAAAAGAGGTGGGGAGTAGGTGAATGTGAGGCAGTTGCTCAACTTCTGGAAGAATATTTCTAATGATGACATTGAAATGTGAAGGAGGGAAAGGTGGTTCAAAACCTCAGATGTCCTCGTTCTTCAAGGACTGCAACTCCCCCCCCCCCGCCCTCGACCGTGTCTCCTGCATTTCCCGCAACTCATCCCTCACACCCTGTCCCCACAATAACAACCAAAAAAGAATCCCCCTCGTCCTCACGTACCACCCCACCAACCTCCGGATCCAACGCATCATCCTCCGACACTTCCGCCATCTGCAATCAGACCCCACCACCAAAGACATTTTTCCCTCCCCACCCTTATCTGCCTTCTGGAGGGACCACTCCCTCCGCGACTCCCTTGTCTGCTCCACACTCCCCTCCAGCCCCACCACACCCGGCACTTTTCCCTACAACCACAGGAAGTGCTACACCTGCCCCCACACCTCCTCCCTCACCCCCATCCCAGGCCCCAAGAAGACTTTCCACATCAGGCAGATGTTCACCTGCACATCTGCCAATGTGGTATACTGCATCCGCTGTACCCATTGTGGCCTCCTTTACATCGGGGAAACCAAGCGGAGGCTTGGGGACCGCTTTGCAGAACACCTGCGCTCGGTTCGCAACAAACAATTGCACCTCCCAGTCGTGAACCATTTCAACTCCCCCTCCCATTCCTCAGACGACATGTCCATCCTGGGCCTCCTGCAGTGCCACAATGATGCCACCCGAAGGCTGCAGGAACAGCAACTCATATTCAGCCTGGGAACCCTGCAGCCCAACGGTATCAATGTGGATTTCACAAGCTTCAAAATCTCCCCTCCCCCAACTGCATCCCAAAACCAGCCCAGCTTGTCCCTGCCTCCCTAACCTGTTCTTCCTCTCACCTATCCCCTCCTCCTACCTCAAGCCGCAACCCCATCTCCTACCTACTAACCTCATCCTGCCCCCTTGACCTGTCTGTCCTCCCTGCACTGACCTATCTCCTCCCTACCTCCCTACCTACACTCACCTTTACTGGCTCCATCCCCGCCTCTTTGACTTGTCTGTCTCCTCTCCGCCTATCCTCTCCACTATCCCTCTTCTATCTGCCTCCCCCCTTTGCCTATTTATTTCAGAACCCCCTTCCCCTCCCCCATTTCTGATGAAGGGTCTAGGCCCGAAACGTCAAGCTTTCCTGCTCCTATGATGCTGCTTGGCCTGCTGTGTTCATCCAGCTCCACACCTTGTTATCTCAAAACCCTCAAGGATGTGTACTCCAGGCTTGCCAATCACTCCTGTCCCTGTCCAGCTCTCAAACGATGACAACACATAATAAATGCTGGGTATCTTCATATTGTGTGCCAGTGCTCCTTTAAGGAAGAAAGTATCATGTTAGTGTTAACGTAGTAAGAACTTCTGTGGACATACTTGTGAAGGTGGGATAATGTGGCCAATATGTGAAAAAATACAGAGTTGTGAGGAGGACAAGGAGAGAGTGATGAGCAGAATAACAGTCCAGAATGTTAAAGAAGGATTTAAAGGTAACGGTGTTGCAATGATTGGGGGAAATTTGTTTGCAAATGAGGAGGGATGCATTGTGTTGACTGAGACAATAGGCAATACAATGACAACTAAAAGCATTGAGAGATGAGTTAGGAACCTTACATTGGAAAAGTCCTTGTAATGAGTAGAAGTGGATGACATGTTCTGTACATGATATTTCTGCAAGCCTTGATTGGACATATTGGTGGAAGGAGTTTGTGAGGCAGAGTGATGCCAACAGTGTGGTTTCAATTCCTGCATCAGCTGACGTTAACATGAAGGAGTCTCCTTCTTATCCTTGCCCCTTGCCTGAGGACTGGTGAACTTCAGAATGAACCTGCGGTCAGCTCTCTCAAATGAGAGAGCAGCCCTATGGTCCTCTGGTACATATAGTGACTTTATGAGTTACCCACATGTGCATTATTACCACACTCAATTGGAGGGCAGATTAACTCCTTGCTACCTGATTGGATGCTACCCAGCCTCGGTCAATTAGTTTGTTTCATCCCCATCTCTAATAGTTTTAATCAAAAAAGTCTTCAAAGGAAAATTATGTAAATAAAGACACCACTCTTTTTAAAATTTGAAATCCTATAATCCATGTGCTGTTTGTCACTTGTAGCCATGCCTAGAGATTAGCCTTTAATTCCTAAAGACTCTAGAAAAATGTTGGAGAGCTGGCATGCTTAACTTGCAGGTGGCCTGTCTGTACAGGTCTGGCTACAGTTCAGTCTCTCTCTCTCACTCTCAATGAAACAGTTGACCAGCTGATGCGAATGCATCAAAAATGCATTTGCATCTGCCTTCATTTTCCCAGAATGTCTCAGAGTGCTTTGCAGCTAATAAAGAGCTTTTACAGCATAATCACCAAGGGTGTAATGCTAAATATTGAGGTTCCAGAGCATCTTGAAATTTAAATTGTCTCAAAGCTTCCTCCAAAGATGTTGGAGGTCCCAGGACAGCACTCCACTGCAGTCTGGCATCACTAAATCCTGGGTTGCCACTGTAGTAATAGAAGAAAAGCTGATAAAATAATTTAGTATGTTGAAGAGAAATGTGCTGATTTAACAATTGCACCACAATGATACTTTGGCTAAAAGGGTTAAATTATGAAAACAGGTTGCAAAGGTCAGCCTTGTACTCACACTGCATAAGGAAGATTAAGGGATGATCTATTTGATGAGTTAGGGTGAAGTATTTGATAATGCAAGTTGAGAAAAACTGTTTCCTCTTGTGGGGGCAGTACTAATCAAAGAGCATAACCTTAAAACTAGAGTTTGGATATTGAAGGGTGATGTCCGGAAAATTTTTACCATAGTCCCTGAGGAAGAAAACTCCTGAGGACTGATTAGGGTCGCTTGAAAATTTTGAATCTGTATATTTTTGTTATTGTTTTACCATGTATCCTTGGTTTTGTCCCCTGTTCTATAGATGTTCTTGGTCTAATCCTGTTTCTATATACATTCCTGGTTTTGCACATATGCCCATGACCTTCAGACTTCTGTGTTTTTGCATATCTATCGAAATCTTCCCTGAAGGTTATGTTGCTGTGCTGAGTGTTTACAGATTCTCCAATCTGGGAGAAAAAGCATTCTTTTTATCTCTTGTCTTGTTTAAATGTCAAAATTCTGAAGCTGTATCCTGTAGCTCTTTTCTCACTGTCTGAATCCAGCATTCTCTCTGGGCACTTTCCATGGCACCAACAAACATATAGTAACAGAATACTTCACATCATAGAAAATAAAACACACAAACAAGGAGCTGTATCGTCCATTGTCTTTTAGCTGGTGTCAGTTCTTTAACTGAAAAGAGCTGTTGTCATCACAATTTCTTGCCCTTTTCCTGGTTTGTTAATGTTCTTCCTTTACTGGGCTACAGGGAAAAGATCAGCAAAATGAGACTTATGGATAGTTACTTTGAGTGCTGGAACATACATGATAGCTGTCCTACTCAATGCTTTTTTTAAAAATCTAATTTCCTATTAAATGATGTGAACACTGCTTTGAGATAACAAGCGTGGGGCTGGATGAACACAGCAGGTCAAGCAGCATCATAGGAGCAGGAAAACTTGACGTTTCGGGCCTAGACCCTTCATCAGAAATGGGGGAGGGGAAAAGGGTTCTGAAATAAATAGGGAGAGAGGGGGAGGTGGATAGAGGATGGATAGAGGAGAGGATAGGTGGAGAGGAGGCAGACAAGTCGAAGAGGCGGGGATGGAGCCAGTAAAGGTGAGTGTAGGTAGTGGGGTGGGGAGGAGATAGGTCAGTCCAGGAAGGACGGACAGGTCAAGGGGGCGGGATGATGTTAGTAGATAGGAGATGGGGCTCCAATCCCAACCTCACCATAAAACCCGCGGACAAGGGAGGGGCAGTCGTAGTATGGCGCACTGACCTCTACATTGCTGAGGCCAGGCGCCAACTCTCGACACCTCCTCCTACCGCCCCCTGGATCGTGACCCCACCCCCAAGCACCAAACCATCATCTCCCAAACCATCCACAACCTCATCACCTCAGGTGACCTCCCACCCACCGCCTCCAACCTCATCGTTCCCCAGCCCTGCACCGCCCACTTCTATCTCCTTCCCAAAATCCACAAACCTGAATGCCCTGTTCGACACATTGTCTCCGCCTGCTCCTGCCCCACCGAACTCATCTCCACCTACCTAGACTCCATTTTCACCCCCTTGGTCCAGGAACTCCCTACCTACGTCCGTGACACCACCCACGCCCTCCACCTCCTCCAGAACTTCCAATTCCCCGGTCCCCAACACCTCATTTTTACTATGGACGTCCAGTCCCTATACACCTGTATTCCCCATTCAGATGGCCTAAAGGCCCTCCGCTTCTTCTTGTCCCGCAGAACTGACCAATCCCCCTCTACCAACACCCTCATCTGCTTAACCGAACTCGTCCTCACCCTCAACAACTTTTCTTTCAATTCCTCCCACTTCCTACAGACAAAGTGGGTGGCCATGGGTAACTGCATGGGCCCAAGCTATGCCTGCCTCTTTGTAGGTTACGTGGAACAATCCCTCTTACGTACCTATACTGGCCCTAAACCCCACCTCTTCCTCCGTTACATTGACGACTGCATTGGCACCGCCTCGTGCTCCCACGAGGAGCTCGAACAGTTCATCCACTTCACCAACACCTTTCACCCCAACCTGAAGTTCACCTGGACCATCTCCAACACTTCTCTCTCCTTCCTGGACCTCTCTGTCTCCATCTCGGGTAACCACCTAGAAACCGATGTCCATTTCAAGCCCACTGACTCCCACAGCTATCTGGAATACACCTCCTCACACCCACCTTCCTGCAAAAATGCCATCCCCTATTCCCAATTCCTTCGCCTCCGCCGCATCTGCTCCCAGGATGAGACATTCCATTCCCGTACATCTCAAATGTCCTCATTCTTCAAGGACCGCGATTTCCCCCCC
>JAHRHZ010000046.1:17403697-17482187 GCA_024137785.1 Ginglymostoma cirratum
CATTTGCATGTCAGACCTTTTAAAATTAGTATTAGTATGCCCATGTATGGAATCGCATTCGTAAGTACAAGCATTCGTGCATGGCGCATTCATAATTTGGGGGTCATCTCTAATAAAGAAACATTTTAGCGGGAATAGGCCTTTTAGGCCTTTCACCCACCTCCACCATTGAATAGGATTGTGACTGATATAGTAATGATCTCAGCTTCATTTTCTGCACCTTAACCTCTTTGAGGTTATCATTCTCCAGCATCTGCTATCTCTGGGTTAAAAATAACTTTTTGCTCACTTAAAGGATCTGCTGGAAGTTTGGATCAGTGAATGCATCTTTGTTGAGTCCAAATGTTCTGAATATCTTCCCTCATCACTCAGCTCTAACGGCCAATCCCTCACCATTGTTCCTCTGCTGACACTGTGTTCTTGCATCAAATAGGAACAAGGAAGAGCTTACTTTTATGTTGTGCCCTTCATGACCTCAGTAATCACAGCACATTTTATACCCAATGAGGTGCCTTTGAAGGACATTCACTGTTCCAGTGTAGGAAACACAAGAGCCAATTCTTGCACAGCAAGATCTTGCAAATAACACAACCAGTGATGCCCAGACAATCTGTTTAATGACGTTCGTTGATAGATAATCTTAGTCCAGGACATGGTTGCATACTCTAAATTACAATACTGACTACAATTCAAAGCAAATTAATTGGCTATAAAAACCTTTGGGAAGTTCTGAAGTCCAGAAAGCAAACTTTGCTGTTCTCTGAGGGATGAGCTGTAACTATCATCCTTGCCACATCCTGGAATGATCTTTAAAAAAAAAGTCTCTTTTGAAGGTAAAAGAATGGACCTTCCTTCAGTAATTTAGAGAATTGATGGTAGCATTCCCGTTTGTGGAATATGTGTGCAGAATTCTTGTGCGTATTTCGGACATTTTCTTGAACAAAATGTTCTCAAACCATTAAGATCATAATTGTATTACATTTAACAATGAATAATGAGCCTGAATTAGTCAATAATTTAATAGTGAGGGAACAGCTAGGTAACAATGACCATTATGGGATGGAATTTGATATTGAGTTTGAGAGGAAAGATGATGAATCATGTTTCAAATTTAGGTAAAGCTGACTTTTGAGAAACGAGGAGGAATTAATCACAATAGACTGGCAGAGTTTTAAATTGGTAAAATGATGGATGAATAGTGCAGGTATTCAAAACGACTTGTGTAGAATACAAGACCTGACTATATCCATAATGGGCAAAGGCTTAAGGTAGGTAATTAAAGAGTTGGTATACAAAAGATGTATGAGACAGTATAAAATTAAAAATAAAGGCTTCTACAAAGGCAAAAAGAATTCTACAACAGAGATCTCACAGACAGGGAGAAATCTAAAGATCAGCAAAGACAGTCAATGAAAATAGACTTGCTAAAAAGGTACACAAGCAAACTTGTGATGGCTATCAAGGACAACACTAAACGTTTTTACAAATGTTTATGGAGTCAAGGAGGTGTCTAAGAGCAATGCGGTTCCCTTATTGTAAAGGTGATAATGTAATTGTAAATCATGAAACACCAGACTGAACACTGACTACCCTTAACATCAAAACAGCATTTGAGTGAGTGTAATTTCAGAATTTCTAGTAAAATTTAGTTCAATGGTAATCAGGGTTAACTTTATCGGACATGTAAAGTTATGATGAATAAAGACCTTAATAGTGGATTGTTGAACATTCTCATGCAGACTAGATGTTGTTGTACAGAGCTTGGGAGTTTCCTGGTTGTTTGAAAGTGACTGTGGAAATTGCAGTGAATGATGTCCCTAAAGAGTTCTCTGGGACTCGCTCAGATGCCTCTTCAAGGAAGTCGTTAGATTAGTGAAATGCATCCTATTGCTGTTGAATGGTGCAGGCTGATTGGTTTGGATTCCCTGCTCTCGTGATGAGCATGAACAGCGCAGTTTCACACAGCCACTGTTGGCTTAACATTTTGCTAAATTTCCAAATGTTTTTTTCTCTATTCATTTCGTGGGATGTAGGTGTCGCTGGCTGGCCAGCATTTCTTGGCCATCCCTAGTTGCCCTTGAGAAGGTGGTGGTGAGCTTGTCTCCTTACCTTGGGAGCAGATTTGCAAAGCTCTGTTTCAATTCCTGAACTTATGGAGTTCCTACGTCTGTTAAATTTTGATTTCTCCAGAGCTATCTACTGTGGTTCAGTGCAATATGATTGACTACAGAATTAATAATCACTCATAAGAGCAAAAGAAACAGGTGCGAGAGAAGACCAGTTGATCCATCTATTCTGTAAGATCTTGGGTTACAACTCCCCATATTTCTTGATTTGCTGAGAGACCAAAAATCTGTCTATCTCAGCTTTTAATATTTTCAATGACAGTGGCCCACAGAGTAGAGAATTCCAAAGATTCGCAACCCTTTAATTGGAGAAATGCTTCTTCACCTCAGATTGGCCCCTTTATTCTGAAACTTCGCCACTTTATTCTAAAAGAAGTTAAGGTAATTAATATCAGCAGAAAAAAATTACTGGAAAGGGACTATAATCCATCAAGTCTGAAGGATCTAATTGCTTCCATCAAAGTGTCCAAAAACAGATAGCTAAAGTCACCAGAGTCCTACCGGACTGCTCTCTCATTAGAGAGAGAGACGGCTGGTCGTGGTTTAACCTGATGGTTATCACGCCTCAGGCAAGGGAAAAGATTGAGAAAGAGAGTCCTTTGTAGTAACCTCAGCCAGTGCAGGCATTCAACAGACATCATTTTGCCTCCGGCCAACTAAGCTGCAGCAATAGTCAATGCACTGACAATGATTTTCCAAGACTCATCAAGTTTTTGAATCAGCTCAGCAGATTGGAAGTTAGTGGATGTAACATTGCTTTTCAAGAAAGGAGAGAGAAAGCAGGAAACTACACGTGAAGTATCCAAGCTTGGGCCGACAAGTGACAAATAACATTTATGTCACACAAATGTTGGCAATGACCACCTCCAATAAGAGACAATCTAACCACTGCCCTTGACATTTAATAAGGTTACTGTAACTAAATCCCCAACTATCAACATTCTAGAGGTTGCCATTGACCAGAAACTCGACTGGACTCATCACATAAACACAATGGCTACAAGAGCAGGTCAGAGGCTAGGAATACAGTGGCAAGAAACTCACCCCTTGATTCCCACCACTTACAAGGCACAAGTCAGGAGTGTGCTGAAATACTCCCTGCTTGCCTGTATGGGTGCAGCTCCAAAAACGCTCAAGTAGCTTGGCACTACCCCGGAAATGCAGCCTGCTTGATCCATCACATCCACAAACATCCACTCCCATCACCAGTCACAGCAGTATGTACTATGTACAAGATGCACTGCAGAAATTCAGCAAAGATCCTTAGACAACACCTTCCAAACCCACAACCACTTCCATCTAGAAGGACAAGGGCAGCAGATACATGGGAACACTACCTTCAAGCTCTTGTTCAAGCCACTCACCATCCTGACTTGGAAATATATCACTTCTTTTGCTGTTGCTCGGTCAAAATCCTGGAATTCCCTCCCTAAGGGAGTTGTGGGTCAACCTACAGCATGTGGACTGCAATGGTTCATGAAGACAACTCACCACCACCTTCTCAAGGGACAGGCAATAAATGCTGGCCAGCCAGTGATGCCTACGTCCTACACGTGAATAAAAAGAAGTGTTAGCCTGATATCAGGTCATTGGGAGAGTGTTGCAATATATTATTAATGAAGTATTGACAAAGCAGTTAGAAAAGCATAACATGATTAGAACAAATCAATACGGTTTCATGAAAGAGAAATCCTGTTTGACAAATTTGTTAGAATTTTAAGAAGATGTAACTAATAGGGTTAGTTGATAAAGGGGAAGCAATAGATGCTGCACACTTGGATTTCTAAAACCCAAAGATCAATATACTAGTTCACAAAGTTGGAAGTGATTTTTAGCATGGACATAGCATTAATTATTGGATAGGAAGTAGACAGTATGAATAAATGGAGCATTTTAATGTTGGCAGTTTGTAATCAGTGGACTGCTACAAGGATCAGTGCTGAAGCTTCAGCTATTTACAATCTATTTTCATTGACTCAGATGAAAAGACAAAGAGTAATGTATGAGTTTGCTGATGCTTCTAAGCTCAGTCGGGAAGCAGACTGTGGGGAGGAGACAAAGAGGCTGCAAAGTGACATGGACAGATTGTGCGAGAGGAACGGGTGGTAGATGGGGTATGGACAGGTTGAGAAAGAGAGTCCTTTGTGGTAACCTCAGCCAGTGCAGGCACTCAACAGGCATTCGAGGGAATATGGAAAGTGCGAAGTTATTCACTTTGGGTGTAAGAATGGAAAAACAGAACTTTTTCTGAAATTTGTAAATTTTGATGTTCAGAGAGCCGAGGGCATGCTGGTACAAGGAGGACAAAGAGCTCAACCTTCTGGGCCTGGAGGCAGCAACTGAACTTTATTAGGTGGAATGCTGATGGACTTAAAGGAGCCAGCTTCTTGCATTTGTTTGAATTAAGTTCTGGACAGGAATGCCCAAGTTCCAACTTTTTAAGTTGTAATTATTGGGGCTCCAAGCAGGATGAGAAGGAGCCAGCCTACGTGACTGGTTAACAGTACAAGCAGTTGTTGTTGGAGGGACGAATAGGGTGCTTTGTCACTAATCTGTGCATGATTGAGGTACTGGGCTTAGGTCTAGGCAGTAGCACTGAAAGTTCATCCTGCTTTTGCTTCTAAACACTCTGTCCCCTCTCCCTGACAAGATCTGGAGCTTTTAGCCTCTGACGGACTTACAGCTCATGGCAGCAGGACTTCCTTGTCCCAGGTCCTAATTCCGTAGAAAGTCCACCTTACAGCCAATCACTTGCCTGGTTACTGAATGATCCTGGGCATCTGTCAGTCTTCATTGGCTGTGGGCTCCCTTCTCCACATTCCTCTGGCCATAAAGATAGCATACAGCATGCAATTAGGAAAGTAAGAGGCATGTTGAGCTTTACTGCATGACGATTGGAGGCAAGAAGAAAGAAATCTTGCTATAATTGAACAGGACATTGCTGAGACCACACCTGAACTCTGTGCAATTCTTTTTCTCCATATTTAAGAATGTATATACTTGTACTGGAGACCAGACAGCAGAGGTTCCCTGGGTTGGTCCCTGGGGACAAAAGAATTGTTCCATGATGAAAGACAGGATAAATCTTGTATATTGAAGTTTTGTTCCCACGCCTCTGGCAGTCTGTCGTTTTAATATTCCACCTTGCTGGCATTTCTGTCCTCAGCCTTCTGCACTATTCCATTGAGGAATAACATAACATGAGCTTCAGGAACAGCACCTCTATTCCACGTGTAGGCTTTAATAGCTTCTCTTTCTAAACTGAAATCACCTAGAGGAGAGATTATGGCAAGTCATGATTTACAGTGTCTTTGCAAATATATTTCTCTAAACATAAAATAGAATGGAATAGAATAGTATAGTCTTTATTGTCACATATACTCAAAGGGTACAGTGAAAAGTTGATACGTCACCAATGACAGCGCTGACTTAGATATGAATGTAACCTAGGCACAGCTTCTTTAGTTACAAGATTTTAAGACAATACAGAAATAAAATGTCCAGCATTACTGAAAAAAGTTCAGTGAAGCAAGCCACACTGGCACCTAGCTCAGTCTGGACCGGGGCTCTGACTCCACACCATGCCAGTGACATGCCATGCTGGGATACTGCTGTACCAGGTTGGGAGGTCACCACACCATGCCAGGAGGGCCCTATGGGAGAAGGCTGCTGTGCCATGCCAGGAGGTCACCACGCTATGCCAGGAGGCGGCTGTGGGATGAGGCTGCTGCACTAGGCCGGCAAGTTGCCACACCAACACTGTGAGGCAGCTTCAGGAGGTCACGAGCTTGCCACACCACACTTGGAGGCCGCTGCACCAGGCTGGGAGTCGTTGCCAGAGGCCGGGAGTCGTTGGTAGAGGCCAGGAATCATTGCCAGAGGCTGGGGATCGTTGGTAGAGGCAGGGATCGTTGTTAGTGGACGTGGATCGTTGGTAGAGGCTGGGGATTGTTGGTAAAGGCTGGAGATTGTTGGTAGAGGACGGGGATCGTTAGTAGAGGACGGGGATCGTTGTTCGCCAGAGGTCAGAAGTCGTAGCCAGGGAAAAAAGGAAGAAGGAGGATAAGAAGAAAGAAAAACACCAGAAGGAAGAAAAAGAGAAGAAAAAGAAGAAAAGGAGAAAACCGTGCAAATTGGATGAGCTCCAGCTGGAGCATTCCACTTCACCACCCTCCTGTAACAGTCTCCCTTTATGCAAAAGAAATTGCATGCACTGACATTTGGAACTACAAGTTACCCAATGTACACAACAAACAAAGAAGATTATCACTCACAAATAATACTCTGCTGAAAGTAGTCAGTATCAATTTTGACCCCCCTTGTACAAGCAGTTGGGCTACAATCTCTAGAATGCTCTGTGTTTTAACAGTGTGTTGGATATAGCCTGTTCACATGGAATCTGCTTGTTCCTGGGGTGATGTTTCTTCTCCAAGGAGTGGTGAGTGCTGATCAGGTTTCTGTCTTTCAAATTCAATATCTCTGATAGGTTGATGACTTACGGACCAAGTTGCTTTTTATGTTGAACCTGGAAGACTTCACACTTTGTATTAGTATCTTCAATTTTCAGGGAATGCAGGTCTCAACAGCATGCCAGCAATGTGCATCTGCTTCCCCTGTTAATGTCACTTCCAAATTAAATTTTTGTAAATTAAGTCATTTTCTTTGCAAATAGATCCTTGTGAACAAATCGAGGAAGTTTGAGAAAGATGCTGCGAAGTGGCTTGTGATCAGACTCTAGCATCACTTTGTCTCTCCCAAACAGGTATGGATTAAAATGCTGGCAAACAGAGACAATAAAAAGGCACGCTTTCTAAATTTGTATTAATGCCCTGAATGCAAAAGTAACTGATTGTTCTTATTGTGTGAGGGTTGCTTCAAGGCCTATCCTTTGAGACTGGCATGAGACTGCAGGATGATTCCATCATTGACATCACAGAATGTCAACACTGGTGTAATCACGACTAGTTCTTTGATCCAAATGAAAGCTACTTCTAGTCTGTGCCTCAAATCCACTGCAAATCCTTAGCAGTGATCTCACCATGATGTCCACACTTTGATGACAAATGGGTCTAAATAGTTCACAAATTCACTAAATTGTTCAAATAAAGCCCTTTTGCTGCCCACACGTGACATGTGATTTTAGGACTCTTCAGTTGCATCTTTTTCTTGTTCTGTTCCAGGCTCCCCTGGTGAGCTCTCTCTTACAGTCTCACTAGGTTTTGATTGTGGTCAGTGTAGCTTCTTCCATCTATCCATAGACTAGCAGATCATCCAGGATGACTTCCACTCTGGGCAGATCACTGATATTTTCATGTTGTCTATGTTGATACTGTTCTAAAGCAATGGAAATGCCAAGAGACATGTGCAACCATCTGTATCATGCTTCTAATTAAATCTATAGAAATTGATACTTTCTTGATTGTTCTTTTCCAGCTCCTCTAATTTATCTTTCAGAATAGATTTGAGGGCTGCTGGAACTCTCTTTGGTAGATGCTGTATTGATCTCATGCTGTCATTTACCTCATGACAATAGTCACTAGGAAGGCATCCAAGATCTGTGAAGATATCTTTATAATTTTTCAGAATCTGGTCAGAGGTCAATGGCTTGGTATCCTGTGAAACATTGCAAATCTGGTACATGAGGGCTTTCCGGTCTAAGATTTTGATTTGCTTCAGTTGCGATTAGTGGATTTTGCTTAATATCTGCCATCTGGAGCTGCAAATTTTTCTTCCCATTACGTTAGACTCTCAGCTTTGTTTATCCTATAGATACGAGCATTGTTCTCTGATATAGCCCCAACTTTACCTTTCATTACTTCACTTTCAAATCACCGTCTTGAGCCACTCGATACATGTTTGAGAAGTTTTTGATGTTACACGCAGCTTCACATTCACTTGAGGTTATCATTCTAATGGTCACAAACCCTTTGTTGCTTTTAGATTGATGGTGCCAACCTGTTTTAAGGTATAGAGTGATGAATCAGAATCATTGTCATACATGTCTCCAGTAGCCACCTTAATAGGTAAGATTTGCTTCTTTCCAGCAGAATACTTGCGTACAAAGTGATTCCATTTATTGTAGATTGAGCAGACCTTTCTTCATCCAGTACATGCTTCTTTTCCTTTCTTGTTGTGTCCTCTGCAATATTTACATCTTACACTCTGACCTTGATCTTTCTGCTGTGTCTTCTGGAACTATTTCTTCCTTTTATCCATAATACGGCTTTTGTTAGGCCTGATCTGTCTTTCAGCATAATACAAATCCTTGTCAGTTTTTCTGTTAATACTCACTCCCTAGCTAATGATTAATAATCTTTTGCACATGTTGATAACATTCTTGAAAGTATGATGCTCTTCTTTTACCAAATGTGCTAACATTCAGGATCTTGATTGCCTAAGACAATCCCATTTCTGATTTAATCATCTTTTAGGTGTCTAAGTTGATTCAGCTAGATGTCTCAATGCAGCCACTTGCTGATCAATATTTTCCCTCAATTCCTTTTCCCTAAACTTTAATGTTCATCACGTACCATTCTTAATTAGTGTTAGTAGAAGATTCAAAACAGATCTTCAAAGCTTTCAGTATTTCGCTAGGCTGGATTTTCTGTTCTTCAGTGAGATCTAGATGCAACACAGCTAGTAGCACTCTTTCCCCAGCACTGATAACAGAGTTGCTACTCTCATTTGTTCAGGTTTTCTGTTCAACTCTTGTGGCTAGCTCATCATTTTCCCATTGAGACAGGAAAAAGTTCCAATTCACATCTTGTATGACCTTTCAGCTCCACAGGGACTGGAAAATTTAAAGCATCGCTGATTCACCTAGTAGAAACATGTTGTATATTGAAATTCTAACTCTTTGCTGTTTATTAGACCTGCTGGCTCTCTTACAGCTCTCAAAGTTCACACAATTTCAGCTGTTCATTTCTCGGACCATATTCTATATGTAGGCTCTAATGGCTTCTCTTTCTAAACTGAAAACACATGTGAGTTTCTACAAAGAATCTCTTATTTTAACAGACATCTTACAGCCTTCTGAAATCAACAATGAGCTCAACAAATGTAAACTGTAAACTCTCGTCCCCATTTGTTTCATTTTCTTCGTTTTTTTGTTTCTTTTTCTTTCAGTTAGCACCTCACTTGCTCTAGGCAAATCTTTTGTTTCTTTTCTTGCCCTATCACTATTCCCTTTGGGCTTGGAAGACTAACTCTTTCGTCATTCAATCTCTCTTGGTTTTCACACTGTCACAGACCTTCCTTTTGTAGTTGTTCCAGCCAACCTTTGCTCAAAAACTGTTACAACTCTAAACATTGTGGGTCCTGATGAAAGGTCACAGAGCTGAATAATTAACTGTGCTCCAGTCTCAACATGGATGGTAGAGATAAAAGGTACTGCAGATGCTGGAGAATCCGAGGTAACAAGGCGTGGGGCTGGATGAACACAGCAGGCCAAGCAGCATCATAGGAGCAGGAATGTTGTCATGACCTGCTGAATGTTTTTTTTGGAATTCTCTATTTATCTTTCTTGTCTTTTACAACCCTCCTCGTAACTTAATCCTCAGAGACTGGGTATCCATCTAAATAACTCAACATTGCACCTGCTTCTGCCACCACCAACCTACACACAATGCTTCTTCAAATTAGCGCATGGATCTCTTAGAACTGTGCATGGCATCAACTTCTGAAACTGGAAGTCAATGCATCAGCACACGTCAGGCCACACTGCAGCTCAGAAAAAATAGCTCCCACATCCCCCTCCCCACTCCTCGCAATGCAATATATCCATCTGTCACATACAGCACATATCATACACAAAATATGTTGAAGTCCTGTGCAGTACCTGAGTGTCACTGGTAAACCTGAAGCCATTTCCTATCTCTAACTGCCCTTAAAAGGTGATAGTAAATTGCTTGTTTTAAGACATTAAAAAGTCCTGTAGGGCTATTACAGAGTTGATTGCAATGCCATAGAGCTGGATTCACACGCAACTCAGACAGGATAAGGATGGCAGACTTTCCTCCCTGAAGAGCTTGGGTTTCTACAAGTCTCTGGTAGTCTTCTGGACACCATTACTATGCTGGATTTTTATTCCACAGTTTATTTAATCAATTGAATGTAAATTCCGCAGTAGCCGTAGTGGAATTTGACCATATGCCACCAGATTGCTAGTGCAATCCTCTGGATTGACAATTCAGTAAAATAAACATCATACAACTGTACTTGCAACCGGAGTCCAGGACATGGGCTACATCAGGGCCCAATAACTGGAGCCCGGGGCTTGGGGACCCCAACGTGCTTAATTGGGGCTGGGGGCCTGGGTCAGGTGCAGCACTGAGCCCACGATTTCTGTTCCTACCCTTGTTTGCAAATGATGTGTTGAATATTAATATATTCAAAATTTAACAGACTGTCATGTGTATTGTTGCGCTCAATGTAAGAATGTGTAACAATATATTGCTTATAACTGTGCACGAAGTGTAATGATCTGCTACATTATGAGTAACAGTGTATGTGTAATGAAGTGCTGAGCACAACAATGCCCTAAAGTGTAACAGAACCTTGGGTGTAACAATGCATTGTGTGTAACGGTGTCTTAGGTGAAAGCATGTATTAACTTTAAAGATGCATTACCTATAACAGTGCATTAAGGTACTAATATCTTATACATTAAGAGGGCGACCTATCTGAGTTAGGTTTTGTGTTTATCCATTTGAGAGCTGACCAAAGCAAGACATCCTGATGTCCATTTTAGAAAGGTGAGAAAAGTGAAGATAATTATCTGCACAATTTTTCTACGGCTGGTTGAAGCTCCACAAGCAGTTTTGGACGGCTCATTTTTGAAAGGACATTAAAGTCATATAAAGCACCCAATTTAGATGCCCAGCCTGTTGCCAGTAATAAAAAAAATGGTCATAAAGACAAACGTAAGATTTTGACACTTGATTGACTACCGTGAAATTACTGGAGACTTATAAAAACATTAAGGTTTTAGTCAGGTGAACAAGGAAGAATTTGGGAACTCAGTAATGAAGGGTAATCAATTATGACTGTGAAAATGAAGAGCAAGATTAATAAGGTGGGAAAAATTAGAGTACGAGAAAAAGTTAGCTAAAAATATCAAAACAGAAGTTAAGACGTTCTACAGTTATTTTAAGCAGAAAAGGGTCAACAAAGTGAGTGTTGGTTCCAAAAAAGTGAGTCAGAGTAATTAATATTGGAAAATAAGGAGATAGCCGGTGAATTAAGCAAGGTTTTTCAAACAGTTTTCATGTTTGAAGCTACAAATAACATTCCACAAATAGCTGTATATCAGGAAGCGAAAGAGAGGGAGGAATAAGTTTCTTGAGAGTCTGGGTTGTCCCATTCTTTAGCTGCAGTGTGAGGTCTGACACCACCTGTTGGTATGTGGTTGTATCTGCGAGAAGTGCCTGTGCTTTCTCGATGGAGTCTGTTCTGTTCAGAACCACAGTCATTCATCCTTTGTCCGCTGGTAAGATTGTGATGTTTTTATTCTTCTTCAGTCCTTTTAGGGCCTTTCTTTCCTCTGTGCTGAAGGTGTGTGATTTGTGTTTGTGGTTAAGTGCTGGGACTACTGTTTGTCTGATGGCCTGTTGAATTTCGTCAGTGAGTCAGTTGGTTTTCAGTGTTGACTCCAGTGCTGCGAAGATGTCCATCTTACTCGTGTCCTCGTGGTTGTAATTAAGTCCATGTATTAGGACGGCTGTTTCTGTGTCTATGAGTTGTCTGTCGGATAGGTTCCTTACCCATATGTTAACTTTGTTTGTGTCGTCCTAGTGGATTAGTCTGGTTAGTTTCTACTGTAGGCTGACTCTTTTCCTTGTTCTGGTTCTCTGTTGTTTAGTGCTAATGGCTTGTTCCAGTATTGTGGTCCACTGTTGGCTGGTTGAGTTCTGGTACAAATATTTTTGGTGCACAATTTCCCACTCGTATCTGTGGTGGAAGTTGTGGGCGCCTGTGACTATTGCCCATAGCATTCTGTGGCCATTTTGCTCTGCTATTCTTCTTGCTCATGGATTGTTTAGTGGTGGTTTGTATTTTACGCTGCAAGGCAGTACCCAGTTCCTGAGACATTCATGAATGAAGTGGAGTTGTTCGTGGGTAGATGTCATTGTCAGATGGCATTGGCTTCCCATTGTCGGGTCTGTTTTAGCATGCTGTGCCTGTAGGTTTTTAGGGTTTAGCGAAAATTTGTAGCTCAGGTTGTGGATGTAGCTGTTTGTTAGCTCACCGAGCTGTTTATTCTGTGGTGTGCAGATGCTTCGTTATCATTCTAAGTGACATCATCACTTGTCTCAATACACACAGACAATGAGGGCCATCAGTTCGACTGGGACAAAGTGACTATACTGGGACAAGCGAACAACAGACTTGCAAGGGAACTTCTGGAAGCCTAGTTCTCAACATGGGACTCCATTAACAAACACATTGAAATAGACCCTATATATAGATTGCTGCTAAAAAATAGAACCGGAAGCGACAAGACCCATTAGACCAGAGGATCATATAAATTCGGAACAGAGCAGAACACCAGCACTTCAATTAGATGTCACACTGATGATGGTGCCTAGAATGGTAATGAGACATCTGCACACCACAGAACAACCGGCTCAGCAAGCTAACAAACACCTAAGACCATCAAATTATTGTGGTAAGGTTGGACGTAGAGGTGCATGTAACCTGGGTAATAATGGGTGACCTCAAGTTTATAAACAAAATAGGTGAACTAAATCAGCATCAATATAATCGAGGATGACTTCCTAATGTGTGTACGAGATGTCTTCCAGAGAAGCACATTGAGATGCCACTGGGGATTGGGCAATTTTGCATTTAGTGTTGTGTAATGAGAAAGGGCTAATTTATAACATGACTGTCAAGGAGTCTTTGGGAAATAGTAACTGTAATAATATAGAAATTTGCATTAAATTTGAAAGCAATAGAGGTCATCCTGAAATCAGACTGAAACTAAGGTCTCAAATGTAAGGAAGGAAAGCTTGGAGGCATGAGGAGCAAGTTGGCTACAGTAGTTTGGGAAAATGCAATAAAAGATTTGACAGTAGCCAGGTAATGGCTAGTATTTAAATAATTACTAAAAAGTCTACAACAGATGTACATTTCTATAAGAAACAAACACCCAAATGGAAAGATCAGCAACAGCAGTGAACAAAAGAAGTTAACAATTGCAGTACTTCAAGTATGTGATTTATACCAGAAAAAGTGGTAAGCCTGAGAAAGCTATTTAGAATCCAGCACACGTGGGCTAAGAAACTGATTAGAAAAGGAAAAAGAAAATGAATGCAAACCAATCAGGCATATAAACTGGACTGTAAAAGTTTCCTTAGTTATGTGCAAAGGAAAAGATTAACTATGAAAAATGTGGATCCATTTCAGGTGAGACAGGAGTATTTATCGTAGAGAACGGGAAAATGTCAGAGAAACCCAACAATTACTTTGCATCTTCAGGGAAGAAGTTAAAGACATTTTCACAGAAAGACTAGGTGACCAAGTGACTTATGAAACTAAGGGATTAAAAGAGATTAATATTAGTAAAGAGGTAAAACTTGCAAAGTTAACTATATTGAAGATTATTAATTTCCTGGACCAGATGAGCTTCATCCTTGAATGTTAAAGGAGGTAGCTAGGAAGATAATGGTTTCACCGATGGTTATTTTGTAAAATGTTATTGAATCTGGAAAGGTTTATGTGGCTTGGAAAATGCAAAGTGTAACTATTATTTAAGAAGGGAGAAAGACGGAGGAGATTGGGTCTATATTCTGTAGAGGTTCTAAGAATGAATAGTGAATGCTTTGAAATTTTCAAAATATGAGAAGGGCATGACAAAGTGAATGTAGTTATGTTGTTTCCCCTGGCCGGTGAGTTTAAAACCAGGGGGCAGTATTTCACAAAAGGAGTGTGCCATTTGAAATTGAGATGAGAAGCAATTTCTTCACTTAGGATGGTGAATCTTTGGAATTCTTACCACCAGCTCGTATAATATCTTAACCCTGAGGAATAGAATGACCTGAACCACTTACCAGATACCCACCAAGCAGCTAGCTTCTTCCTTTGTAGTAAAGAAAGAAAATAAAATCCTAGAGGGTGATCTAATCTGAAAAAGCAAAGGAAAGCCTGTAACCCCTCTTCACCTGGTATTTTTGGACATCCAACTCCAGCACTCTGCTCAAAGTCTCACTCTTTGCTAAGTTGCGCTGAGATGCCTCAATTGCTTTATTTTAGATGCTATCAGGAATAAATCAAAATGTAAACAAACACACTTCACACAAACATTCTTTGGAAAGGTACATGTTTTTTATTCATGAAATATGGTCTTTGCTGACTGGGCTAGCATTTATTGCCCATCCCTAATTGCCCTTGAGAAAATAGCATAAACCTACCTTCTTGAATTTCTCCAGTTCATTGGTATGGGTAGATTCAAATGCCATTTCTAGGGTTTCAATCCAGTGACATTGAAATAATGGTGACATATTTCTATGTCAGATGGTGAGTTGATGAATAGGGAACTTGCTAATGGTACTGTTCATATGTATCTGGTGCCCTTGTCCTTGCATGCAATTGGAACATCTAAGGAATGTGATGAAGTTCTGTGGTGCATCTTGTAGATGATACACACTACTGAACTGAGTGTCAGTAATGGAGGAGGTGAGTGTTTATGGATGTGGGGGCTGCTTTGTCCTGGATAATGTCAAGCTTATTGTGTGTTATTGGAGTTGCACCCATCAGGCAATTGGGGAGTATTCTCTCACACTCCTGATTTGTGCTTTGCAGATGATAGACAGGTCTTGGGGTGTTGGAATGTGAGTTATTTGTTGCAGGATTCCTAGCCTCTGACCTGATCTTGTGGTCACAGTAGTTGTATGACCAGTCCACTTTGATTTCTGGTCAATAGTTGCCCCTAGTTTGTTGATAAGAGTACAAGAAGTGGGAGCAGAAGTAGGCCATTCATCTCATCAAGTCTGTTCTGCCATTGAAAGAAATCATGGCTGATTTGATAATCCACAATTCTCCTTTCCTGCCTTTCCCGTTGACCCTTGATTTTGTGACTCATTAAATATTTGTTTCTGTCATTTGTTTCTATATCTTTAAGATGTGTATTGCCCCAGCCTCTCCAGCCCTCTGTGGTAAATAATTCCACAGATTCGCTACCCTCTGAGAAAAGAAATTCCACCTCAGCTTTTCAGTGGAGCAGTCAGCAGTGATAATACCATTGAATGTCAGGGACTGATGGTTACATTGTCTCTTGTTGGAGATGATCATCACCTGGCATGTGTGGCACAATGTTACTTGTGTTATACCTCACTGGGTAAGGTGCTAGAAGTCAGGTCCCACTGTTTCTGGAGTCATCACAAAATTTAAAGATGTCATGAAAGTGCACAAAACTCCTTAATTTACCTGTATTTTACCAGGCTAACAAAAAAACACAGACCAGATTCTGTACTTAACCAGAGATGCAACTTATTAAAAGTAAATGAATTCTAGCTAAACTGTAGGTCTAGGTAAACAGTTATGAACTGTCAACATATAATCCTACTCAGTAAAACTCTAACTCCCTTATAAACTCTCCCTTACATGCACATACAGACACACACACACACACACACACACACACACGCACAAAACAGGTGTTCGGGTTAGGTTAGAAAGACTTGAAAGGCAGTTGAGTGGTTCCAGTTCACAGTATTCTTTAGATAATCTTTTCAGCTTCTCAGAATGCTGTTCCTTGATCCTCCTTCTCCAGGTAGTGTCACTGGTTTGCAGCAGGCATAGGGTACTAGGTTCACACTTATAAAGTCCTAGCTTTCAGCAACTGATGAGGAAAAATAAATTGGTTTTCTTTAATCTTGAATGAGTTTTTACTGTGGAGAAAAGGGACAGCTCCTTCCCCATCAGAGACCTGATGGCTTCTCCCCCAAAACATTCACACCCACAGCTGTTCAGTTGCCTGGCAGCAAGTCATGCAGTTGTTGGCCTTTCACATCGATAACTGGTCACAATTTCTCAGACCAATTGGCTACTTTTTGACAAACCCCAAATCTCAACTCGTACACAGCCCTGGCTGTACCTCATCTGTAATTAGATTTCACCTGCTACGTGAACCAGCAGCTGTGTAAAAAACACCTGCAATGAGTGGTGGAGATCTTCCTTTTAAAACGTGCAGCCATTCTTCAACAAGCCTTGCGGTTTAAACAGTCTTTTTCCCATTTCATTTCACAATCAAAAATACAGGAAAATGATACAGCTCCAGTCTACACTCACCACTTGTCAGCCAAAACCTGGACATTGTCCAAGTTTTGCTGCATTTGGACGTGGAAAACTTCAGCATCTGAGGAGACTCTAATGGTACTGAGCATTGTGTAATCACCAGCAAACATCAACACTTCTGACCTTATGATGTTGGGAGGGTCATTAACAAAGCAGATGAAGGTGGTTGGGCCTAGGACACTGTCCCAAGGAACTCCTGCAGAGCTGTCCTGGAGCTGAGGTGACACCTTTGCACGTTATCTCAGTATGTCAGCTGTGGCTAAATTTGTAGCACTCTTTCCGCTGAGCTCAAGTCTCACTCCAGGACCTGAAGACAAAAGTCAAAGCCAACTCCCCAATACAGAGTTGAGGCAGCACTGCACTATTAAAAATGCTGCCTTTCAGACGAGATATTAAACCAAGGCTGCACCTGCCTGCTCAGTGATTGTAAAAAAATTCCCATGGTATCATTTTGAAGAAAAGTAAGAGAGTTATTCCCAGTATCATGTCCAGTTTTTATCCCTTAGTAAACATCACTAAAAGCATTTTGAGTCCAGTGACCCTTCATCAGAACTTTTCTGTTGTGTGATATTAATGCTTTTGATGGGTGGGAAGAGTTAGGAATGGAGTGAGTAAAATACATGGAGGTGGTGCTGAGAGCGGGTTTGTTGATGAAAAGCTGGGAGGGAGATAAATGCTGAGTAAAATGCTAACAAGAAGTCTGAATGGTTCAAAATAGGTTTGCTGTGCTGGGAGCAACCCATACAAAACAGGACCTAGGGGCGCGGGAGTGGGTTATGAACATGGAGGAGGATGTTCACGTTCTGAAATTGTTAAACTCAAAGTTGAGTACTGAAGACTGTAAGATACGCAGGTGAAAGATGAGGTGCTGTTGCTGAAGCTTAGGAACATCATAGGAGCATTAATGGGGTGGCACGTTGGCCCAGTGGTCAACACAACCGCCTCACAGCAGCAAGGACCCTTGTTCGATTCCAGCCTCAGGTGAATGTCTGTGTGGGGTTTGCACTTTCTCCCCATGTCTGTGTGGGTTTCCTCTGGGTGCTCTGGTTTCCTCCCACAGTCCAAAGATGTGCAGGTTAGTTGGATTGGCTGTGCTAAACTGTCCATGGATGTGCTGGCTAAGTGGATTAGCCATGGGAAAATACAGGATTGTAGGAGGGCATGGGTCTGGGTGAAATGCTCTTTCGAGGGTCAGAGTGGGCTTGGTGGGCAGAATGGTCTGCTTCCACACTGGAGGGATTTTATGATCTTTCTGAAGGATCTCTGTTTGAAGCCACAAAATTTCCTCTTTCCTCCTAAGTGTTTCTTTATGAAAATAAAAAAAAATGCTGATCCAGGAAATTGGAAATAAAAACAGAAAATCCCACAAAAGTTCATCAGGTCACACAGCATCTGTGAGCCTAAAGGTTGCAGGCTGGTGTCTGTCCCTCCTGTTTGGAACATTTGCTGCCTCCGGTCTCTGGCTGCTATACTTAGAGCATTCATCAGAGGGAGCCCGAGAACAGAATATACACATTAGATAATTTGTTCAGCCCCATAAGGTGTCAAAGGTAATCTTGGATACGGTGATATAAGCGCTGCGAGTGGCGGATTGCAGAGATGCTGGGAGGATATTTGGCCTCTCGATCCTGTTCACATTCATTTGGATCACACCTGATCTGTACCTTCACAGGTTTATCCACCTTATATATCCTTTAATACTCTTGCCTAACAAAAATATATATCAACCCGAAACGTTAACTCTGATTTCTCTCCACAGATGCTGCCAGACCTGCTGAGCTTTTCCAGCAATTTTTGTTTTTGTTTCTAATTTACAGCATTCTTTTGGTTTTTAAAAATATATCAGTCTCAGTTTGGACAGTTTCACAACCGAAGCCCCAATCGTTGCGCTACAGATTTCCATTCAAGTCTGGTGTTCTTCCTGACATCACCCCTGAATGGTCTTGCTGTAATTTTGGGATGATGTTCCCTTTTGTTGGACACCCCCTTTGCAGGAAATAGTTACTCTGCATTTAACCTTATCAGCCACTTGAATCAGCAAACCATCTCATTTAGATCACGCCTTAATCTTGTATATTGGTGGAAATACAAGCCTTGTCTCTGCAACCTGTCCTCAGAATTTAATCTATTTAGAATCATTGAATCCCTACAATGTGGAAGCACGTCATTTGGCCATTGAGTCTACACCAAACCTTCCAAAGGTACCCCATTCCTACCTACCCTATCCCTATAACCCTGCATTTTCCATGGCTAATGCTCCTAACCTACACATCTCCAGACACTATGGGCAATTTAGCGTGGTCAGTCTACACATCTTCGGACTGTGGGAGGAAACCAGAGTATGCAGAGGAAACCCATGCAGACACAGGGAGAATGTGAAAACTCCACACAGATAGTCACCCAAGAGTGGAATTGAACCTGGGTCTCTGGCAGCAGTGCTAACCACTGAACCATCCATATATTGATATAATTCTAGTAAATTTGCACTGTATTTGCTCCTGTGTTAGTTTATTCATAGAACATAGAACCGTACACCACAGTACAGGCCCTTCAGCCCACAATGTTGTGCTGAATTTTTATGCTAAGCCTAAGGTCTATCTAACCTCCACCCCTACCTTATACTATCATCCATATGCCTATCTAATAGCCGCTTAAATGCCCCTAATGAGGCCGACTCCACTACCCTCTCCGGCAATGTATTCCACGCCCCTACCACTCTCTGAGTAAAGTACCTACCTCTGATGTCACCCCTACATCTACCTCCACTCACTTTAAAATGATGCCCCTTCGCATTAGCTACCTCTACCCGAGGAAAAAGTCTCTGGCTGTCCACTGTATCTATACCTCTGATCATTTTGTACACCTCTATCAAGTCACCTCTCATCCTTCGTCGTTTTAAGAGAAAAGGCCTAGCCCTCTCAGCCTTTCCTCGTAAGACCTTCCCTCTATTCCAGGCAACATCCTGGTAAACCTCCTCTGCACCTTTTCCAATGCCACTGCATCTTTCCTGTAATGAGGCGACCAGAAATGGACACCATACTCCAGATGTGGCTGAACTAGGGTTTTGTATAGCTGGAGCATAACTTCACGGCTCTTGAACTCAATCCCTCTATTAATGAAAGCTAACACACCATACGCCTTCTTAACAACTCTATCCACTTGGGTGGCAGCTTTCAGGGAACTGTGAACATAAACCCTGAGATCCCCCTGCTCCTCCACACTGCCAAGAAATTTTCTGTTAACCCTGTATTCTGCTTTCAAATTTGTCCTTCCAAAATGAATCACCTCACACTTTTCAGGGTTAAAGTCCATCTGCCACTTCTCAGCCCAGCTCTGCATTCTATCAATGTCCCTTTGTAACCTAGAACAGCCCTCTGCACTATCCACAACTCAAAGCACCTTCGTATCGTTCGTGAACTTACTAATCCACCCTTCCACTCATACATCCAAATCATTTACAAAAATCACAAGAAGAAGACGATCCAGAACAGATCCTTGTGGTACACCACGTGTGACTGAGCATCATGTTGAGTATTTTCCGTCCACGACCACCCTTTGTCTTCTAAGGGTCAGCCAATTCTGCATCCAATCTGCCAGATTTCCCCCAATCCCATGCCTCCTTACTTTCTGAAGGTGAGGTGCCTAGAAATGACCTTACTGTGGTATATCTCTACAACTGCAGTGTAACTTCCATCCTTTCGTATCCCAGTCCACTTATTTATCCTTTTGTATTCAAGTCCATTTGAGTTAAAGGTTAATGTTTCATTTATCTTTAATTAGATTTGCTTTTCTCTACTAGCTTTTAGTGATTTCTGTACTTTTGTATCCCTAAATACTCTGCTTGTCCACCATTACTGGCTCCTCTCTATTTAGAAAATTGATGATGACAGAGCAAATTTAGAAGAGAGATACTGTTTTTATTTCTATGAAGTAACAAAATCAGAGTGTACCTGATCCAAAACAATATAATGAGATCTTTATTCTATATCTAAACATTTGATTTGATTTGATTTGATTTATTGTAGTCACATGTACTTAAGTACAGTGAAAAGCTTTGTTTTGTGAGCAGTACAGGCAAATCACAGCAAACAAGAACATAGAGATTAAAGGGTGTTAGACAGAGCAAGGCATACAGGTTACACTGTAAAGGTTATGCTGCACAGGAGGTGCACAAAGCAAAATCAATATTAGCAAGACCAACATTATCTGAAGTTAGAGAGTCCATTCATCAGTCTAATAATGGCAGGGAAGAAGCTGTTCTTGAACCTGTTGGTTCTGTATCTTCTGCCTGATGGAACAGTTTATAGGAGAGCATTACTGGTGTAGGAAGGGTCTTTGATGATGTTGGTATCGTTTCCGTGGCAATGAAGAGTGTAAGTGGAGTCCATGGATGCGAGTTGGCTTCTGTGACGTGCACACCATCTTCTGTAGTTTCTTACGGTCCTGGGCAAGTGGTTGCCATACCTGGCCATTATGCACCCAGATAATATGCTTTCCATGGTCCATCTATAAAAGTCAGTAAGGGTCCTTATGAACTTGCCAATTTCCTAAGCCGTGTGAGGAAGAAGAGGCATTGTTATGCCTTCTTGGCCATCGCATCTACATGGGAAGTCCATGAAAGGTGGTCAGTTATCATTACTCCCAGGAATTTGACGCATTTCTGCATCCTCTCTTGCAGTGTTTACTAGGACAGTGTATCAAATGACTTACTTTGTACTCAATCCCTTCTATATCAGAAATAAAAACAGAAAATGCTGGAGAATCCAGCACATCAGCAGGTCTGGCAGCATTTGAGGAGAGAGGAATAGAGATAATGGGCTGAAAATCTTAGTCTTTTTTGCTAAGTGTGAATTGCATTGAGTGTTTTCGAGAGTTTTTCATGGTGGGCCCTAGTGAGATTTCTCGCTGTATCTTACCAAACACTTCTCATTAAGTAACTACCTGCCCTGATGGTGCCCTCTTATCCAAATCTTGCCCCATGCAATTCCCAGAACAACTCACCACTCAGCAGATATCCACCGAAAGACTAATGTGCACCTGGACCAGTGTTGGTAGTCGCAGGTACCTTTCACTAGCATCATAATGACACAGCAGCCACAAAGCCATACTGCTCACTGTATATTACAGGCATTCCCTTGTACATGCAATTCCTCTTTATCATACTAGTCTCTCCTTAAACAGTATTCCACGTAGCTTACCTTCTGCTCCTAGCTCTCATCTACTAGACATGGCTGTCAATCACATCCTGTCTGGCTTGTAATGCCTGATGCACTTGAGCTGTGTCATGCACAAAGACAGCTGCCTCCTCCTCAGTGTCCTCATTTTCATCCTCCTTGGAAATCTGCTCCCATTCACCTGGTCCCTCAGCATCCAGTTCATCACCTTATTGCCTGCTCCAATGGTGCAGGAGGGCCACTCCAGATTGGTCCAAGTAGCAGAACCACACTTTCAGCAGCCCCATTATCATGGACTTGCTCACAGCATGTGCACCAACCTGGTGAAGGCGCCACTCCAGCTCAGTGACCAACACATTGCATCAAAACAGGAGTGTCTGCATCCCATCCCAGACCTATATCAATCATTAAACTGATCATTGAATTCAGTAAGAGTACATTGTCATATTTACATACAATGAAACGATGTTCCCTTCATCCCACTCTTGAAAGTTTCACAAGAGAAGGAACAAATTTGCCCAGCATTTTCCTCCTTTTAACTCATTGCCACTAACTTCTGCATCGCTGAATAGCAATGTTAAATTTGGAAACGTGATGCAATAGTGTGACGCAAGTCAGTTTTGACTAGCATGTACAGAATAAGCATGTTCACCCTGCATACATTGCAAATGGGTGAAAAAATGATTGCAATGAAATGTTACTGGACTTTGCAAATGTGTGCTTCATGTACATGCTCCATCACTGCCCTAGAGTCCAGTGAATGTGGATCCTGCACTTACTGCCCATTAAAGTGATCCTCATTCAGCCCCTGGCATTATTCCAGCAATTTCCAGTTACATCTTGTATCTAGACAACAGCAAGTCAAGACAAGGAACACAGCTCACGGTGGACATTATCAGCTCTGGGCTCTGCCTGGTCACCAGATACATAAGAATGTAAGAACAGGAGCAGATGTAGGTCACCTGGCCCTTCAAGCCTGCTCAGCCCTTCATTAAGATCATGGCCGATCTTTTCGAGGCCTCAGTTCCACTTAACCACCCTCTCACCATAACTCTTAATTCCTTTACTATTCAAAAAAATTATCTATCTCAGCGTTAAGAACATTGAATGAGGAAGCCTCAACTATTTCACTGGGCAGGGAATTCCACAGATTCTCAACCCTTTGGGTCCTCCTCAATTCAGTCCTAAATCTTGTCCCGCTAATTTTGAGGCTATGCCCTCTTGATTTACTTTCACCTGCCAGTGGAAATGACCTCACTGCTTCTATCTAGTTCCTTCACAATTTTATATGTTTCTATAAGATTCCTCCCTCATTCTTCCAAATTCCAGTGAATAAAATCCCAGTCTATTCAGCCTGTCCTCATAAGCCAACCCTCTTAACTCTGGAATCAACTTCGTGAATCTCCTCTGCACCCTTTCCAGTGCCAGCACATCCTTTCTCAAGTAAGGAGACCAAACCTGCACGCTGTACTCCAAGTGTGGCCTCACCAGGATCCTATACAGCTGCAACATAACCTCCCTGCTTTTAAACTTAATCTCTCTAGCAATGAAGAACAAAATTCCAGTTGCCTTCTTAATTACCTGTTGTACCTGCAAACAAACCTTCTGTGATTCATGCTCAAAGACACCCAGGTCCATCTGCACAGCAGTATGCTGCATTTTTTTATTGTTCAAGAAATAGTCCCTTTTACTGTTACTCCTACCAAAATGGATGACTTCACATTTAACGATATGGAATTCCATCTACCAGACCTTCACATACTCACTTAAATTATCTATATCCCTTTGCGTACTTTCAGAGTCCTCTGCACACTTTGCTCTACCACTCATCTTACTGTCACACACATTTATCCTCACTCTTTACTTCCTATTAGTTACCCAACCCTCAATACATGCCAATGCATTGCCTCTAACATCTTGTGCCTTTATCTTATGCAGCAGCCTTTTGTGCGGCACCTTGTCGAATGCCTTTTGGAAATCCAGATACACCACATGTACTGGATCCCTATTGTCCACCGTGCTCGTAATGTCTTCATAGAATTCCAGAAAATTAAACCGAGCATGACCTGCCTTTCATGAATCCATGCTGTGTCCACCCAATGGGGCAATTTCTATCTAGATGTCTTACTATTTCTTCCTTGATGATAGATTCAAGCATTCTCCCCACTACAGAAGTTAAGCTAACCGGTCTATAATTCCCCATCCTTTTTTGGACATTGGCTGTTTTCCAATCTGCTGGAACTGCCTCAGAGTCCAGCAAATCCAGGTACCTCCCCTGAGCCTCCATGTTCTCTTTTACCTTATATTATCATAAAAGCCTGTTTCCACCTCTTGTGCAATTAGAATAGAATCCCTACAGTGTGGAAACAGGCCCTTTGGCCCAACAAGTCCACACCGATCCTGACAGCATCCCACCCAGACCCATCACCCTATAACCCACCTAATCTACACATCCCTGAACACTATGGGCAATTTATCATGACCAATCCACCTAGCCTGCACATCTTTAGACTGTGGGAGGAAACCAGAGCACCCAGAGGAAACCCACGAAGACACAAGGAGAATGTGCAGACTGCACACAGACAGCCACCCAAGGGTGGAATCAAACCCGGGTCCCTGGTGCTGTGAGGCAGCAGTGCGAGCCACTGAACCTTGCCAAACGCCATGTTGTTCAAGCCCCTAAAGATTGTGCCCAACATTTCAAGTCCAACGATTGAACAGGGTTGTGAAATGGTGGTTTTTAAGCTGTTGACAGAGGGGGAGGAGGTACGAGTGGAACAAATAGTGAGTCTGCCAGAACACAAGACAAAGGGGGTGCTAGTCATACTAGCTGACAGCTCCAGAAGTAAAATATTTGTTAATGATAGATATGAATAATCAGAAATATATTGGTTTTGCTGAGAGCAAACCCATATAAACAAGATACTAAAGATAGGTGGAGGGCTGGGGGAAGGGAATGGAGTGAAAAATGAGGATAGTGTTCCTGCTCTAAAGTTGTTGAATTAAATGTCAAGTCCTGAGGCATGTAATGTGCCTAAGTGGAAAAGGAGGAGTTGTTTCTCCAGCAAGTTTGGCTTAGCTGGAAGCAGAAATGGCCAGCAACCGGAAAGTCAGGGTCATTCTTACTGTTAGCCAGAGGCTACAGAGAGATAGAGAGAGAAGAAAAGATACAAGCTGCTGAAATTGCTGCCTGGGAAAAAGTTAGCCAGAAGCTGCAGAAAGATAAAGAGAGAGGGAGAGGGGTACCAGCAGCCAACATTGCTAACAGAAGGTACTGAATGTAAAGGTGCTGACACATAGAAAGAAGCAGCTTGTGAACTAAAAATGACCTGCACCCAGGTGCTAGTTTGAGCCAATTTAAACCAGTTTGAATTAACTAAGTTCTGCAAAAAGTAAGAAAGATGAGGTAATGCAAAAGCCTTTTTGGGTGAGAAATAATGAGGTAATGGTACCTAAGTGTCTGGGCCAGGGCCAATAAGGTAAAGGCATGCAATAAGTGAATTAACCTGAGCCAGAAGGAAGAGGACAGCACGACTTGAGAGAGATAAGAGGAAGAATAAAAAGAAGATCCTCCGTGTGTGCAGCCAGCGAAAACTCCAGAGACCAACCATCACAGAAGCAGACTCTACGTCAAAGGTGTGGTGACGACATTGAGTGCAGCGCCCGGACAGCGTCAGCCCTCGTCAGCAGCAGCAGCTATTCTGGTCGGATATTAGCTTTTATATTCTGTGACTACTTGGGGAGTGTCAGAGGACTCTAGTGGGTGTATAAGGAGGTCCTAGTTCAGTTTGTGGGAAAATATATAAGGTCTAGTTTTGTGATAAAAGCAATTAAGGAAAACATGTCTTGTTTAATACACAAATAAAGTAATTTGTGAGGTTACGAGAGTTGACTGTTCTCCTCTCTGTATAAGCCGATAACTGGAGCTGGTGTTCTCTGGGGTCCTGGCAACGTTATGGACAGAGTGGAGGTGTTCCACTAATTGGCCACCCAGGTTTCATTTAGTGTTGCCGACGTAAAGGAAATAAGATGGTGAGCAGAAAATACAGGACTCAAATGAAAAAAGTGCAAATAAATTGCTGCTTTGCTGAGGTGGTGTGTACAGGGCCTTGGTTGATGAGGAGGGAGGAGGTAATTGGCTGGGTGCTACACCTTCTGTGGTTGCATGATAAGGTGTCATGATGGAGTGAGGAAATGTTAGGAGAGACAAAGGAGTAAACCAAGGTGTTGCTGAGGGAATAGTTCCTGTGGAATGATACCCGAGAAGGAGAGGGGAAAGTGTTTTGGTGGAGGTGGAAATGGCAGAGAATGATTCTTTGAATGTAAAGGCTGATGAGATGGAAAGTGAGGAGAATGGGAATCCTGTCATTGGTCGTGAGGGCAGGGAAGACGTGAAGGCAGAAGTTCAGGAAGTTAGTTGAAAACAGCTGAAAGCCCTGACAATGATGTAGGGGTAGATTCCTTGGTCGACCCATAAAGGTATTTTGGACACACCGCTGTGGAAGGTAACATCATCAGAACAGATGCAACTGAGATGAAGAATCTAGGAGAATGGAATGGAGTCCTCTAACAGGAAGCAATATGTGAGGAACTGTGTTCAAGGTAATTATGGGGGTCAGCGGGTTATGCACTTGATGTTGGTGGACTGCTGAACCTCAGAAATGGAAACTGAGAAGTCAAAAAAGGCAGGGAAGTATCAGAGATAGACCAGGTGAAAGAGAGAGAAGGATGAAAATTGGAAGAAAAGTTGATTAATTTTTCCAATGCAGGGAAAGAGCAAGAAGCAGCACCGATGATGCATTGATGTTGTAGGAAAGTGGCCTGTTAGGACTGGAACAAGGCGTGTTCTACATGCCCCATAAAGGGAACACAAGCTATAACTGAGATCCCCGCACATACCCATAACCATACCTTTGACTTGGATAAAGTTAGATGAGTTAAAGGAGAAATTTTTCAAAGTGAGAACAAGCTGATCCATTTGAAGGAGGATAGTGGTGGATGGCGACTGTTCAGTCCTCTTTCAAGGAAGAACATCCTGATGAGGGATAGATTTGTAGAGAGATTGTACATCCATTGGGAAAGGAAATGGCTGGGGCCTGGAAATTGGAAATTATGGAACTGACGTAAAGCATTAGACAGTCATGAATGTAGTGGCAAGAGACTGAACAAGGGGGAATAATATGGAATTACAATTGGAACAAATAGGTTTTGGTTGGGCAGGAAGAGGCTGAAACAATGGGTCTGCCAGGGCAGACTTGCTGATAGATTGTGGGACGAGGTGGAAGCAAGTTGTGAGGGGTTGAGGGACTATGAGGTGGTAAGCTGTGGAGAGGAGACCTCTAGAGGAGATGAGGTCAGTAACAGTCCTGGAAACAACAATTTTACGTTCAGTAGTCAGATCCAGGGGCAGATAGAAAGGGCTGTCAGACAGTTGGCGCTCAGTCTCTGCAAGATAGCATATCTGCCCTATGAATGTTTAATAGGACAATATAGAGGAAAGTTTACTTCACAGCTACTCAATGATTTTCCATTGTCTGGTGTAGGCACTTCCAGGATCACTGGAAAGTGCAGTGGATTCCAGGAAGACGAGGAAGCCATTGAGACCCTCAATACATTTCACTATTCACAGTTATGGTTAATCTGCATCCTAATTCTTAAGAAATATTGACATTGGTTCCCTCAACCTAACTTCGATCATAGAATAATCCATCCAACCTGGAATGTCTTTAGTGACACCAGGGCTGAGATTCTGCTAGCCTTTGAATAGTTGCTGGGAGACAGAAGACACTAACAGCACCAGCATGGTCCAAATTTGCAGGCTATCCCAGGCCCAAATCTGTATTAGACAGTGATTGATGTTCTGATCTGCCTGCTCTGCATACCCCCAGCACATAAATTGTACACCCTTGCTCGCATCTTCCTAAGACAGCAGACAAATGCGCCCAGCACCTTTTTAAAAAATTTCAGACATATTCATAAAAACATCTTTATATTTATACATAGTCAATGAAGTAGTTCGGTTCTGTACAGTAGCATATAGAGAAACAAACAGTGAAGTTTGTCTCTATCCAATAAACAAACCGAAGGCATTTCTTACTTTATTTACATATATTTTAGGCACGGTTGTTGGGGGGTTGGTGGGTAGGGGTCTGATACCTGAATAGCCCCCATTTAACTTCAGCTGGAAGACCTCAGACAGTGGTCTTTCCCCACTGAGCCTTGGTGGCAGCTGCCCCAAGCTTTAGTGCGTCCCTCTGCACATAGTCCTGGACCTTGGAATGTACCAGTCTGCCACGCTTCGTCGAGGCTAACCTCTTGCTCTGGAAGACCAACAAGTTTCAGGCAGAACAAAGAGTGTCTTTTACCGAGTTGATGGTGCTCCAGGAGCAGTTGATATTTGTCTCGATGTGTGTCCATTTTCATGACACCTGGATTCTACTGATGCTAAAACTGGTGACACTGTGGAGCCAAGTTTTGTGGCCTGTATATTTCTCTGTTGTATTTATTTCTGCTTGACTGGATATCTTTTGCTTTCTCCATGGGATTACTTCAAACTGAAGGAGTGCCTCATTTTGTATTTGGTGTAGGGGGTTCAAAGTGAGCAAATTGAATGTGCTTCAGGCAGCTGGTTCTAACCTGTCGACTTCCACATTTCAATTCAGTGCGCTAGGCCGAATGTGAGAAGCCACTTGAGAGGCAAGTTGTCAATTTCGATATATTAGTTACTTAATCAGACCAGTATTAATATTATTTTTGGAATTTAACTGTGGGTTCATGGGTTTTACAGGCTTCCCAGAACTCACCAGTGAAATGGCAAGGGATAAGGCTGAAGACATGACTTAGAAAGATGCTAATAATTAAGGAAGAGGGGCAGCTAACTTTTTGCCTGAACAGCACAACATCCTGCTCCTCACAGATCTGCCACTTTCCACGGAAGGGGAGATAAGCAGAGAGATGCAGCTTTCAGGCGTCCATACCAACAACAGACAGAAAATATCCTTCCTTGGTATGTTAAAACACCGGTGCTGCAGGAGGTTCAGGAACTTACATCAGGAAGTGGTAGATACCTGTATCAGGTTGGAACCAGACCCACTGCCAGATAGATCTGGTAGCTACTTTCTTATTGTTGGGATGCTTTCATTCTGTCAGTCCATCTTCTCATTTATTACACACCCTTCATTTCTCTTGAAAAACTGGCAGTCCATGCTGTGCATTGGTACACTTATTCAGTGTTGTTAGGGAAAGAGTTCCAGTAATTTTGTCCAGTGACAGTAAAGGAGGCCAATACAGCTCCAAGACAAAATGATTTGTACTTGGAGCAGAATTCACAGAAAGTGAGTATAATCTTCTGTCCCTTGTCCTACTGCCCTTGTCCTTCAAGGTGATAGAGGTCATAGGATTGGTAATTTCTATCTAAGAGCTGAGAGGAATTACTCCAGTGCATAGTATACACTGTATTGAATCATGGAATAATTACAAGAAGAATGCCATTCGGTCCATCATCCCTATACCACTCCTGATAAAGATAATCTACCTATTCCCACGCCCCTGCTTTTTCCTGTAGCTGCACAATACTTTTTCTTCAGCTAATTATTCGGCTTCCTTCTGAAAGCCATGAATTATTTTTCCTTTGCTATACACCTCAGCAATGCATTCCAGATCCTAGCCTCTCGCTATGGTAAAATATGGTAAAATGTTCTCCCCTATTTCACATTTCTTTTTTGTCATCTTAAATCTATGCCCTCTTGTTCTTGATCCTTCCATCAACAGGATTTCTTATCAAATCTGTCTAGACTTCTAATGATTTTGAATACCTACACCAAATCTCTTTTTAATCTTTTTTTCTGTAAGGAGAACAACCTGACAGGTTCTTCAATTCATCTACATAACTGAAGTTCCTCATAGTCATGGAACCATAGTCATGAATCTTTTTCCGTACCTCTATAATGCCTTTGTACAGTGCATTTTACAGAATTAGATACAGTATTCCAGAATCCTGTTAGCTGTACTAATGTACTGCATTCTGAACCTGGCTTGCCAATTTCAATTATTTGTGTCCATATACATCTCAAATTTCTTGTTTCAGTATTCCCTTTGAATTGTACCTTTATTTTGTATTGTCTGTCTTTGTTGTTAGTACAAAATGTATCAATTCATGCTCTGTGCATTAACTTTCATCTTCCACTTAATCACCCACTCTGCCAGACTATGTCCTCATGAAATTTGTCATTATCCATCTCACAGTTCACATTACTTGAGGTGTCGACAAATTTTGAAATTTTGCCCCATACACCTAGGTCTGAGTCCCAGTTAGATAGCAAGAAAACAGGAATCCTAACAGCTACCTTTGGGGAACCCACTGCTTACCTTCTGTCCTTCAGTCGAAAATAGAACCAAGTTTCTGTATCTTGTTGCTCAGTCAAGTTTATATACATTCTACTAGTGTCCCTTTATTTCATGGTTCTTACTCTGCTGACAAACCTGTTGCCATCAAATGCCTTTTGGAAATCCATAGATCAACTGTATTATCCTTGTTGACCCCCTTTGCTACTTCACCAAAAAAACTCAGCAAATGTGGCAACCAGCAGGTAACATTAAAGAAGAAAGCCAAGGTACACAGAGAGTTGGGAGTGGCTGATAGCAATGAGGTAAGAAATAGTAAGGTATTAGGAAGAGCCAGAGTACAAGGAATATAATAAGTTCTAAGTTAGGTTTATTGTGCACATTTGTGAATGCACAAAGTGTGGTAAATGAGATTGGTGAGTCACAGGCAGAGATAGCTATCTGGGAATGTGATGTCATGGTGATAATGATGATGTGGCTCAGCAAATGAAAGAGGAAAGTTGGTTAAATGTAATAGGGCCTCTGGCAACAGGTAGAAATGGTGAGTGAGGGCGCTGGGCATGGCAGCTTAAGAAATCGAGCAGATCAATCTCTTGAGAAAAGACCGTTTTTGGAAGGAAGATGCCTTATGGACAGAGGATGAAACAAGCAAATGATGTCCTCAACCAGATATGAACTGCAGGCATAATTCCATGTAAATACTTTGTTTTCCTAGTTTAACCTTAATTTCCCTTCAAGTTTGTACCTAATCCAGTGGAATAAGGAATCTCTGTCTCGTGATCTTCAGGTCATGCATGTGCTTAAATCTCTCATTGCATTTCTGGAGGATTCCACAGCACAGGTATCAAGTCATTGTTAGTCAAGGACGGTACTACGGTGGCAGAAAGGACGTTTGATGAGGACTCGTCTACTGAGGTAGTATGGGCTGAGGCTAGAAACAGAAAAGGAGAGGTCACCCTGTTGGGAGTTTTCTATAGGCCTCCGAAAAGTTCCAGAGATATAGAGGAAAGGATTGCAAAGATGATTTGGATAGGAGCAAAAGTAACAGGGTAGTTGTTATGGGGGACTTTAACTTTCCAAATATTGACTGGAAACGCTATAGTTCGAGTATTTTAGATGGTTCAGTTTTGTCCAATGTGTGCAGGAGGGTTTCCTGACACAGTATGTAGATAGGCCAACAAGAGGCGAGGCCACATTGGATTTGGTACTGGATAATGAACCAGGCCAGGTGTTAGATTTGGAGGTAGGTGAGCACTTTGGTGATAGTGACCACAATTCGGTTACGTTTACTTTAGCGATGGAAAGGGATAGGTATATACAGCAGGGCAAGAGTTACAGCTGGGGGAAAGGCAAGTATGAGGCGACTAGGCAAGATTTAGGATGCATAGGATGGGGAAGGAAACTGCAGGGGCTGGGCGCAATTGAAACGTGGAGTTTGCTACTGCGTGTCCTTGATAAGTATGTACCTGTCGGGCAGGGAGGAGGTGGTCGAGCGAGGGAACCGTGGTTTTCTAAAGAAGTTGAATCTCTTGTCAAGAGGACGAAGGAGGGTTATGTAACGATGAGGCGTGAAGGCTCAGTTAGGGCGCTTGAGAGTTACAAGTTAGCCAGGAATGACCTAAGGAGAGAGCTAAGAAGAGCCAGGAGGGGACATGAGAAGTCTTTGGCAGGTAGGATCAAGGAAAACCCTAAAGCTTTCTATAGGTATGTCAGGAATAAAAGAATGACTAGTGTAAGATTAGGGCCAGTCAAGGAGAGTAGTGGGAAGTTGTGCGTGGAGTCCGACGAGATAGGAGAGGCGCTAAATGAATATTTTTCATCAGTATTCGCACAGGAAAAAGACAATGTTGTCGAGGAGAATACTGAGATACAGGCTATTAGACTAGACGGGATAGAGGTTCATAAGGAGGAGGTGTTAGCAATTCTGGAAAGTGTGAGAATAGATAAGTCCCCTGGGCCGGACGGGATTTATCCTAGGATTCTCTGGGAAGCTAGGGAGGAGATTGCAGAGCCTTTGGCTTTGATCTTTATGTCGTCATTGTCTACAGGAATAGTGCCAGAAGACTGGAGGATAGCAAATGTTGTCCCCTTGTTCAAGAAGGGGAGTAGAGACAACCCTGGTAATTATAGACCAGTGAGCCTTACTTTGGTTGTTGGTAAAGTGTTGGAAAGGATTATAAGAGATAGGATTTGTAATCATCTAGAAAGGAATAATTTGATTAGGGGTAGTCAACACGGTTTTGTGAAGAGTAGGTCATGCCTCACAAACCTTATTGAGCTCTTTGAGAAGGTGACCAAACTGGTCGATGAGGGTAAAGCGGTTGATGTGGTGTATATGGATTTCAGTAAAGCGTTTGATAAGGTTCCCCATAGTAGGCTATTGCAGAAAATTCGGAGGCATGGGATTGAGGGTGATTTAGTGGTTTGGATCAGAAATTGGCTAGCTGTAAGAAGACAGAGGGTGGTGGTTGATGGGAAATGTTCATCCTGGAGTTCAGTTACTAGTGGTGTACCGCAAGGATCTGTTTTGGGGCCACTGCTGTTTGTCATTTTTATAAATGACCTGGATGAGGGCATAGAAGGATGGGTTAGTAAATTTGCGGATGACACTAAAGTCGGTGGAGTTGTGCATAGTGCAGAGGGATGTTGCAGGTTACAGAGGGACATAGATAAGTTGCAGAGCTGGGCTGAGAGGTGGCAAATGGAGTTTAATGCGGAAAAGTGTGAGGTGATTCACTTTGGAAGGAGTAACAGGAATACAGAGTACTGGGCTAATGGTAAGATTCTTGGTAGCGTGGATGAGCAGAGAGATCTTGGTGTCCATGTGCATAGATCCCTGAAAGTTGCCACCCAGGTTGATAGGGCTGTTAAGAAGGCATACGGTGTGTTAGGTTTTATTGGTAGAGGGATTGCGTTTCACAGCCATGAGGTCATGTTGCAGCTGTACAAAACTCTGGTGCGGCCGCACTTGGAGTACTGCGTACAGTTCTGGTCACCGCATTATAGGAAGGATGTGGAAGCATTGGAAAGGGTGCAGAGATTTACCAGAATATTGCCTGGTATGGAGGGAAGGTCTTATGTGGAAAGTCTGAGGGACTTGAGGCTGTTTTCGTTAGAGAAGAAGGTTAAGAGGTGACTTAATAGAGACATACAAGATGATCAGAGGATTAGATAGGGTGGACTGTGAGAGCCTTTTTCCTTAAATGGTGACGGCTAGCATGAGGGGACATAGCTTTAAATTGAGGGGTGATAGATATAGGATAGATGTCAGAGGTAGGTTCTTTACTCAGAGAGTAGGAAGGACATGAAATGCCCTGCCTGCAACGGTAGTAGACTCGCCAACTTTAAGGGCATTTAAATGGTCATTGGATAAACATATGGATGATAATGAAATAGTGTAGGTTAGATGGGCTTCAGATTGGTTTCACAGGTCGGCGCAACATCGAGGGCCAAAGGGCCTGTACTGTGCTGTAATGTTCTATGTTCTATGTTCTATGAAAGGCCCCTGGGTGAGATAGAGTCCGTGGTGAAGGATTTGAAACTGACAATGTCCATGAGGGAGTCTGAACCTGCTCTAATATTGTGGGATGCTCAGGCATTGGTTGTTCAGACCTTTAGGCTAAACCCAGTCAGACACTTCCCATTTGTGTTCTGTTGATGGTACAAAGAAAGGAAGCATGTTAAAAATCCGATGATCTGGTTACTGAAGACTGGATTGAGATGCATAACTGTCATCCAGGATCCTAATTGCAGGCAAAGCTGTGATGTTTGTGATGGAGCATCTGTGTGGGCAGCAATGATCTGGTGGTGTTATTGCTAGACTATTGGCCTGGAGACCAGGTAAAGTTGTGGGGATCTCGGTTCAAATTCCCACCATGGCAGATGGTAGAATCTGAATTCAATAAAAATCTAGAATTAAGATTTTAATGATGACCATGAAACTGGTGTCAATTGTCAGGGAAAAATCCATCTGCTGTACTAATAGGCTTTGGGGAAGGAAACGGTTGTCCTTATCTGATCTGGCCCCCAGGCAATTAAGGATCAGCAATAAATGCTGGCCTGGCCAGTGATGCCCATATCCCGTGAATGAATAAGTGGAAAAATAACCTTTGAGCTCTTCCAGTCTGTCCTGATTTATACTTTTCATAGCCTGAGGTTGTTGTTAGTACATGAACTGATCAATACTCCAGTGAAAATAATGAAGTTGAAACTACCCATGGTGTTGCAGTCGGACATGTTAAGACATTCCATGCATCCTTGGAAAGCATGGAAAGGTGATTGCTATGAGCAGCACACAATGAGATTGATAGATGGGTCTCAGGAGTGTTTCACCTTGCTGCATATACTCATGATGTATCAACCTGTACAGGACCTTAGAATAGTTCAAGTAGCAGTTTTTAAGTTCTTTTACCTATCTGCCAGCTGTCTCCTGGTTGACACAGGACTTGCTACAGCATCACATGTAACAGAGCTCCAACTTAGTGTAATCTGGGAGTCATCCTCAACAGTGTGGGAAAAAAAGGTAGGCTACCCTACAGATCACCAGTGTCAATTACACAGTTTACCTCCATCTATGAATGTCCATTGGTGTCCTTAAACATGCAACTGTTGTGGACAGTTAACCAACTCAGAAAGACATCTTTAACTTAATTTCAAAGATGGCTATTGGCAATTTGGAGAAGACCCAGAAGAGGCAGCTTGTTTCCATTCTCACCAAATATGGAACCACTTTTAGTAAGGGTGGTGATTACCGAGTATTATGACTTGGTGAACTGCAAGATTGTGACTAAGATGACCATCTAGTAAAAATCCCTTAGTGCTAGATCCCACCATGTCACTGGGAGAAGTCCAAGACTGCTTAAAGAAGACTTTGGAGCAAGGTGTCACCTGAGAGTCTGTATGCTTTCTCACATAGTCCTTATGAGGAAGAAAGATGGAAACCTAAGGATCTGTATTCATTACTGGGCAGTCGACATAAAAACTCATAACAATGCTTGCCTTCCAACTGAGGAAGCATTACAAGTTCTCAAAGATGCAAAGTATTTCTGTATTCTTGTTTTCATTCATGGTTATAACCAGCTTCCCATTGCTAAACAAGACAGAGAAAAGCTAGCATTCCAAAAGAGCACCAAGGGACTTTACCTATACAAAAGAATATTGTTTGGACTTTGTATTGTGCGATGGACCTTAATTTCCAATCCCTCCTTGTGTGTTTGGACAATATACACATCTTCAGCTTGGCATTTGAGGAGACCCTTGAAAGACTAGAACCATCTTAGCCAACTTGTCACAGCTTAACTTGAAAGCCAAACCAGAGAAGTACAATTTTTTTCAGACATTAATATGTTATTTTGTGGACTTTATTACCAAGGAATACATTATTCCAGTTAGAAAGGTGAGAAAACCTGAGCAGTGGAGGAATGGCCCAGGTCTAAGACAGAGAGAGAACATTGTGGATTTCTTTGTCCAGTTGATTACTGAAGGAGGTCTGTGTAAAACCATGCATGATGTCTGATGCATTACTTCACAATTTGGTGAGGAAATCAGTGGATGCTAAAGGTGTGTTGGGGGTTGGGGCTGGGGAAGAATGTTTAATAAGCAGTGTTACTTTTCAGAGCAAGAAGTTGGATTCCCATATGAGGTTCCTTTGTATCTTCAAGATGAATCTTGTCCAATCATTTGTCCTTAGCTACACAGATTTCCATCTCCCTTTTTACTGGAAAGCAATGCCAGTTTCCTTGGCCTAGAAGCAGTGATGTCTCAGATTCAAGGTCAGAAGAAAGTATCATTTATGTCAGTCAAACTCTCAAGGTGAATGAAAGAAATATGGAGAATTACTCCATTATGAAAGTCAAACTGTTAAGATTGGGGTAGACTATTTTCCAGAAGTTCAGAGATCTTCTGACTAGGTTTGATGTGTCTACCAACAAGAACCACTTAGGCTTTTCTCAAATGTCTACCAGGCCAGGAGCAACAGAGACCCAATGGGCCGCCAAACTTGTTTTGATTCCAGATCTGGTGCAGGTCTATCAAATGTAATGAAAGTGCTGATGTCCTTAGTCAGAAGGCTGACCACAGGAAATGATGCATCCCTGCCCGGTTGTAGGGGTCTGTGGCTGATGCCTTGCAATTCAGCAAGTCAAAGGCATCATTCCAACTCCTGATTCTCTCTGACATCCAGACTAAGATTCAGTGGAGTGTCACCAATGCACTTATGAATGAAATCCAAACCAGGGTCCAGACAGGGACAACCAGCTGTAGTTTGACCTTTGCCATCTATCCTGAAAGAGGATCTAGACAGTTTCATTTGATTGACACAGGGCATCAGTAGATTGCACCAATTGCCCAATGTTCACCAACTCAGTGTCAACTGATGAAGGAGTTGATACAGGCACGAAACTGTTCAAGTGCTGGAAGACGATTGGAGAGGAGGATGGAATCCTCTATCAGCTGGTTCATGACAAGGGGAGAATGGTGAAGCAACTCAACCTTCAAATGTCAAATCTTGGTAGCAATTTGTGATAAAGGAGGACACAACTGCCCTGACCAGACAGCAGGGTTAATGGCCTGGGATACCTGCTGGTGTTGACGACTACATTCAAAATTGTGAGAGATATACTTTGACCGAAGCAAGGAATTGACTTCACTGAACCATGGGATCTACGGTTGTCAAGAAATCTCTAGAAGTCCTTGGAATGGACTTTATGGTTGTTGACCTCAGTAGTAACAGGGCTAAGCACACGCTTGTGCTCAAGGATATCTTTGCCAAGTTCAAGTAGTTCATTCTCACCCATGATCAAAAAGCATCATCAATGGTCAGAATGATTTTATTGATTGCTTGTCCATTTTTGGTGTTCTTTGTCAGAGTCACCATGATTAGGGCAGAACTGCAAGAGCTCAATTCTACAGGAACTTTATAAGATCTATGGCAGTACCATGAGTCATATCTTCCCCTATCGTCCAGAGGGTAATGGACAATATGACTGATTCAATCGTACTCTGCATGACCATCTGTGCACTTTGCCTCCCGAGTGTAAACAAAATTGGCCTGAGTACCTTCCAGAGCTGGTTTATGTTTACAATAGCACCCCACACTCATCCACAGGCTGTTCTCCACACTAAACCTTTTTTGGGTGAGACCCAGTCCTTCCTATTGACCATATTCGTGGGCTCAGAACATCTCCTGATGGAGATGTCGAGGTCAATGAGTGGAAGGCTGAGCTCACACTAAGCTAAGCCAGACATTGGATAAGAGGACCTAGAGAGAATGGCTGAGAAGCAAACCTTTGCAAACCTGACAGGAACAACTTTCCAATCAATGAAATAGTGTACCTCTGAAGTTGCATTATCAGCGGTCACAGTAAGATACAGGATGTCTGTGATCTTGAATTCCATGGAGTCATCAAGCAGATAGACACTGGTGGCTATGCCTATGTTGTTGAACTGCTTGCCAGAGGGCAGTATCAGAAACTGGCTCACAGAATGGAGCCATGTGGGGCTAAAAGTCTGATAGATGATGTGGAGACAAGCAGCTCACTCAGTGGTATTGTGCAACTTGAAGCCTGAGCAAAAGACGGCTTGAACGAAGTGGATTGGGACAATGATGAGGAACTTTGGAGTGATCTCTGTGTTGTGAATCTAGAGGGTGCAATGAGTGGATAGCTGAGCATTAGACTAAGCTAAACCAAGCACTCGGAATGGTATCCAATAGGACCGAGAGAGAAGGGCTAAGAAGAAAAATGGCAATTGATCGCAAACCTGACAGGACTGACCTTTCAATGAATGCAGGGGTATTCCTTTGAGGCCTATTCCAGCCCAGGAAGATGGCACAGGGATAACTTGCTACTGATGGCAACTAAAGAAACAGGTGCAGCCATTCATACGGCTCCTGGAGATCTGACCATTCCATGCCCCACTGTGGGTGATCTGCCTCAGAGCCTGGATCCAATAGAAAGTACTAGCTCAGTTAAAAAGCTGAGAAGGTCCTCTCAAGCAAATGATGGATTTCACCCCAGCCCTTATCATTTGCCCAGATATGAAATGTAAGCAGAGAATGCTGCCACTAATGTGGACTGAAAATTCCATGCCATCATAGTGCAGTCAAACCTACTGATCACTGCTGAATAAATGGTCACTATGTGCCATGTGTAGTTGTCAGACAGTCAAGCCTCAAGGAAGGAAGTATGCAGTGGAGCCTTCAGCAGCAGTTGTCGACAGTGAGAGAAGGCACCAAGCAGAGGATTTTAGATAGTCAAGTGGAAGAAAAGGTGTCTTTGGGAAAATGAAGTCTCATGGAGAGAAGGAAAGACAAACAAAGGATTTCATCAACTAGGTGTGAACTATAGGCTTTGATCTGTGTAAATATTTTGTTTTCCTTGTTTAATTCTTTTTTCTCATGTTTGTAATGATCTGATGCCATTGGAATGTAGAATCCCTGCTTCATGATCTTCAGGCTGTCCATGTACTTAAATCTTTTGAGACTTTAATAAATCAATGCTGTTTCTTCTTAATGAACCCACATTGATCCAAGTGTCTGCTAATTTTGAGCCATAGTATTGCTGCCAAAAACTTCCTACACCAAGTTTAAACTGGCCGGCCTGTAGTTGTTGAACTTATCCATACATCCTTTTTGAAAATTTAAATTCTCCAGTCCTCTGGCTGCCTCTGGATCGAAGGAGTGTTATAAGATTATGGCCAGTGCCTTTGGGCCAGTGCCTCTGCAATTTCCACATTTACTCTCTTCAGCATACCTGCATGCATTTCATCCAGCCTGAGTGACTTATTAGCTTCAAGTACAGGAAGCTTAGTTGAGATCTCCTGTTTATTATTTTTTCTCACTCCATCCAAGTATCTCAATTACCCCTTCTTTCAGCTTGTCATGGGCAGCATCTTCCTTGATAAACACAGAGTGCTGATTGGGCATCTCAAGCCTGCCACTTTTCTCCATGTGTAAATCCCTTTTTAGGTTCTTATTTGACCTTACTTCTCCTTACCACCATTTTACTCATTGTATGTCTATATAAGAATTTCTTTTTTGTGTTGGCTCCAAGTCTCTCCTCATTATTATCACTTTTCTTCTCTCATTGTTTTTCTACTTCCCCTCTGAACCTTTTAAATTCAATTAGATCCCAGTTTTATGACCCAGCTAATGTCTGTCTCATGTACCCTTTTTCAACTTCATCTTACTCTCTATTTCTCCTGTCATCCAGAGAGCTGTCGATCTATTAGCCCTGCCTGTACCCTTATGGAAATATGCCTTTATTATTTTCTATCTCTGAACTATCTCCTCTTTAAAGGCAGCCCATTTCTCCCGTATGTCTGCGAACTGTAGATTCCAGATTGGGCAGATCTGTTCTCACCGCAATGAATTTGGCTGTCTCCAAATTAATTACTTTTACTCTGGATTGTTTTTTGCAAATTTCAATAGCTAACCTTAAGTTTATGATACTATTATCACTGTCCCTAATTTTTCCCTTCTAACACGTGTTCCATTTCATTCCTCAGAACCAGACACACCAAGACCTTCTTCCTCACCAGACTGGAAACATATTGATGTAGAAAATTCTCCTGAATGCAATACAGGAAGACGTGATCCTTTCTGCACTTTACACTGTTACTGTTCCCATCTATATTAGGGTAATTAAATTGCACCATTATAGCTATTATATATTTCTTCCATTCTCTGTAATTTCTTTGCAATTTTATTCCTTCATATTTTTCTCACTGGTTTGTGGCTTATGGAACAGTTCAGCAATGTAGTACTACATTTTTTTTTTACTTTCACCAAATAGATTCTGTCCTTGACCCCTCTAAAACATATTTTCTTTAATGTAATATACTATTCTCCTTAACAAATGTCACTACACATGTTCTTTATTTCCTTCCCTATCTTTTCTGAACATCTTGCATTTAGGAATATCTAGTACCCCGTTCTATCCAATGCCAAGTCAGGTCACCATTAACACCTTGACGTCATATTCCTACATGGCTATCTGCAGCTGCAACTCTCCAATTTATTTTTCACACTCTGTGTATAAATCAAATTTAGAGATTATTATATTCCTTCTTACTCTGACTATTTCTATTACCTTACTAATTCAGGCAGCACAGTGGCTTAGTTGTTTGCACACCTGCCTCAACGCGCCAGGGACCCAGGTTTGATTCCAGCCTCCAGTGACTGTCTGTGTGGAGTTTGTACATTCTCCCTGTGTCTGTGTAAGTTTCCTCTGAGTGCTCTGGTTTCCTCCCACAGTCCAAAGATGTGCAGGTTAAGTAGATTGGTCATGCTTAATTACCCATAGTGTCCAGGGAAGTGCAGCTAGTTGGATTGGCCATGGGAAATGTAGAGGGATGGGTCTGGGTGGGAGGCTGTTCAGTGGAATACTGTGGACTCGATGGGCTGAATGGTCTGTTTCCCCATTGTGGCAATTCTATGATTTCCCACTCTAGTGTTCCTTGTCTCTCCCAATTTTCTGTGCACCTCGATTTTCCTTTCTAATATTGTCTGCTCATTCCCACACCTCTGCCAGTTATTTTAAAGCTTACCCATTAGCACTAGCAAATCATCCAAAAGGATATTGGTCTTGGCTCTGTTCAGGCATACTCTGTCCAGTCTGTGCTGGTCCTATTTCCCCAGAACTTGTCCCAGTATCCCAGGAATTTCTTCCTTGAATCATCCCTCCAGCCATTCAATCATCTACTCCATCCTCCTACTTCTATACTTATATATGGATCTGGAAATGATTGCCATACGCATGCTTGCTAGTTTCTTTCCTAGCTTCATAACCACTCTCTGCAGGATCTTATCCTTTTCTCTACCTATGCAGATACTGATATGGACTATAACCACTGGTTTCTCCCTGACACCCCTCAGTATTGCTCTCTAGCTGCTTAGTGATACTCATGACTCTTTCATCAGGGTGGCAACGCATTATTGTGGATTCACCTCAGCATCTGCAGAGAGACCTGTCTGTTCCCCGAACTATTGAATCTTATATTATTATTGCTTTTCCAGTCTTCCCCTTTGCCCCTTGGACTAGGCTCTGGCTAGGAATCCTATTGTAAATAAGATGCACTCAGGGGATTCCTGCACTTCCTTATTGGTTTTCTTTGACTGCTTGATAGTCCCATATTTGTTCCTTTCCTTCATGTCCTTAAGCTGTGAAGTAACTACATGGACACAAATGCTATCCACAAAACTGTCAGTCTCAAAGAAGTGCCACCGTGATTCCCACTGTTGCTCAGGCTCTGAAGCCTGGAACTCGAGCTGCTGCACTGGAGTACTTTTAGCTGTATTTATCCAGGACTAGAGAAATGTCGGGAAGTTTTCACACAGAATAATATGCACATTATGGGTCCAAGCTACCCTACCATGCCTTTCCTTATTAGACTATCACACCTGTGATTTAAACAACAAAAGACTCACCAACTATTCATCAATCAACTGCTTCTTTTGAACTGACCACTTTATTTTTTATAGAAAGGTTTGTTGAAAGACTTTTATTTGGCTCCCATGATCTGAAAATATTCAATTTTAATTTTCTAACAAATTCAGAACCCCTTACTTTTTGCTCTTTAAGTTTAGCGATCATTTATTTTGACTACTTAATTGAACACTGCTTGTAAATTCTCAAATTGATTTTAGTTGTATGCTAATTAATTGATCTAGCATCACTAATATGGATTGAACAAAGAAAATCATGTTTCTTGAGACGTGGCTCCTTCTCCTGTGACATCACTTTGCAATATGTCTCTGCTTTTTACTGATGCTCCCCTCCCCTATTGCTTTTCTATTCGGCTGCTGCTGGTGTTTCCCAAACTGCATTGAAAGCCTTCTTCTGTTGCTGTGCTTTGCTGCTCTGTCCTTTGTGCCACAGTGGAGTGAGTGAATATTTAATGTTCTGAATGCTGTGCTAATTAAACAGGTTGCTCTGTCTTTGATGGTGCTGAGCTTTCTGTTGATTGCTGAAGTAGTACTCATCCAGGCAGATCAAGAGTATTCCATCGCACTCCCATATAGCAGACAGGTTTTGGAAATTCAGGACACGAGTCACTAGCCACAAAATAGTCAGTCACAGACCTTCTCTTAAAGCTGCAGCACTTACGGATATTTTCCTAATTAACTTCTTCAGAGGTGGTAGTGTACACCTGTAGAGTAGGTCTTCTTGGCTTAGAGGTAGGGACACTATCACTGCACCACAAGAGATCTTCACACAATATTCATATGATTGGTTCAGTTAGGTGTCTGGTCAATGGTGACACCTAGAATGTCGATCATAGGCGATTCAATATTGGTAATTTTTTTAAATGTGGGAAGTGGTTAGACCCACTCTTGATAAGAATCGATCATTGCTGGGCACGTGTGGTGCATGTGTTACTTCACCCATATCAAGCCAGCCATGAATTCTGTCTGGGTTTAATCGCATAAAAACATGATTTGCTCCATTGTCTGAGGAGCTGTGAATGGAACTGAACGCTGTGTGACCATCAATGATTTTCCCCACTTCTGACTTCATGATGGAGAAGCCATTTATGAAACAACTGCAGATAGTTGATCATGTCGATATTTTTAAGCAATCTGTTCAGCCATGCCATAACACATCCCTGAGGTGAGTATGACCTGAAACCAGACCTTCTTGTATAATACCCCAAGGGGTTCCAACAACCAAAACCATTTTCTACAGGAATAGCGCCAGAAGACTGGAGGATAGCAAATGTTGTCCCCTTGTTCAAGAAGGGGAGTAGAGACAACGCTGGTAATTATAGACCAGTGAGCCTCACTTCGGTTGTGGGTAAAGTGTTGGAAAGGATTATAAGAGATAGGATTTATAATCATCTAGAAAGGAATAATTTAATTAGGGATAGTCAACAGTTTTGTGAAGGGTAGGTCGTGCCTCACAAACCTTATTGAGTTCTTTGAGAAGGTGACTAAACAGGTGGATGAGGGTAAAGCGGTTGATGTGGTGTATATGGATTTCAGTAAAGCGTTTGATAAGGTTCCCCATGGTAGGCTATTGCAGAAAATTCGGAGGCATGGGATTGAGGGTGATTTAGCGGTTTGGATCAGAGATTGGCTAGCTGTAAGAAGACAGAGGGTGGTGGTTGATGGGAAATGTTCATTCTGGAGTTCAGTTACTAGTGGTGTACCGCAAGGATCTGTTTTGGGGCCACTGCTGTTTGTCATTTTTATAAATGACCTGGATGAGGGCGTAGAAGGATGGGTTAGTAAATTTGCGGATGACACTAAAGTCGGTGGAGTTGTGGATAGTGCAGAAGGATGTTGCAGGTTACAGAGGGACATAGATAAGCTGCAGAACTGGTCTGAGAGGTAGCAAATGGAGTTTAATGCGGAAAAGTGTGAGGTGATTCACTTTGGAAGGAGTAACAGGAATACAGAGTACTGGGCTAATGGTAAGATTCTTGGAAGTGTGGATGAGCAGAGAGATCTCGGTGTCCATGTGCATAGATCCCTGAAAGTTGCCACCCAGGTTGATAGGGTTGTGAAGAAGGCGTACGGTGTGTTAGGTTTTATTGGTAGAGGGATTGAGTTTCGGAGCCATGAGGTCATGTTGCAGCTGTACAAAACTCTGGTGCGGCTGCACTTGGAATATTGCGCACAGTTCTGGTCACCGCATTATAGGAAGGATGTGGAAGCATTGGAAAGGGTGCAGAGGAGATTTACCAGGATGTTGCCTGGTATGGAGGGAAGATCTTATGAGGAAAGGCTGAGGGACTTGAGGCTGTTTTCGTTAGAGAGAAGAAGGTTAAGAGGTGACTTAATAGAGACATACAAGATGATCAGAGGATTGGATAGGGTGGACTGTGAGAGCCTTTTTCCTCAGATAGTGACGGCTAGCACGAGGGGACATAGCTTTAAATTGAGGGGTGATAGATATAGGACAGATGTCAGAGGTAGGTTCTTTACTCAGAGAGTAGTAAGGGCATGGAATGCCTTGCCTGCAGCAGTTGTAGACTCGCTAACTTTAAGGGCATTTAAATGGTCGTTGGATAAACATATGAATGATAATGGAATAGTGTAGGTTAGATGGGCTTCAGATTGGTTTCACAGGTCGGTGCAACATCGAGGGCCGAAGGGCCTGTTCTGTGCTGTAATGTTCTATGTTCTATGTTCTATGTCCTATGTTCAATGTTCTATGTTCATGTTGTGGTTCTAACCAACATCGGTCTTTTCCCCTGATTCCCATTGAGTTCAACTGTACAAGGGCCCCTTGGTGAGACACCTTCTGTCTTGATGTCTTGGACCACCTCTCTCACTTTACCCCTGGAATTCAGCTCTTTTATCCATGTTTGAACCAAGGCTGTAATGAAGTCAGGAGTGCAGTTTGCAGAACCAAAACTGAGTGTCGGTGAGCAATTATTCGTAAATAAGTGATGCTTGATGGTACTGTGAACAACTGCTTCCACTAATATGCTGATGATTAAGAGTAGGCTGTTGGGATGGCAATTGAACAGATTGGCTTTGTCCTGCTTTTTATGGACAGAAAATATCTGTGTAATTTTTCACTCACCAGGTATCTGCCAGCATTGTCATTATATTGCAACAAATTGGCTCAGGGCAAAGCTAATTCTGAATCAGAGGTCTTCACGGACACAAACACATACATATATATGCTTGCAAGCACATACATATATATGTATAAAATTGCTTACTGACGCTCAGTTTTGGTTCTGCCAGCTGCACTCCTGACGTCATTGCAGCCTTCATTCAAACATGGATAAAGGAGCTGAATTCCAGAGGTGAGGTGAGAGAGAATGTCCTTGACATGAAGACAGGACATTACTAGTGTCTCACCAAGAGGCCTTTGAAAAATTGAACTTTGTGGGAATCAAGGGAAAAGCTCTTTGTAATAACTAGCACCAGCAAAATGGTTCTGGTTGTTGGGATTCCTTGGTGCAGTATACGAGATTACCCAGGGCTCTTGTGATGCAGTGTTAGTGGATCTACCTCTGGCCCAAAAGGTCTGGGTTCAAGTCCTACTGGCCCCAAAGGTATGTCATGTATACTCCTTTAAAGTATCTTAGTATCCCTCTCCCATTGTATGCCTGTATTATTCTCACCCTTTCTCTATTATTTACCTCTTTCCATACAAGTTTCTGTTCCTCTGCATCTCACTCCCTTTCTCTGTATCATTTGGCATCTCTCAGTGTCACTCTCCCTCTTTCCCCTTGTTTACGTCACTCTTTCTCTGTATTATTCTATCTGTATCACTCTCACTTTTTCTGTGTACAATCCTCTCCCTCTCTGTCTCACTCCCCTCCTTGTATTCTTCTCAGCCTTGCTGAGTCACTCCCTATGTTATTTTTCCTTAATCTGTTACCTCCCCCTCTTTCTGTATCTCCCTTCTTTCTCTGTGTCTCTCTCCCTCTCAGTATGACTATCCCTCTCTCCCTATCTCAGTATTTCTTCTATCTATTTGTATCACTCTTTCTGTATCTTTCTCCCTCTCTCAGTATCTCTCCTATCTCTTTGTATCACTCTATTTATCTCCCTTTTACTGCAGGAGCTCCTTGACAGCGGGCGTTAAGCAGTTTCTATTTTTATCCCAGTGGCGCTGTTTCTGTCTTCAATGATGGGGCACTTGTGAAACATATAGAAAAACAACATATAGATCTTTCCCTCTATGTCTATATACGCGTATCATAGAAGGAAAGTTTTGTATTTGTTAAAATGTTCTGTCTTAAAATCGTTTCTAAATATAGCCAGCCTGGTTGTCCTTGGCGGCTGAAATACTTGTTCATCTCTGCAGCCTGTAACCATCAAAAAAAGCCCCAATAGCTGGAGAAAGGCTGTGATACAAATAGTCTCCTTTGCTTTGAACTGATTTAATGTGTTGCTATTTATAAACTCGCGCGTTTCTAGGGGAAACCTAATGACGCAATGACGTCAATGCAGGTCAATTTCCAGCCTGGAGATTTGAGAGTTTTCTGTTCGAGTGGATGTTGCAGTAGATTCTGAGACAGAGACACGGACAGTGAGTGCAACGGGATGAGAGGTGGGTGCTTTACATTCGCAACCTCATAATGTTTGTTTTTAAAATTCTAATAAACGTCTTTTTGAAAGGAACACTTCCGATTTACAAGTTTTTTTAAAAAGATTCTGCAATTTTAAACTGTTGGATACTATTTTTTTTCGGTTGTTAGAATTTAATCACAGCTTTTTACAGCACTGGCTCTATATTATTGATGTCTACAAGACAAATGTCCGAACTTCATAGGTTTATTTCACAGATATGTTGGAGAGCGCCGCGGAAAAAGATGGCACAAGGTTTTTTTAAAATAAATTGTCTAACTGAGGAAATTCTTAATCCAATCTTGTTATTTGCATACTTAAAAATACACGAATTTCATTTCAGCACCGGGTAAGTGAAGGAAGAGTTTCTCGATAACTGCAGTTTGGCTGAATGATCGAACGTGTTAGTGTATGGGTAGCTGTGCTCCTCTATGTGTGTGCGTGTGTTGGTGGTGGGTTGGGGAATCTGTGTGGGTGGGTTAGGGGTTTACTTGCTAAAATTGCTGATCCTTCAAAATTGGTCTCTATGCCCAAGCAGTCACGCAAAAAAAGCAATAAAATGAAATGTCCAAATTCATCTTGACTGTCCCCAGCCAGTCCCACCTCATATTAACAAACGGCACGATTGCATTCATTAGCATTCAACTCATCCCGTTTTATTCCACTTTCCACAATGGGGGCAAGTGAGAGGGGAAACATTAACATCAGTAAAATTGAGAAAACAACACGCAACAGCTTTAAAAATGTCCCTTTCAGAGCCATGCCTCCAACTATTATTGCACCTCCAGTGTGCAAACCTTTGGAAAGATTTCTGTGGGCAAGTTAAATTTGTTCAGACAAATATTTAAGTGAATATGAGTGAATAACGAATGACATATACAATGAAGACACAATCGGCTTGTTTATACTTTGTGTCTAATTTCCACACAAATGATTTAATGTTTAGATTTCTAAATACGCCATGGCATTCTCAATCCGCACTGGTACTAAAATCTCAATTAAAGGGTTAAATGTATTTTGATCAGAAAAAAATCTAACTTTGGGTAATCATATGATATTTAGATGCATTAACAATTTGTATAATGTGCAAAAGAATGATTGCAAATCATGGTCAGTGAATCAAAACGATGGATTTCATCCAAATCCGTTCTGTTGTTTTTGCGTAAACTGGAGATTACTCGCAGTTTTTTTTTGCATCGTGACAAATTACATGGACGGATAATTTGAAATGTTTTTCTCCATTTGAACGAATGTTGGTGCCAGAGCTGGTAGCGTCGTGTGAAATGGAAGGAACATCACGACTGTTTTTTTTGAGGGAGATGCATTTGGTGAGAAAACGTTCCAGAATTGTTGCCTCGAACAGAATTGTAGGATGCAGGGCTGAAACCACCTCCCTCCACCCTTCCCTCCAATTCAACCTGGATCAAGGGACCTGCAAAGAATGGCCTGGGGTTGCCTCGAATCATTACTTAGGAAGTAGCCACTGAACAGGACGTAGGAGGGTGTTGGAGTGAATTCAGCCAGTGGCCAGATTGTTAGTAGAGCGGGAAGAGGGTCTCACAGGGTCTCCTGTGTCCTCTCGGCAGGATTGGAGCTGACACAATGATTTTGAAGGTGCACTCTCTCTATTCAGGAGCAAGTGGAGAACGTCACTTACTCATAACCCCTCAGTTTCGCTGCTGTCTGTTCCGCGCATTGGCCTGTTTTCCTCCAAATTGCGTCCGATTAAGTGGAGGGAGCGTTTTGTTTTCCCTGAAGCGTCTCTTTACAATGGACTGCGGTCTTTACACTGTGTCGCCCCAAGTTCAGAGATTAATTAATTGCGCCACCTCCAATGCAGTTGAGGGTGGGATTTCAGGCCTGGTTCTTATGTCAGGAGCAGGAATTTTGGTTTCTGCGGGTTGACCCAGGACTGAACACCCACCATTGAAAACTTTACCTTCCACAGCTTCATCACGAACTCATCCGCATTGCCCATTAGCTCTGACCACAGTGGGGAGATCGTACTGAGCCAAACGGGTACTTGAGATATTTTGCATTGATTTTAGGAAAGGTTCAGTCAGTCCCTGTTCCTGGTCACTACCTCACAGATTACACTTTAGAAGTGAGAGCGTGTAAAGCTCAAGCGAAGTCAGGAGTAGACACGACTGTGATATTCCTCATGGCCAAGCTTGACCCATAATCCAATGGCCAGCACCCATATTGCAGCATACATACCCCATCACCCATTTACCAACACCCATTTCCCAATGCTCCTAACCCAGTTACCATACCCCAAAAGCCAGACCTCTGCACCCATTGCCTGGCAGCCATTCACCAACATGAATTCCTCAGCACTCATATCCATATCTCAGCATCCATTCCCCAGCATCCATTACTCAGTACCAATACCCCAATGATCCCCTGCACCCATTCCCCTGCGATGATATTCCAATTCTCAATACCCATACTCCAATGCCCAACATCAAACCATAGTATCCAGCTTCCATATCCCAATAGCAACACTGCTCAATTTGATGGTAAGTCCACCCAAAAAAGTTAGAGAAGATGCTACAAATATTGTTACCTCCAAGTTTTAACACATTCCTCCTGTGAAAACATGTCAATTCCTTGTTAGGATAAGGTTCTTTGAAAACATCTTATACCCTGACTGAGGGTATAACTGAGATCCTCAACAGGGGAAGCAATCTTAGCCTACTGTTCTCCCAACCACAATCATCACCAAATTACACCCAATCTCCAACAGGGATTAACCATCAGATTAATTTTCTTTTCTCTAAGATTAATTTTGCTCCAAATAACACAGCCACGTTACCACATATCCCCACACCCTGCTTCCTGACAAGACTTTATTCCATTCTCCCAGTTCCTCCATCTCTGCTTACTGCTGATGCCAACTTTGATAAGGCGGCCTACAAAATGTCCATCTTCTTCCTCAACTGAGGACTCCCCAGCACTATAGTTGACAGGGCCCTCAGCTGGATCCAACCCATCTCTCGTACTTCAGCCCTTACCCCCACTCTTCCCTCTCATCAGAGCAATAGGGTCCCCCTTGTCCTCGCCTACCATCCCATTAGCATCCACATCCAGAAGATCATTAGTCACCATTTCAGCCACCTCCAGTAAGATGTCACCACCAAGCACATATTCCCATCCCTGCCTTGTCAGCCTTCTGCAGGGACCGTTCCCTCTGGGATACCCTGGTCCACTCTTCCTTCACTCCCAACAATCCCAGACATCCCCATGGCACCTTTCCTTGCAATCACAGAAGGTATAACGCCTGTAAATTTACTTCTTCCGTCCTCAGTATCCAAAGGCCCAAACACACCGTCCAGATGAAGCAGCGTTTTACCTGCACTTCACTCAATCTAGTCTACTGCATTCGCTGCTCACAATGTGGTGTCCTCTACATTGGAGAAATGAAGCATAGACTGGGTGATTATTTCACAGAACACCTACGTTCTATCCACAAAATAAATCCCGAGCTTCCAGTGTTGCCCACTTCAACACACCACCTTGTTCCTTGGCCAACATCCCTGCTCAGGCTTGCTGCAGTGCTCCACGAAACAAAGCACAAACTGGTAGAATAGCGCCTCAATTTCCATTTGGGAACTCTGAAACCTTCTGGACTCAATATCGAGCTTCAACAAATTTAGGGCTTGAGCTTCTCCAATGTCTTTACTCTAACCCCCACACACCAGGCCATGTTATCACATGATCTCCTATTACATACAACCCAATGTTAGCCATTAACAGACCCCAGTAAAAGCTATTCAGTCACCTAGCCTGATTGTTATTGACTTCTTTGTCTGTCTGACAGTTTCTGTCTTTCTTTGGACTCTATCTTCACTTATTGTCTACTCCTTACCCACTTCCCCCACTCAGTCTTCTGTCTAAAAATAACATTTTCCTAGCTACCGTCAGTTCTGAGGAAGGGTCGCTGGACCCAAAACATTAACTCTGATTTCTCTTCACAGATGCTGCCAGACCTGTTGATCTTTTCCTGCAATTTCTGTTTTGTTTTTATATCTCAACCATGTATCCAGTCTTCAATTGTGCACTTATTCACTGTGGGTCAATGGGCTATTTGACTACAAAGTCATCACTGACATGCCCAGGTTTGCTATCACCTGGTGTAAACACAACTTAGTTGTAGGAAGGCAAATTATTTGTCCTTTGATGTAATTCAATGGGGTTGAAAACTAGGTATGATGCCCCAACTGGTTTTGGTTTTGGAGTTGAAAATCTGGTCTCCGTGATTCCATAACAATATTTTTTTAAATTGATTTTTCTAATCAGCCAGTTCAGAGATATTATTACACCCCTCTAGAGCAGATGGGACTTGATCACGGGCCTCCCAGTCCAGGCGTTGGGGCACTAGCACTGTTTCAGATGAGGGATCTTCCACAACAATGAAATTTTTGCTTACTTAACCTATTTTTCTAATCAGCTTGTTCAGAGATGTAATTACACACCTCTGGAGTCTGTGGGACTTGAAACAGAATCTCCCAGTCCAGGGGTGGGGCACTAACACTGTGACGCATAAGGGCTCTTCCACAGCAATGAAGCTACTTCTTAGCATTGGAAAACCTGCTTGTTGTTGGCTAAGACAAAACACAGTGAAATTCACCTTTGTATATTTTAGAATTGCATAATTTCTCAGGAATACTTTTGTTGCATTCTTGGACAGTCAATGGTCAGACGTTGCAGATGTGGGGGTAATAATTTTAAAAAAAATTAACCCAATATTTAAAAACAATAGAACAGAATAACTAAAAATAATAATAAAAAACAAACACTTGGATTTATACAGCAATCTTATCACTTCATCAAAATGTCTGAGAGCAATTCGTGCAGAATGAATTACTTCGAGTTGAAATGACTTGTTATTGCAACCCAGGAATCCATTTTGTACACAAGTTCCTGCCAATAGCAACGATATAAATGATTAATTGATGAGTTTGGTTGAATGGAGAATTCAAATATTGCGATTTTTAACATCCATCTGATGGCACCTGACTTAATGTCTCATCAGAAAGTTAGCTCCTCTGACAGTTAAGCAATCCCTCAATACTGCACTGGAGTATCAGCTTCACGTTATGTCATCAAATACTGATTTGGAACTTGGTGATTCAAAGGGAACAGTGCTATCAGGTGTGCTAGGCAAAAAGCTAAAAGAGAATGAAGGAGAATATTTGTCACAAAATTTTGTTCAGAGACTCAGAGAAATTCTGGATATGGCAAAAGGCAATTAATTTGAAGAATCCCTCCAACTGATAAAAGTTCATCCCAACAACAGAGTATCTCAACATAATCTTTCAGTCTCTTTCCTTTCTGAAAACTCAGCTGTTAAAATATCGTGATTTTCACCCAGATTTAAAATCCAAACTGTAATTTATTCTTATTCATTCTCAGGAAATAGATATTGCTAGCAAAGTTGACATTTGTTGCCAATCTCTGATTGTCCATTGAGAAGGGGGTGGTCAGCATTCTTCTTTAAATACTGGTGTTCACGTAGTGAACGTTCTCTTGGGTTCTGCTACTCTCGCAGCAGTAATTTGAGTTTCTGTCCATTCGATGGCTTTAATTATAGTCAGACCTATGGATTGCAACCTATAATCCTTGTGTATATCAGCTAAGGTAAAATCACCTGTGCTGCCTTGTAACTTCTATTGCCCTCTGAAAGGCAAGCTAAAAAGCATATCATTGAGATCAGTCATGATCACAACCAACTAAACTGGCTTACATGACATTTAATATCCATACACGGACACCCAACAGCCATGCCCCAACGTCCTGCACCCATAACCCAACACTCAATGAATATCACCTATATTCCAATGACCAACATCTTATAAGATATCTTGATACCTATATCCAATACCAACACTCACGCCCCAACATCAAATACAGAGCCCCATTCCCACACTTGTATTGCAACACACCAAACCAAACACATATGTATGCCATTAATATCAAAAAAGCATTTAACACACGCACACACATCCCACGACCACATACTGATAGTTCAACAACCATACCTCAAAACCCAAGAATATACAGGCTGATAAATGTTTCTCTAAACAAATAAATTATGGCATGATCTGAGTCAGAAACATTAGTAAAAATGAGTTTAACGATTTAAAAAAAAATCAGAGCTGAGTTCAAGTCACAAAATGATACAGATGTTCCAGATGAAAGGCATTCTAAAATAAAGTAGTTGCAAAACTAGTAAGACTATGAGAATAATGTGACATTGCAGGAGATCAGATTTTATAATGTTGTTGAAACATGAGTTTTATACATTAAGACAAGTGGTACAAGAAATGAATTACAAACACAACTACGGCTTAAAGGGTTTGACATGATGGACATTTCTATAAGCTGGTTATGATTGGGAGTTAAAAATTCTGTCTCTTTAGAAAGGATAAGGAGAGGAATGGGGCAAATGTATTGATTAGATATAACAGCATTAGATCTAGGTAAGGAAAAGCAATCAGTGGAGACTCTGTGATAAAATTTGAGGAATAAGGGAGGTTGTGTATCTTTAATGGAAACTGCCTACTGGCGTCCTGTTTGCAGCAATGAAGTAATAAAACCAGATTAGTTCAGAGATTAGAGACGTTTGTAGCAAAAACAGAGATGTTTCAATGAGTGGCTTTAATATTCACATCGATTGGAAAGAGCAGAGTGGCCTATGTCAGAAATATAGTGAATTTCTTAAGTGCATGATTTGTCGAGGATGGAAGGAGTGAGAGGTATGAGGTTACAGTTTATAGTTGAATACAATTCTGAAACTGCTGATGGCCCACATTACCTCTTGGATGACCAGTTTTAAGCTTCTAGATCAATTCTAATTCAGCCTTCTAAACGCAATGGTAGTGCCACACGAAATGATGAGGTGTGTCCTTAGTATGATATTGGTATATTGTTTCCAGGTGATGAATGCAGCTTTCATTCATACCAATACTGTTGTGGATAGATGCCTGTGACAGGTAGAATGGTGAGGGGGTGGTCAAATAAGTTATGAATATCGGAACATTTGGAGTAGTTCATTCAGTCCCTCAAGCCTGTTCCACCATCCTCGATCATAGCTAGTCATCTGCCTGAATATCATTTTCCAGTACTATCCCCATATCTCTCAATGTCATTAGTATTTAGAAATCTACCGATCTCTACTTGAGTATACTCAATGGATGAGTTTCCATAGCCCCCTGGGCGGAGAATTCCAAAGATTCATCATCTGCTGATTGAAGAAATTCCTCCTTATTTCAGTTGTAAATGCGTTGCCTTTTACTCTATGTTGCCTGTTGCAAGAATCCTTCCCCAACCTCCATTCCCACCATCCAGAGGAAACATCCTTTCTGCATTTATCCTGCCTTTAAGAAAGCAAGATTCAATGAAATCATCTTTCATTCTTCTAAACGTTAGAGATTAGAGGCCAAGTCTCCTGAATCTTTCATCATTGCACAGTCCTGCCATTCCCAGAAATTAGTTTCGGGAACCTCTGCTGCAGTTCCCTTGTTGAACATATATCCTTCCTTAGGCAAGGGAACCAAACTGCATACAATATTCCAGGTACAATTTCTATACAACCGAAGAAAGACAACTATACTCCTGACTCAGATATTCTTCAGATAGGGAACAAAATACCATATACCTTCTTAATTCCTTACTGCACTGTATATTAGCTTAGTGTGATTTATGAACAGGGACAAAAAGGTCTCTTCAGACATCAACATTTCCCAGTCTCTCACCATCTAAGAAATGCTCTATTCTTCCTACCAATGTGGATAACCTCACATTTATTTACATTATATTTGATCTGCTACATTCTTGACTACCCACTAAATTTGTCCAAATTCCCTTGAAACCAGTTTGCATCATACTCACAACACACGTTCCCACCTATTTAAGTGTCATTAGCAAACTTGTAAATATTGCATTTGGTACAATATCCACATCATTAAAACAGATTGTGAATAGCTGGACTCAGCACTGATCCTGTTGTACCCACTAGGTACAGCCTGCCAATCTGAAAATGAGCCATTTATTTCTACTCTCTGTTTTCTTTCTGTAAGCCAATTCATGCCAGTATATTACTGCCTATCCCATGTACTGAAATCTTATTTACAAACCTCCAGTGTGGGACCTTATTGAAAGTGTTCTGAAAATCCAAATACACCATATCCATTGGTTCTCCCTTATCTACTCTGCAAGAAACATCTTCAGAAAACCTCTAACATATTTCTCACACATGATTTCCCTTTCATAAATCCATGTTGAATCTGCCCAAACAGATAATTATTTCTAAGTGTCTAGATATGATGTTCTTTATTGTAGATTCTAGTAATCTACCTCGTGCCAAAAGGTCTATAGCTCTCTATTTTCCCTATCCCCTCCTTTCTCAAATAGTGGTATTATGTTTTTTATCTTCCATTTGGCAGGTGCCATTCCAGAGTCTAGAGGATTTTGAAAGATGCTCACCAATGCATCCACTACCTTTATAACCGCTTTCTTCAAAACAAATAAATCTGGGATGTTGATCAAGAATTGGTCCAATTTCTCCAACATTACTTTTCCATTAATACTGATTTCTTTCAGTTCCTCATTCTCACTAGTTCTTTTTATCTGTTTACTTTTTCTGGGAGGTTTCTTACATCTTCCTTAGTGAAGGTGGACACAAAGTATTTATTTAGCTTCTTTGCCATACCCATAATTACCTTTGATATACATTCTCTTGTCTCTGCCTGTAATGGGCCCACATTTGTCTTTGCTACCCTTTTCCTTTTTATATATCTTTAGAAGTTTTACACGCTGTTTTTGTTACTCTTATTAGTCTACATTCATATTCTAGTCTTCTTCTTTTGTCAGTTTCTTATCCTCATTTGCTGAATTCTAAAATTCTCCCAATCCTCTGGCTTACTACTTTTATGGCAACTTTATAAATCTCCTCTTTTAACCTAATATATTCTTTTACTGTATTTGTTAGCCACGATGAGAAACCATGACTAGGTAAGTGTAACAGTTTTTGTGGCAGGGACTAGAAGGAAGATCGTGGGGCGGGAAGGTGTCAGGATGTGAGGATCTGGTTGGAAAGGCTGTGGTTGGGAAAGGTAGCCTATGAGGGAGATGCCTTCAATCTTTTCTGTCCAAGACTCAGTAGTCTGTGGGAAAATTTGGTGTGCTTTCCCTATCCTCAATCTCCTCTGCTGTCTGTTAACTGCCCACTTAGGGACCTCACTTGGTGTGAAAATGATGAGCCATCCTCTGTTTTGCCTGACCTGTGTAAAATTTCAGACAGTTTGAGGACAGGTTGAACTACCTCCACTACAATCTAAGGCAATATAATCTACATCCTAAATACACTTACGTAAAAATAAATTCTCATGTCATCTTTGTTTCTTTTTTTAATCAGCTTAAATCATTGTCCTTTGGTTCTTAATGCCTCTGCAAATGGGAGCAATTTCTCTCCATCTACTCCATCTAGACCTCTCATGATAGCCAGCTCACTGACTATTACTGAGCTATTCTTGTCAATGGACATTGTAGCCCCAACCAGACTTTTGTCTCTGCCCTTCCTATCCATAGTGTTTCCTCCAAGTAGTGCTGAATAATCTTGTTCATTCATCAGCTGTTGGGGGGTGGCACTCTGGAGAGGTTACTTCTTGAAATAAACCTGACTTCAAATACCTCTGTAACCCTTTGCAGTTGAGCCAAATTTCCAATAACATAGTCAGTATATTCACTCGGCCTTCATCTTACTCTGCTGCAGTCCCACACTGAAAGTGCTCCTTACTAGCTGAGTCTTGCCCACCATTTTTGAAGGACAAATCTCCACAAAAATCCAGCTGAAGATATTTTATTGCAAAACTTAATTGTTTTAAATATCATCATTGATGGCTGGAATGTTATTTCCACAGGCAATGCCTTCCTTGGGATTCAGGTTCAAATGCAGTCAAAATAAATGGACTGAATATCTCCTCTATCTGTTGGAGGTGGTGTAGTGGTACTGTTACTAGACTAGTAATACAGGGGCTCAGGCTAATACACTTGGGACATGAGTCGCAATCGCGCCATGAGAGTTAGTGGAATATAAATTCAGTTGCTGATTCTGGACTATGGAGACTATGGTGACTATGAAATTATCAGTGACTGTCATAAAGATCCATCTGGTTGACTGATGTTCTTGAGGGAAGGAAATCTGCTATTAAAAGCTCAGCAGGTCTGGCAGCGTTTGTGGAGAGAGAAACAGAAGGAATATTTTGAATCTGATATGACTTCTTCAGAATGCAAATCTGCCATCATTAATTCGTCTGGCCTACATTTGCCTCCAAACCTATAGTGATGTGGTTGTCTCTTAACTAGCTTGTGAAATGTGGTTACAAGCTACTCAGTAAAAGGGTTATTAGGGATGAGCAACAAATGTTGCTTTTGCCAGCGATGCCCACATCTTATGAAAGAATAAAGATTAAAATAACCGAAGTTCTGCTGGTGATTGAATCTCAATGGTTTCAATTCAGTACCTTGCCATCAACAGCCCCAAGATGTGAAAATGTCCTGGATTCACTCATGATCATAACCACTTAGAATCCACAATGATTGAACTCAGAAATGGGAAGGTGTCCCACTAATGCAATAGGAATTTAATTACTGGAATGTAAGAATAAGAAGAGGCCATTCAGCACCTCAAACCTGTTTTTGCCATAACTGATCCTCAGTCTCAATTTCACTTTCTCATCTGATTTTCAAATCCTTTGGTGACCTCACAATCTATTGAACTCAGTCATGAGTATACTCGATGCCTGAGTATCCACAAGCCTCTCGTGTAAAAATTTCAAAGATTCACCTCTTTTTGAGTTCTGAAATATCCACCCCCTTATCCTGTCCAGAATCTCCATTCAGAGAAAACAGCCCATCAGCATCTACCCTCTCAAGATCTAGATATTTCATTAAGATCAGGCATCATTCTTCTACACCCCAAAGAATATTGGCCCATATACTTACATTATTATTGATTTGTACCTATATTTTCTTTACCTGTTTTTGCTTCTTATCCCTCAGCATCTTTACCTAACAAAAATTGATCAATCTCAGTTTTGAAATTTTTAATTAAGCCAAACTCCATAACTTTTGTCTGAGACAGTTTTTGATTTCACCTAGCCAAAAGCAGTACTTCGTGACCATCATGACTGAATGGCCTAACTCTAATTATAAGATTGTGCTGATTCGTTCTGGACACACACACCAGAAGAAATCATTTCTTTTTATCTCCCCTATTAACTTCTGTAACCATTTTAACCATCTCAATTGGATCAGTCACTAATATTTTGTACTCAGTTGAACACAAGCCTAGTCTATACAACCTGCCCTCGCACTTTGGCCATTTTATCTTTTGTATCATTCTGGAAGGTCTACACTGCACCATCTTCAAACCCAGTCTATCTTCCCTGAGGACTGAATGCCGTACTCAACATAAGGTATAAACAGAGTTTTGTTGTATCCCAATCATTTGAGATAAAGGCAAACATTCCATGATGAATTTCAATTTTATCCTTTTCGTACCAGTCTGCTATCTCTTAGCAGTTTCTAGGCACAGATTCTTAAAGTTTTCTGCTGTCCTACAGCTGTTAACCTCTCACTATTAGAAACTGCTCTAATCTATCCATGTTAGCTTTAAGGTGTATCAGCTGACATTGATCTTTATCTGCCACTCTCTGCCCACTCACTTAATCAATGCTCTTTTGCAATTTGCTGCTCTGTCCACACCACCAAGATGCCACCTAAATGATTGCAGTCCATCAACTGGAATATATAACTTGTTATTATTTTGTCCAAGTAATTTACAAGATGGTGAAAAGCTGAGTAATGTCACTGGGGCATACTGCCAGTCACATCCTGCCATATTGCGTGTATAACAATAATCCTTAATCTTAATCCTGGAGCTTCCAAAATTGTGGGATTCAGAAATCTCAGCCCCATTTTCAACAAATCTAACTTTTCCCAATAAAGGAAGAGGCTGTGAGGGTTGTTAGGAGTCGGGGTGGGACGGGGTGGGTGAGGAGGGGCCATGGTGGGTGCTACTGATTCATTCATGAGGGAAGTCCAAATTCAAGTCCAAATCTAAAGAGGGTTTAAGTACTATGTTCAAATAGACACAATTTTGGCTAAAGCAAGAGCTTTTTAATCCACAGAGTGAAAGTTACTCTTGAAGGAAGGATACAGACTGGATAAGTGTTATAGTGCAGAATCATTTACCTTTCCAGCCCTTTAAAAATGTAAAACACAAGCTGTAGGCATCAGTGAGAGTAAAACAAAAACTCTGTTCTAGTAGTTTCTACAGCCTTTTGTTAACATTTTTCTAAAGGCTGTGAGCATGGCTGATTTCTAAAATCTACAAGGAGCTCAGCAAAGAGCCAGCAGTTCGAAGTTTACAGTTGTGTTGATAGCTTAATGAGGCTGTTCAAGGATTAGCTGTTGTTGATATGGGGTATGGGTAAAAGTTTCTTATTTTAAGAGATTAATCATTTGAGATTTATAAGGGATTGGAGCTCTCAGAAATGGGTATTTCTTTAATATTCTGAAGGCTGTATTAGATTTTTAAACTTTATTTGATTGCATCTTAATCTAGTTCCTGAACTTTGCCCATGGCAGGTACTGGGTGAGTTGGTAGGATGCGTATGTGTCAAGATTGATGAGTGTATTGGCATTGGTCAGCATCAGTAGATATGAGTTGGCATGGAGGATATCAGGGACCACAGGAGCCGGGTGAGAGTTGAGGTGATGACTTTCTCTGGAGAATTGTTACTTCATAAACTCAGATTTGTTTGGAGAAATAAGATGTTCGGAAAAATAGTGTTGGATTACTGTCCACAGTAGGAAGTTATTCAAATAATGTCTAATGTCTTATTTTCTACAAATGTTCTTAGCACTGGGTGTTACTGGCAAAGGTAATTTTAGAACCCATGATAAGGGTTACAGGGCTTAGAATGTCACAACAAATCTATAGGAAGTCCCAGAGCACCTGGTGGATCTTTTAATCAGACCACTTCTACAGCTGCTTTGCATTCTGATTCCAGGAATGATGGAGCTGACTCTATCCAGCATTTGCCCCTTGAGAGCAAAGATCACCAAGGGCCTTTTTGTTAATATGGTTTGGTGACTTGGGAAATTACCTGACTTGAACTACCTGCCTTCGTAACAAAACTCTGGGCATTAGTCTCCTACTTTCTAACAATTTCATGTTCAAGCCAACAGGTTATTTTGAATTCCATACACTTTCATTTATCTATCAGTAATGTAGAATCAGAACAAATGCCTTTAGGAAATTCATATAAATAAAATCAACAGACATTCTTCTTTCCACCAATTATTTAGTTGCCCCCTCTGAAAATTCAACTTGGTTGGTTAAACATGGAAAACTTCACAATTTGTTTATAACCTTGATTGATCAATACATATAGAAAGAACTTCACTCTATATTTAAACTGTGCTAAACCTGGCTGAAGACTGCTTGTAGGGACAGCATAAAGGGAGCTTTATTCTGTACTCAAATCACACTGTATCTGTTCAGGGAGTGGTTGAGATGCACATTAGATGGGCCTTTATTCTATATCTAATCCGTTCTGTACCTGTCCTGGGAGGCTTTTATGGGCAGTTTAAAGAGAGCTTTACTCTGTGTCGAACCCATTCTGTAACTGTCCTGAGAGTTTGTGAGTGAAGTTTCATCTGATTCAGTTAGAAGAAAGTCTGCAAAGCATAGAAATACAGAAAATAGGCGCAGTAGTAGGCCATTCAGCCTTTCAAGTTTACCTTGCCATTCAATATGATAATGGATAATCATCCAACTCAGTACCCTGTTCCTGCTATCTCTCCATACTGTTTAATCCCTTGATCCCTGAGAACTATACCTAAATCCTTCTTGAGAACATTCAAACTGAGTTGGAAGAAAGCTTGCTAAGGACAAGCTGCTCAACTGATGACTGTCATTTCTGAAATGAAAGCCCTTCTGTTGAGCTTAGGGTGATACCTATTTGTTCTTTTGAAAGAGTAATTAAAAAAAAACTCATGATTGTATTTCCTGAGTAAGCTGTACTTGCGAGTCTTCAGAGATAGCTACATGTGATGTGCGACTTTGGCAACAGACTCAGATATTTTATGCTTTAGCCATTTGCCTTCAAATGACCCTTTGGCCAATGTGTATTTCTTTTTAAAGAAAGTTAATATCTGCAGAGGAGCCTGTATTCTCCTTGTTGTCTTGAAGGGTGTGTATATGTGTGTGTATTTTGGAGATATTTATAGGGATAAGCAGTTATACCTCTATATTACTGATTGTGTTTGTTAGCCAAATATTGCATCTTTATTGGATAAGTTTTGCTTTGATAATAAAGCAATAATTATATTTATTAAGAAACCTGGTTGATAGATCATGTTCAAACTCTGATATAGATAAGGCACTTAACTGGTTATCTTGGTGACTGGAAAAATATTTTTATTTCATGTTATGACCCATAAGAAGTAGGACCAGAGGAATGGTGCGTTCCTCCAGGCTCAATCCACAATATAAAAAGGCTCACATTGGAATATTCAACGTGTGCAACATGTAGTTGGAAGTTTGGATAGGAACTGCATTGGGCTTTGGCTTCATTAAGGCTTTTCTGGGGAGAGGCTGTTTGTCTTGAATGATTTGCAAAGAATAACTGAGGTTAGGCTAATTGAAAAAAAACAAAGAACTGCAGATGCTGGAAATCAAAAACAAAAATCAGAAATTACTAGAGAAACTCAGCAGGTCTGCAGCATCTGTGGAGAGAAAACAGAGTTAATGTTTTGGGTCCAGTGACCCTTCTTCAGAATCCCTGACCCAAACTGCCTGGCAAAGCAAGGCAGGGTTGCTGTGAGCTGATGCTCCACAGTGCAGCAATTAAGTGCATTGTTGTGCACGTGGATTGGGGATGTGCCATGATGGTTCAGAAAGGCTGGCACATATCAGATGTGGAGATGGGTGCATGTGGCCATTGCCCAGGACCGTGCCCTGAGACTTTGGTGCTGGGTGTCCAAGAATCTAGCCCAGGACACTGGAGCAGCGTGGATCTTGCAGCAGCTCCTGGGATTTCAGGGTTATTTAAAGATGTATTATACTTTTATAACAGTTATTAAAATTATTATATTTCACTAATATAAATTTTTAAAAAGATGTTTGGGTAAGTATATGAACAGGAAAGATTTGGAAGGACAAAAACAGAAGTTGCTGGAAAGGCGCTGCAGGTCTGGCAGCATCTGTGAAGAAAAAATCAGCGTTAACGTTTCGAGTCTGCTGACTCTTCCTCAGAACTGATGGTAGCTGGGAAATGTTTGTTTATATGCAGAAGACAGGGAGGGGGAGGGGTAAGGAGTTAACAATAGGTGGGGATAGATCCCAAAGAGAGAAAAGAGTGGTTGGATAGACAAAGGAGCAGGGCGAATAGCTGTTAATGGGGATTATTAGTGACTAACAATAGCCAGTGTGTAATGGCAAACTGTGTGATAACAGCTACCGCTTCGCAGAACATCTATGTTCTGCTCACAAAAAAGACCCTAAGCTTCCAGCTGCCTGCCACTTTAACACACCACTCTGTTCCCTGGCCAACATCTCTATCTCTGGCTTGCTACAATGTTCCAGCGAAGCTTAGTGCAAGCTGAAAGAACAACACCTCATTTTCTGCTTGGGGACCCTACAGCCCTCCGGACTCAATATTGAGTTCAATAACTTTAGGACCTAAACTCTCATAGCCCCCTACCCCACACATCAGGCCTTGTTATCACATAGCCTGCCATTACACACTTGGATACTGAGGTGGGAAAAGGCAAATGGGCAGATATTACACTTTTGGTGGTTGCAGGGAAAGGTACTGTGGGTCTGTGGGCAGGTTTGGGGGTGAAGGAAGAGTGGACAGGGTGTCCCGGAGAGAACGGTCCCTGCAGAATGCGGACAAGGGAGGGGAAGCGAATATGTGTCTAGGGGTGGCATCTCGCTGTAGGTGGCGGAAATGGTGTTTGATGATCTTCTGGATGTGGATGCTGTGGGATGGTAGGTAAGGACAAGGGGAACCCTATCGCTGTTGCAGGAGGGAAGAGAGTGGGTGAGGACGGAAGTGCAGGAGATGGGTTGGACCTGGTTGAGGGCCCTGTCGACAACGGTGCTGGGGAATCCTTGGGTTGAGGAAGAAGCAGAACATTTTGGAGGCTCCTTTGTCGAAGTGGCCTCACTTGAACATATATGACGGAGATGGAGGAACTGAAAGAATGGAATGGAGTCTTTACAGGAAGCAGGGTGCGAGGATATATAGTCCAGGCAGCTGTGGGAGTCAGTGGGTTTATTGTGGATATTAGTGGCCCACTGCCCACAATGTGGCCTCCTCTACATTGGGGAAATGAAGGGCTGGGTGAGTGCTTCGCAGAACATCTATGTTCTGCTCACAAAAAGGACCCCGAGCTTCCAGCTGCCTTCCACTTTAACACACCACTCTGTTCCCTGGCCAACATCTCTGTCTCAGGCTTGCTGCAGTGTTCCAGCAAAGCTCAGCGCAAGTTGGAAGAACAACACCTCATTTTCCACTTGGGGGCCCTGCAGCCCTCTAGACTCAATATCGAGTTCAATAATTTTCGGGCTTAAACTCTCCCATGTCCTAGCCCTCTACCCCACACACCAGGCCTTGTTATCACACAGTTTGCCATTATACACTACCTATTGCTAGTCACTAACAGTCCCCATTAACAGCTACTCACCTTCCTAGCCAGAGCGTTATCAATTCCTTTGTATGTCTAACTGCACTTCTGTCTCTTTGGGCTCTATCTCAACCGATCATTTGGTTCTTACCCCCTTCCCCTCCCTATCTTCTGCAAATAAACCAACATTTTCCCAGCTACCATCAGTTCTGAGGAAAGGTCGCTGGACCCAAAATGTTAACTCTGAGTTTTCTTCACAGATGCTGTACAGGGCAGCACAGTGGTCAGTGGTTAGAACTGCTGCCTCACAGCTCCAGGAACCTGGGTTTGATTTCACCCTTGGGTGACTGTCAGTGTGCAGTTCGCACAAGTCTGTGTGGGTTTCCTCTGGGTGCACCAGTTTCTTCCCACAGTCCAAAGATGTGCAGGTTAGGAGGATTGGCCATGCTAAATTTTCCATAGTGCCCAGGGATGTGTAGATTAGGTGGGTTATAGTGAGATGGGTCTGGGTGGGATGCTCTGAGGGTTGGTGTGGACTTGATGGGCCAAAAACATAGAACATAGAACGTAGAACATAGAACATTACAGCGCAGTACAGGCCCTTTGGCCCTCGATGTTGCACCGACCTGTGAAACCAATCTGAAGCCCATCTAACCTACACTATTCCATTATCATCCATATGTTTAACCAATGACCATTTAAATGCCCTTGAAGTTGGCGAGTCTACTACTGTTGCAGGCAGGGCATTCCATGCCCTTCCTACTCTCTGAGTAAGGAACCTACCTCTGACATCTGTCCTATATCTATCACCCCTCAGTTTAAAGCTATGTCCCCTCATGCTAGCCATCACCATTTGAGGAAAAAGGCTCTCACAGTCCACCCTATCTAATCCTCTGATCATCTTGTATGTCTCTATTAAGTCACCTCTTAACCTTCTTCTTGCTAACGAAAACAGCCTCAAGTCCCTCAGCCTTTCCTCATAAGATCTTCCCTCCATACCAGGCAACATCGTGGTAAATCTCCTCTGCACCCTTTCCAATGCTTTCACATCCTTCCTATAATGCAGGGACCAGAACTGTACGCAGTACTCCAAGTGCGGCCACACCAGAGATTTGTACAGCTGCAACATGACCTCATGGTTCCGAAACTCAATCCCTCTACCAATAAAACCTAACACACCGTACGCCTTCTTAACAACCCTATCAACCTGAGTGGCAACTTTCAGGGATCTGTGCACATGGACACCGAGATCTCTCTGCTCATCCACACTACCAAGAATCTTACCATTAGCCCAGTACTCTGTATTCCTGTTACTCCTTCCAAAGTGAATCACCTCATACTTTTCCGCATTAAACTCCATTTGCCACCTCTCAGCCCAGCTCTGAGCTTATTGATGTCCCTCTGTAACCTGCAATATCCTTCTGCACTATCCACAACTCCACCGACTTTAGTGTCATCTGCAAATTTACTAACCCATCCTTCTACGCCTTCATCCTGGTCATTTATAAAAATGACAAACAGCAATGGCCCCAAAACAGATCCTTGCGGTACACCACTAGTAACGGAACTCCAGAATGAACATTTCCCATCAACCACCACCCTCTGTCTTCTTACAGCTAGCCAATTTCTGATCCAAACCGCTAAATCACCCTCAATCCCATCCCTCCGTATTTTCTGCAATAGCCTACCATGGGGAACCTTATCAAACGCTTTGCTGAAATCCATATACACCACATCAACCGCTTTACCTTCATCCATCAGTTTGGCCACCCTCTCAAAGAACTCAATAAGGTTTGTGAGGCACGACCTACCCTTCACAAAACTGTGTTGACTATCCCTAATCAAATTATTCCCTTCTAGATGATTATAAATCCTATCTCTTATAATCCTTTCCAACACTTTACCCACAACCGAAGTAAGGCTCACTGGTCTATAATTACCAGGGTTGTCTCTACTCCCCTTCTTGAACAAGGGGACAACATTTGCTATCCTCCAGTCTTCTGGCACTATTCCTGTGGACAATGATGACATAAAGATCAAAGCCAAAGGCTCTGCAATCTCCTCCCTAGCTCCCTAGCTTCCCAGAGAGTCCTAGGATAAATCCCATCCAGCCCAGGGGACTTATCTATTATCACACTTTCCAGAATTGCTAACACCTCCTCCTGTTTCCACACTGTAGGGATTCTTTGAACTTGCTGAGTTTTTCCAGCACCTTCTTTTTTTGTTCCTGATTTACAGCATCTCCAGTTCTTTTGGTTTTTATTTAAGATTTGGAGGGATGTGGGCCAGGACCAAGCAGGTGGGACTAGTTTAGTTTTAGATTTTGTCTGGCGTGGACTGGTCGGATGGGAGGGTCTGTTTTTGTGCTGTATGGCTCTATGACTCTATGACAGTCCAAAGAAGCAAGCAGAAAGTTGGAGTCTCCAATTCCCTGGTCTGAGTTTCATATCAAGAATTCTCAGCATTTACTTTTATTGTCTATATCATGATAGGAAGCTGCATATAAATTAAATCTGCAGCAAATGAGCATGATAAAAAGCCATAATCCCCATTAGTAGGCCTCACATTGCTCGCGAGAATCTTGTCTTGACATCTGAAGTCTGTTGGAAAATATAATAATGCTCCCATCAAGAAAGGTCTTGCTGGACATCTCCCATTATTCTCCCAGATTTCTTGCCATTGGCCATGTTGTTCAGGGTCCTATAATATTTATACCTGTGTATCAGTGTTCCATGAATGGCTCATGGATGCCTACAAAATAGTTCATGAACACTTCGATTGGAAGCTGATGAGTGCGCTGTTTCCCCTATGCAGTGTGAAGCTTCTGGCACCACAAGCAGCCTGACTGTACAGGAGGAGAAGAAGAGAAAGTAGGAGTAAAAGTGACAGAGGATTCATCAGTTATAGACAATTCTGTGGCTGTAGACATAACTCCATAGTAGTGTGTTGCTTCTCTGGTGCCAGTGGTAGGAATGTCATTGAGTGGTATCAGGGCATTCTGAAGAGGGCAGGTGACAAGACAGAGGTCATGGCACCAATGATGTAAGTAGTACGAGGGATGAGGTCTTGCATCAATTATTTAGGGAGCTGGACAGTATACTAAAGAGCAGGACCTCAAACGTTGTAATCTCTGGATTATTCCTGGTGCCACACGCTGGCAAGAACAGAATTAGGGGAAGAGGGCAAATGAATGTATGGCTCAAGAGTTGATGCAGGAGGAGCATTTTAGATTCCTGGATCACTGGGACAATTTCTGGGGAAGGTAGAAGCCATACAAATGGGACAGTCTGCATCTGAACTAGAATGGGACCAACATCCTTGTGGTTGGGTTTGCTTGTGCTATTGGGAGGAATTTAAACTAGCTTGGTTAGAGGAGGGAACAACATGGTAGTACAATAGAGACACAGCATACTTTAGTAAAAGAAGCAAAGCCGGGGGAGTTCAGCTATATTGTGTTTCAAGAGAGTAAGGCGAGGCTGGATGGCCTCTACTTTAATTCTAGGTGTATGATAGGTAAGACAGATGAGTTAAAAGGGTGTGGATTGACATGTAGAATCATGATATTCTTGAGTAGATTTGAAGCTCGGGTTGTGGATGCTGTGGTTGGTTCACTCACTGAGCTGGTTCGTTAGTTCACAGACGTTTCATTATCCTGCTGGATAACTTAATCAGTGCAGCCTCCGATGAAGCGCTGTTGTGTTTTCCTGCCTGGTATTTAAACTCTGGGGTCCATTGGAGTTGATTACCTCATTTCCGGTTTTTCTTTGCAGTGGTGTGTATATAGGGTCTAATTATATGTGACTATTGATGGCTTTCTTGGTGGAGAACCAGGCCTCTAGGAATTCCCGTGCTTGTCTCTGTTTGGTTTGTCCTAGGATCCTGACGTTGTCCCAGTCGAACCGGTGGTCCTCCTTGTCTGTATGTATGAAGACTAACTAAAGAACCAGCTCAGCGAGTGAACCAACCACAGGAATCATGATGTTGTTGCCACCACAGAAACATGGTTCAGGAAGGGGCAGACTGGCAACTGTCAATTCAGGCAGGATAGGGAGGGTATAATAGGCAAAGTGATGTTGCATTATTAATTTAGGAGTTAGTTACTGCAGAAAGGAGGGACAATATCTTGGAAGGGTTTTCAAATGAGTTTTGTGGGTAGAGCTTAGGAATACAAAGGGGTAGTCACATTGATAGGTGTGTGTTATAGACACCCAAACAGTCAGCATACAATTGAGGAGCAGATATGTCGACTGTGCACTGAAGTGTGTAAAAGCAATAATAGTTCACCCTCTTCAACATTAGTTGGAATAGTCATAATGTGAAAGGTTTAGAGGGGACAGAGTTCTTGAAATGTATTCAGGAGAGTTTTTTCCATCAACGTATAGAAAGTCCACCAAGGGACGGTACAGTGCTGGACTGAATTCTGGGGAATGAAGCTGAACAGGTGTTCGAGGTGGTAGTGGGAGAGCATTTTAGTGATAGCAACCATAACACCATATATTTTAACTTTATTATGGAAAAGGAGAAAGATAGTCTGTGTAAATTGTGGGGTTGGGGGGTGGTGTGACAGATTTTATTAAACTCAGGCAGGATCAGGTCAAGGTCGACCGAGAACAGCTACCTCTTGAGTAAATATACAGCAGAACAGTAGCAAAGGGGGTGCACTCAATTTGGAATTGCTGAGCGTGTAGGCCCTACATGCTGTCTTTAGGGTGAAATGGAGGAGCAACAAGCCCATGCAAATTCTGGATCTCTAGGAATATTTAGGATTGGATAAAAGGAAAGGAGAGGCTTTTAACAAGTACGAAGGGAGCAAATCAATGAAAGCCCAAGAGAAATGTAGAAAGTGAAGTTGGGAAACTTAAGGAAGCAATTAGGAGGACGAAGAAGAGAAATTTAAAAAAAACTGACGGGTTAGGATTGGGGAGAATCCCAAGATATACCAAATTAAGGGGAAGAGGCTAACTAGCGAAAGAGTTGGGCCCATTAGGGACCAAAGAGGTAATCTGTGCATAGCGCCAGAGGACGTTTGTCAATGTAAAACGAGTACTTCACATCTGTTGTTACTTCAGAGAAGGAAATATAGGTTCAGCATCTGGGAAGTAGGACTGTAAGATTTTGAGCAGATTGACATAGGGAGTAGAGAGGTATTGGAAGTTTCAGTGGGTTTAAAAGTAGACAAATCCACAGGTGCTGATGTGTTGTACCTCAGACTGCGGTGGGAGATGACAGGAGAAATTACAACAGCTCTGACTCAAATTTCCATCCCACAGAGGAGGTGCCAGAAGACTGGAGGACAGCTAATGTTGTTTCACTGTTCAAGAATGTTGAATGACAGACCAGTGACTCTTGCATCAATGGGAGGGAAACTATTGGAGAAGTTTCTGAACAAGAGAACAAACCTCCACTAGGACAGGGATAGTAGGAACTGCAGATGCTGGAGAATCTGAGATAACAAGGTGTAGAGCTGGATGAACACAGCGGGCCAAGCAGCGTCAGAGGAGCAGGAAGGCTGATGTTTTGGGCCTAGCCCCTTCCAAGCTCTACACCTTGTTATCTCCACTAGGACAGGCAAGGTTTGATCAGGGATAGTCAGCATGGCTTTATCAGGGGTAGGTCATGCCCAACAAATTTGATTGAATTTGTTGAGGAGGTGACCAGCGTATGTCATTGCAGGTAGTGTAGTTGATGTGGCTTATATAGATTTCAGAAAAGCCTTTAACAAGGTCCCATATGGGAGACTAATAATGAATGCAAAAACAGTGGGGATCCAGGGTGTGTTGGCAATTTGCATTAGCTTAATGTATTAAAAACATTGAATAGGATACACATAAAGACTGAATGAGAATAAATATGTGAATGTGTCTTGATTTTTCTTATATTTTTGTTTTGTCACTGTTTCATATTGCTGTTTCATATTTCCAATATGGAGCTGTTATGAAGATGCCTTATAGTTAATATAGCTTGGAGGACTTAATGTTTGGAGGATTTTGTAAAATTTATTTCAGGTTTTGTGGAACTACATGGAGTAGTTTTTTTAAAGAAGTTAACTCAAAATTCACTGTGGGCATTGAAATTTGATTTCTCAGAAGATTTCCTGTAAATCACAAGTGATTTCACTGGAGTAACTGATTGCTTTGCTATGAAGTCCTGTTTGGGTCATTTTGAACTGTGACCGGCTTGGGAAGGTGCTTATTTATCTGACTGATTTGGCGAGAAGCCTGCTAAGACCAAGTTGAATTTGAGGAAAGCTTATTATGAACAGGCTGCCAGCTTATCTCTCTCATTTCTGAAAAGAAACCTGTTTTATTATTTGGTGTTTTGAAAGAGTGATTGAAAAAAATCTGAAGATTGTATTTTCTGAACAAACTATATCTGCAAGACTTCAAAGACAATAGTGTGTCTTTAGTGGCTTGATTACACATGCCAACACATCAGAGCAACAGACACAGGAACTATGTTAATTGTTTTACTTTCAGGAATACCTGTTATGACCACAGCTGATATTATTGCTGGACTAGTCAGATCTCAGACTGAAATCTGACTTGATAGATCATGTTTAGTTTTTTATTTTGTTTAAATAAAATAGTCTGTCACTGAAATGTGTTGCAAATTTGGATTTAACAGTAAAACAGAAGTTTATTATGTGAAATAATTGAAGATGAAATAGAATAAAGCAAAAAATTTACATATATCACAAATCTAAGGATTTTGAAACAAACGGTAAAATACAATCCCATTTATCCCAGCAGCATCCCAACACAATGTACAAACATCAGGGAAAAGTCCCTTTTCTATTCTGTATATGTTTTGACTTAGCTGTGGCCTCAAATCTTGTTGTGAGAATACGATAGCCTATTCCTAGATTTATCATACAACTGCCCATAGATTTATTTAGCTTCGGCAGAACTTCTCAAAATGAATCTAAAACAAAAACAGAGATAACAAGGTGTAGAGCTATATGAACACGGCAGACCAAGCAGCATCGGAGGAGCAGAAAGGCTATGTTTCAGGCCTAGACCCTTCTTTTCTGAAGAAGAGTCTAGGCCCGAAACGTCAGCCTTCCCGCTCCCCTGATGCTGCTTGGCCTGCTGTGTTCATCCAGCTCTACACCTTGTTATCTCAGATTCTCCAGCGTCGGCAGTTCCTACTATCTCTAAAACAAAAACACCCCTGTTTCAAGCTCTGGATATTTCCCCAAGTCTCCCAAAAATTTCAGAACCTTCTGTCTGAAAACTTGTTGCGCGTCACTGTTTCCGTTGTTTGCTAGCAAACTCCCATTAGCCGCCAAAACTATCTTTCTCAGACTTTTTTTAAAAATACGTCACAATGGCCTCAAAAATACTTCAGATTTTTTCAGTAAACCACTTCAGACACAAAGAAAGCAAACACCCCACAAGTTCAAGTTCAAAAATCTAAACTTAGAAATATATATTAAAATATACATAAATCACATACCTCTCCTCACAATTCCTAAAAATGAATGCTAATGTATCCTTAAGAGGCTTTTAATAGTGACCTTAAACTATTGATATGTTATTAACAGTTAAAACATGTTGAGATTCAACATGCAATGAGTTACGCAGCTACCGTATTGTAACCAAGTCCCTGAGGACCACATCCCTCATATGTCCTTCATATGTTCTCTTGACAAATCATCTGCTACATAATTTTATTTTCTAGATACATGAACAGTTTTCAAATGATGCGGTTGGAGAATTAAGCTCCGTTCTTGTTCCAAAGTTTTACTAAGAAAATCAAAGGTTTGTGGCCTGAATAAATAACATTTCTTTCATGCTGTTGCTGATGTATATTTCAAACGATTAGTACCAACCCAAGACTCAACGTCTCTTTCTCCACTATGGAATATTTTTTGTTGGCATGAAGTCAATTTCTTTGAAAATAACTGATATGCATTCAATCCCAATCATGTCATCAGCAGTAAGTCAGTCAAACACAGATGTCATTGCCATCAGCAACAAGTTTGAACGGCTTCTCATTATTAGGTGCAGCTAAAACCTGTGCAATCGTCAACACAGCTTCAAGAATTCAAACACCCTTTGATACCCCTACATTTATTCAAATTTTCTGCCTTTTTCCAACAAGTTTGTCAAGGGTGCAACAGTAGTTTTGGAGTTTGGAACAAACTTGCATTAAAATACATTGTGACCAACATAATGCTGAAGTTCACATTTTGATCTTAACATGGAAAAATTCAAAATAGCCTGTATTTTCACCTGTCTAGATGTTTTTTGAACTTGGCCCACAGTGTGGCCCAAATTAGTCACCTTTACTTTTGCAAATTTCACTTTGCTCAGATTTATAAGCAAATTAGTTTTTTGTCGCTGATCAAACAGTCCACTAAAATGGTGTAAACGTTCTTCTAGGGTTTGGCTTAAAATAACTGAATCGTCACTGGAAACAACGCGATTATGTTGTCCTTCAATGACTTCATTGGTTAAGTGTTGAAATGTTGTTGGTGGAATTTTCATTCCAAATGGCAAGACTTTGCATTGATAAAGCCCATCTGATGTTCCTAAAGCTAATATTTTGTTAGCTTGATCAGTCAATGGAACATGCCAGTACTCGATTAGCAAGTTGATTTTTTAAAAAACTAGTGGGTGTCTAATTCATTCAAAATAGTCGTCCTGCCTTGGATTAGGATTTGAGAGCACTTTTGTTATCACATTGACTTTGCAGTATCAATACAGAATCTTTATGACCAATTCAGTTTTCAACATCATGATAGATGAGCTCCAACTACTATGAAATTTCAATAGTGTCATTGTCCATCATGAACTTAATCTCTTCCCTCACTTAAGTTAATCACTCTAGATTGAGTGTATACAGGTGTTAGAAATTAGAACACAGAACTGTTGCGCACGTGAATGGGCCCTTCAGCTCGCAGCCAAACATAGCAGCAAATTAAACTGAGACAACAAGGTGTAGAGCTGGATGAACGCAACAGGCCAAGCAGCATCAGAGGAGCAGGAAAGCTGACGTTTCAGGTCTAGACCCTTCTTCAGAAATGGGGGAGGGGAAGGGGATTCTGAAATAAATAGGGAGAAAGGGAGAGGCGGATAGAAGATGGAGAAAGGAGAAGATAGGTGGAGAGGAGACTGATAGGTCAAGGAGGCGGAGTTGGAGCCAGTAAAGGTGAGTGTAGGTGGGAGTTAGAGGGTTCTTCAGAAATGGGGGAGGGGAAGGGAATTCTGAAATAAATAGGGAGAAAGGGGGAGACGGATCATCCCGCTCTACACCTTGTTGAGATAACAAGGTGTGGAGCTGGATGAACACAGCAGGCCAAGCAGCATCAGAGGAGCAGGAAAGCTGACATATTGGGCTTAGACCCTTCTTCAGAATTTCTGAAGAAAAGTCTAGGCCCGAAATGTCAGCTTTCCTGCTCCTCTGATGATACTTGGCCTGCTGTGTTCATCCAGCTGTACACCTTGTTATCTCAGATTCTCCAGCATCTGCAGTTCCTACTACCCCTACACCTTGTTGTCTCAGATTCTCCAGCATCGGCAGTTCCCACTATCTCTGTAGCAAATTAAACTAATCCCTTCTGCCTGCCCTTGATCCATATCCCTCCACTGCTTGCATATTCATGTGCTTACCTAAAAGTTTCTTTAACGTTCCTATTGTATCTGCCTCCACCATCACCCCTGGCAGTACATTCCAGACTCCTATCATTCTCTGTGTAAAAAACCTGTCCCTCATATCTCGTTTGAACTTCCCCCCTCCTCACCTTAAATGTATGCTCCTTAGTTTTAGACATTTCAGCTCTGGGAAGAAGATTCTGACTGTAAACCTATCTATGCATCTTGTAATTTTATAGAATGTTATCAAGTAATTTTATAGCCTTCTTCCCTCAGCCTCCGTCGCTCCAGAGAAAACAACCGGAGTTTTTCTAACCTCTCCTTATAGCTCATACCCTCTAAACCAGGCAGCATCCTGGTAAGGCGTCATCCGTGGTTGCTCCGCTGTAGAGCCTCCTCCACATCAGGGAAACCAAGCGGAGGCTTGGGGACCGCTTTGCAGATATAGCCTCCTCTACATCGGGGATACCAAGTAGAGGCTTGGGGACCGCTTTGCAGAACTCAGGCCCCACATCCCAGGCCCCAAGAAGACTTTCCACCTCAAGCAGATGTGCACCTGCACATCTGCTAATGTGGTATACTGCATCCGCTGTTCCCATTGTGGCCTTCTCTACATCAGGGAAACCAAGTGGAGGCTTGGGGACCGCTTTGCAGAACACCTATGCTGGGTTCGCACTAAACAACTGCACCTCTCAGTCGCGAACCATTTCAACTCCCCCTCCCATTCCGCAGACGACATGTCCATCCTGGGCCTCCTGCAGTGCCACAATGATGCTACCCGAAGGTTACAGGAACAGCAACTTATATTCTGCTTGGGAACCCTGCAGCCCAATGGTATCAATGTGGACTTCACAAGCTTCAAAATCTCCCCACCCCCTACTGCATCCCAAAACCAGCCCAGCTTGTCCCCGCCTCTCTAACCTGTCCTTCCTCCCACCTATCCCCTCCTCCCACCTCAAGCCCCACCCCCATCTCCTACCTACTAACCTTATCCTGCCTCCTTGACCTGTCCGTCCTCCCTGGATTGACCTATCTCCTCCCTACCTCCCCACCTATACTCACCTTTACTGGCCCCATCCCCTCCTCTTTGACCAGTCTGTCTCCTCTCCACCTATCTTCTCCTCTATCCATCTTCTATCCGCCTCCCCCTCTCCCTCTCTCCCTATTTATTTCAGAACCCCCTTCCCCTCCCCCATTTCTGAAGAAGGGTCTAGGCCTGAAACGTCAGATTTCCTGCTCCTCTGATGCTGCTTGACCTGCTGTGTTCATCCAGCTCTACACCTTGTTATCTCAGCATCCTGGTAAACCTCTTCTGCACCCTTTCCAAAGCCTCCACATCCTTCCTGTAATTTGGCAACCAGAATTGAATGCACTACCCTAAGAGTGGCCTAAAAAAAAATCTTGTAAAGCTGCAACATGACATCCTGACTCTTGTACTCAATTTCCCTACCAAAAAGGGCAAGCATGCCATATAACTGCTTTACCACCCTATCCAACTTATGGGGCCCCTTTCAGGGAGCTATGGACTTGAACTCCAACCTCTGTACATCAATGCTGTTCAGGGTCCTGCCATATACTGCATACTTTTCCTTAACATTTGATCTCCTAAACTGCAGCACCTCACACTTACCTGAATTAAACTCCATCTGCCATTTCTCCATCCATATGCACAACTGGTCTGCATCTCACTGTATCCTTTAACAACCTTTTATACTATCCACAATTCCACTGATATTTGTATTGTTTGCAAACTTACTAACCCACTCATCTACATTTTCAGCCAAGTCTTTTATATATATCTCAAACAGCAGAGATCCCAGTACAGATCCCCATAGAACACCATTAGTCACGGACCTCCAGCCTGGAAAACACCTTTCCACCACAACCCTCTGCCTTCTATGGGCAAGCCAATTCTGAATCCACGCAGCCACGTCATCGTGGATCCCATTTATCTTAATCTTCCAGGATGAGCCTACCATGAGGGACCTTTTCGAAAGCCTCATTAAATCTGCATAGACAACATCCACTGCTCTACCCTCATTGATCACCCTTTTCACCACCTCAAAAAATTCAACCAAGTTAGTGGGCCAGGACCTGCCCTGCACAAAGCCATGCTGACTTTCCCTAATTAGGAAATGCTTTTCCAAATGAGTGTAAATCCTATCCCTAAAATTTCTCTCCAATAGCTTCCCAACTACTGATTTGAGACTTACCGGTCTATAGTTTCCTGGATTATGCGAGGATATTGGTTCCCCTCCAGTTTAGGCGCAACATATCCCTTTTGTGCAGATCACCCCTGCCCCAGAAGAGGTCCCAATGACCCAAGAACCTGAAACCCTGCCCCCTGCACATGTTGTTTTATAAACCCACATTAAGACCTCAAACGGCGAACACTGTTTTCCCAGGCCTATCCACAAATTGGTTAATGATTTTATAACAGTTTCTGTAAGTCACTTTGATAGTTTTCTGGAAGAGAAAACATAATGCTATCTAACCTTTTAAACACCTCTGTAATTACCAGTCTAATTATTGGAGAGTCAACTTTTTCAATTTCTGATTCATTTTTCAATTGTTCTGAGAATTCTGTTTCACTCTCTGCTTCTTTCACTACCGTAAGTTCTCTTTTCCCTGACAATCATCCATGTCAAAATGCGTATTACGCATGTTAACTTGACACATTCGTTGATTCTTTCTCCTGTCTGTGGTATTCATTACATAATTTACGTCATTAGGTTTATTTTTGATTTGGTAAAGTCTGGTAACCTTGATTTTAATGGCTCCACCATGTCTCCAGAAACAAGAAAAAATCAAAACTTCGGGCTTTTTAACCTGTTTTTATTTTTGTTCACATCCTTCAAATGCTTTTCAGCTGTTTAAAAAGTTAGTTCTTCTCTGAAACTTGAAACATAGTTTGGAAGAATAGGCTGTGAACTTTGGTTTTATCATTTTCTCTTTAATCAATTTAAATGATGCTCTCACTTTATGTCAATGTATTGGTTGAAAAAGGTTAAATGCTATGGATTCAGTAAGGGTGTCCCAAATGACTTATGGTAGTAAAGGAATTGCCTTATTCCAATCATTTGGATATTCTTGGCAATAGGCTCTAATCACCTTTTCAAAGTTTGATGTCATCTTTGCAATGCACCTTGAGATTGTGGGTGATAGGCAGATCAGTGAGTTGTTTTATTCCCAAACTAATCACTATTTCTTTGACCATTGCTGACATAACATCTGAACTTTGATCTGATTGTATTTCTTTAGGTAAGCCGTAGCCTATTGAAAAATTGAACTAACTTTTTGACTGCCACTGTTTACAGGAATTTTCCCTCAAGTCAGTGATTAGTTCCCATTCCTGGTTTTAGAAAGGGGTCCTACACAATCAATTACGACTCTGCTAAATGGTTTTTCAAAAGCTAGAATTGGAATTAAATATGCAGTTTTAATTGAGGGTTGGAATTTCTCTACTACCTGACATGTGTGACATCTCTGTTAAAATTTGACTGTATCTTTCAGTATTCCTGGCTAATAACAATGTTTTAATATTTTAGACTGTGCTTTCCTGATACCTAAATGACCTGTCATTAGAGTTCTGTGAGCCACTTTGAAAAATTCATTATGATACTCAGATGGAACTACCATTTGATGGCCAAAGGCCCATTTCCTTTGCTGATGTCCTCTTTACTGAAGATTCCTTTGACATTCATACTACTGCATTCCGTCTCCCATTTAACTTCCAATAATTTGCTTTGGTATGCCCAGTGTTATCACACTGGAAACATGTTAACTTCTTTATGTTGGTTTTGGGATCTAGCCTTTCTCCTTTATCAATTTGGCACCTGTCTATTCTGTATAAATGGTACCTCTTCCATCCACAAACTTTCCATTCCTCCAACTTCCTTACTGATTTCTATATGGCCATCTCCCTACCTGCAGTAGTCTGTATGAGATATCATTGGTCTAATCGTGAATAAGTGGTGCTCACCTGAATAAGTTTTTGTCATGGTCATAATTTCTGTTACTTTCTCAAAACATTGCTGTAATTTGAGATACCTAAACTACTGATTTCAAAGCCTTTTTTTTCCCCTGAATTCAACAAATGTCAGATTAGGTTTCTTTCTTGTCATGCTAAATTTTAATTGATAAGCTTCAGCACAAACTTCTAAGCACTGAGTATTACCTCATTAACAGTTTTGTACTCTGCAAAAATATTCTTCTGAAAAACTAGCATACATAGTCATAGCTATCCATGTCATAACATGAAAGTCAAAACCTCGTTTTGCCACTTTGTTTGTCAAACTATCAAATGAAGTAAATTACCTTTGACTTATCCACAGTAAATTTAGGCATGAAGCATAGATTCTTAATTAAATCAAATTCTTCACTGGAATTAGAATCATATCCAAGCTATTACCCCTTTCTTCCTTCTTTGTTATATTCTTTGCTTTGGTCAACTCATGGTCTTTGATTTCCTGATCTCTTTGGAGTTCAGGTTATTTTTAAAATTCCATGCCCTTTTCCACTTTCTCTGCATTTTTCTCTCCCATTCCATAAGCCTCACTTTTCATTTTTCTAATTTTCTATCTTCCTCTGTTTTTCTCTCTCCTCTAGTTTAAATGTATTCATTTTCTTTTCTGTAAGTCCAGTTTTTATTTTCATTTTTAACTGTATTTTTAAATTAATTCCAATTGTGACATCCAGATTTTAAGTTTCCTTTCTTCCAGTTCTAAATGTCTGATAATCGTACGACACATCTCATCCTTATAGACCTCGCGTCTACTTTTACTTCAATTTAGCTGCTAACTCTCTCAGTTTAGCTTTAGTCAAAGATTTCGAATAATCTACAGTTATGTCTTACATTTCCAGAAAACTATTAGTGACATTCAAGGCCATCTTCAAATTCTGTGCCACAAATGTCACAACAATACAGCCATTTGATCTCCAGAGGCCCCACATAACCATCATTTTAGAAAGAAGGATGTGGATGCCTCTTAAGTCCAGTGAATACAAAACTTCTGCGAAGAACCCCCAAGTGTTATGATCTCAGCTGAGATTATTGTTATTGCTGGTTGAGACAGATCCCATACTGAAATTTGACTTGAGTGGGCAAATTTAGTTATTTTGATATTAATGAGGTGGTTTCTCTCTGAATCAGAAGCATATAATATTGCAGTTTTGGTTTCAGAAATAACACAGAAGTTTATTATGTAAAAGAAATGGAAATAAAACAGAACAAATCAGGCTATTTAGATATAACACAAATTTAAAGATTTCAAAATAAATCATAAAATACAATTCCATTATCTCCATTGTATCCCATTACAGTACTCAAATACTAGAGAGAAATCCGTTCTCTATTTTGCAATGAGTTTGACTTTGATGTGGCTTCAGCTCCAGGTCATGAGAGTTTGGTGGTCTCTTCCTTGGCTCATCATACAATTGAGCTCAGTTCGTATAACCCCTGCAGGGTTTTAACCTAGCATTTCTGGTCTGGAACTTTTAAGCTAAACTCCTTAAACTGAGTAACCTATTTTTAGCAATTTGTAACTATCTTTTGCCTTTCTGCATTACACATCCACCTTCAGTTAGAACATTGCAGAACTGTCCAAAATGAAACCAAAACAAAACATTTTTTTCAAGCTATCGGTGTTTCTGCTAAGTCCAAAACCCCAGAATCTTTTATCTGAAAGCTTAATGTATGACACTGTTTAAACTCTCCCAAAGTAAACAAATTCCCATTAGTTTCCAAAACAATCTCACTCTGAATTTTTTTTAAAAAAGGATATTAGCATGACTAAATAAGAGTTACAAAATAATCATTAAACCCTTTCAGATAGAGAAAACTCGTACATCACTAACTCAAATTCAACAATCCAAATAAAAAATAAATTATATTAAAATATGTATAAAGTCACACATTTTACACTAAGTAATCCCTCAGCCAAGGGGATAGCAAGAACTGCAGATGCTGGAGTCGGAGTCAATACTGTGTGTAGCTGGAGGACAACAGCAGGTCAGGCAGCATCAGAGGAGCAGGAAAGTTGGTGTTTCGGATTTACACCCACCCAAAATGTCGACTTTCCTGCCCCTGCGATGCCTGACCTGCTGTGTTCCTCCAGCTCTACACGGCATGAACCCATCAGCCAAAGTGTTTATCTCATAAAGTCAGCTCTGCAGACAAACCTGTCTTTTCTCTTTCCCTGAGATAACAAGGTGTAGAGCTGG
>JAHRHZ010000046.1:17482587-17502288 GCA_024137785.1 Ginglymostoma cirratum
CCAGCATCTGCAGTTCCTACTATCTCATTTCTCTTTCCCTGGAGAATGTGTTTTGTGGTTATTTAGAGGGATAAGTTTTATACTTCTATATTAATGCCTGTGTATGTTAACCAATTATTTCAACTTCATGTTCTATTATAAAAGTTATGTTTTGGTAATGAATCAATAATTGTGTTGATTAAGAAATGTGGTTGATAGATCTCATTGTTTAAAATATCACATAAATAAGGTAATTGGTCATCTTGGTGAATGGAAGAACAATTTTTATTTTACGCTATGACTCATGAGCGACAGTGCTGTCCATCAGCTTTAATTGTAAAAAAAAATTGCTGTTGAATGTCAGGAGATAATGGTTGGATTCTGTCTTGTTGAAGATGGTGATGGCTTGGTACTTCTATTTTCCCCTTGTTAGCCCAAGCCTAGATGTTATCCAGGTCTTGCTGCATGTGCGTATGGACTGATTCAGTATCTGAGGACTTGCAAATTGTGTTAAATGTTGAGCAATCATCAGCAAACATCCACACTTCTAAACTCATGATGGTGCGGAGGTCATTGATGAAACAGCTGGAGATAGCTGGGCCTGGGATTTATCCTCAGAAACTCCTTCAATGATGTCCTTGGACAGAGGTGACCGACCTTCAACGACCACAACCATTTTCTTGTATGCTTGTGTGAATCCAGTTGGTGGAGAGATTTCCCCTGATTCCCATTGATTCCAGTTTTTTAGGGCTCCTTGAATTTATAATCAGTCAAATGCTCCCTTGATGTCAAGGGCAATAATGCTCAGCTAAACTTTGGAATCTAGGTTTTTATTCCTCCATGTTTGAACTAAGGTTGCAAATATAGTCAGCAGCCAAGTGGTCCTGGCAAATCCCAAACTGAGCATCAATAAGCAGGTGCAGGCGCTGCTTAATAGCACTGTTGATGACTGCTTCCATAAGTTTGCAGATGATGGAGAGTAAACTGATAGGTCAGTAATTGTCCATGTTGAATTTGTCCTTCTTTTTGTAGGCAGGCTGTACTTGTGCAATTTTCCACATTGTCAGGTGGATGTTAGTGTTATACCTGAGCTGGAACAGTTTGGCTTGGGGCACGGTTAGTTCTGGAGCACAAGTCTTCAGCACTATTGCTGGTGTGTTGTCAGTGCCCATTGCCTTTGCAGTTTTCAATGACTTCAGCCATTTTCTGATATCACATGAAGTGAATCGAACTGGTTGAATATTAATATCTGTGATGCTGGGGATCTTAGGAAAAGGCCAAGATGGATTATCAACTCTGCCCATTTAGCTGTAGATGGCTGCAAATGCTCTAGTCTCCTCATTTGCACTGACGTACTGGTATCTCCCATCATTGAAGCTTGTGGAGACTGTTCCTCCAATTAGTTGCTAATTGTCCACAACGATTCAGTGGATGTTGCAGGACTGCAGAGTTTAGATCTGTAAGCTGTAGGATCACTTAGTCCTGTCTATTGCATGCTGCTTCCATTGTTTGGTATGGTTCTCTGCTTTAGCTTAACCAGGTTGACACTTCTTTTTACCTATGTCTGATGATACTCCTGCACTTTACATTAAACCAGGGTTGATTTCCCAGCTTGATATAACAGTAGAGTAGGGGATATGCCAGGCCAGGCCATTACATACTGTAGTTGATTACAATTCTGCTGCATCTGACAGCTTACGGCACCTCATGGGTTTGAGGTCTTGAGTTACCCTATCTGTTTACCTGCCCTATCTCGTTTAGTGTGGTGGTAGTGCCACACAGCATGGTGGAAGGTATCCTCAATGGGAAGACTTTGCCTCCACAATGATAGTGCTGTTGTCACTCTACCTATTACAGGTGATAGATAGATTGACGAGGACAAGGTGAAGTAAGTTTTTCCCACTTTTTGGCTCCTTTGTCATTTACAACAGGCCCCGTTTGGCAACTTTGTCATTCTTAGTGATGGACATTGAAGTACCCTGCCCTTCCAGAGTACATTATGTGCCCTCACAAGCCTCAGTGCTTCCTGCAAGTGGTGTTCAATATAGATGAGTGCTGATTCATCAGCTGAGTAGGGACAGGAGGTGGTTATCAGTAGGAGGTATTTTTGTTCATGTTTGACTTGATGCCATGATTCTTCATGGAGACTGGAGTCAATGTTGAAGACTCCCAAGGCAATCGCCCTCTGCCTGTATATCACAGTTTTGACAGGTTGGTGTAGAGTGAGCTTTGCACTGGCCATAACTCGTACTTCACCTGTCCCGAGATCAACCGAGATACACAGCATGATAACCATTTAATAAGTTAAAGGGAGATGCTTGGCCAACTGCAATAATAGAACTTGAACTTCTGTAATGCTTTTTGTCTTTCTTTGCACAGCATTATGTGTCTGCAAATACAGAAAATTGATAAAGGCAGTGCCCCTTTAATTAGAGCCCTTTGACGATGTCTTGAATATAATTGCCTCACAGCTGTCAATCTGTTGGGTCCTACTGGTAGGCCAGCGCCTTCTTTTTAAAGCAAGACACCCACCTCCAAAGGAGGTGTATTTAATACACAGAAGGCTCCTCCAACAGAAAGCCCAGCTGTAATTTACATTTATCATTTCATGCACGCAGGAGACACCAAGTTCCAGAGGGAATCATTTGCACTGACTGAGAGCAGCCATTAACTGTTCACAGAGAGCATATTGGCTGGTTTTAGTCACCTGATCCTGATGTCACCATTCTGCTAGCTAAAATACCTTAGAAATCAGAGCTTCAATGCGTGAGGGGTTGTTCGAGGAACTGCTGGTCTTTTAATGTAAAAAGAAAACATCAGCTTAACTCTTAGTAAACCATGAACAAGCATACCCATTTTGATTTGTTCTCATCCAAGTCATCAACAAGCTGGCTTGCCTCTCTTTTCTGTTTTGACGTGTATTTATGGACATGAACACTGAGCTGGACAGATATAGGGTCCAGCTGCCTCAATCATCCTTCTTCTGCCTTACTGTTGGCTGATCTTTGGAGTCAGTTTTCAGCCAATGACACTTGGAATTTTCTGACATTGCTCACTGTTTCAAAATGGAGTGTGGTATCCTGAAGAAGATGGAAGTCAGCAGGTAAAATCAAATGATGTTTAAAAATAATAAATTATAGATTGGATTTCGTTAATGAGAGAAAAATTTGTACTTGCATGAGATCGTAAAAAAAAATCATTTACATAGAGCCTGGCATGACCTCACAACATGTCCATTGTGTTTTATGACCAATGGGGCACGTTTAAAATTTAGTCACTGCTGTAACAAAAAAAACCACTAATTTGTTCAAAATAAATATCAACCAGGAGACTCGTGCTGTTCCCCTGGTATTGTTTGAAATAGTGTCATTGGATCTCTGACATCCATCATTGACAAGTTATTGAAGAGATGGAAGGATTTATTATGTCTGTAACCCAGTTTCATGGAAGGACAGGGATAAGTGACAGTGGACCCTTTTATACAAGTTCTTGTCCACTCGTCACATTGTCAGATTTCCTGTTGGAAGTAATATTTAAAAGAGACCTAAGGGGCAACTTTTTCATGCAGAGGGTGGTGTGTGTATGGAATGAGCTGCTAGAAGAAGTTGTGGAGTCTGATACAATTACAACATTTAAAAGGCATCTGGATGGGTACATGAATAGGAAGGGTTTGGAGGGATATGTGCCAAATGCTGACAAATGGGACTAGATTTATTTAGGATATCTGGTCGGCATGGACGAGTTGGACTGAAGGACCTGTTTCCATACTGTATTTCTCTATGCCTTTATGACTCTAATGACAGATGCCAGAAAATTGCTTGTTAAGAATAAGAGAGCGTGTTGTAATGGCACGTTACGTAGCATGAGGTCAAGATTCCCCATGATTTCCACCTCATTTCTGATCATTGTAATTAATGCCTGTAAAAAGCAGCCAGGCATTGATGCTGAGAAGAAATCAAAAGGCAATAGGATGTTTAAAGGGACACAACAGGTAATTTGTAAAATCCTGTGGAATGATTTCCTTCAAACCACTTTTCTCCTTACCTTATGCATTTTTATCTCTCCATCATGTCTTCATTACCTGATGGAATCTCCTGCATTTGTGCTTCCATGTCTGACCCTTCTTCTATTTTGAAGAAGCCACTACAGGATTTCTGTTGGAAGTACCATTTTTTAAACAGGAAAAATTGGAAGAGGACTCATAGTGAAGCCAAGCTTATGTGGTTCCTGAGGAGGTGAGAATATCCATCAGTCAATACACCTGCACCAGAATTTACATGCTCTGAATATGTCACTTTTTCTGGACATGGGGACAGTGACTAAAGTAGCTTCATAACAGATGGGCAACCATGTAAGAAGCTATGATACCTGGCCAACCTGACCAACACCCCACTCCCCCACTGTTACTGACTGCTAGCTTCACTTCATTTTCTATGGACTTGGATATTTCTCAGCAACTTCTGTAGGCAGTAGCGATGTTTGCTTGTGCCCATCTGAATAGACTGGATTACTCTATGATGGTTTGTCAAGCATACTGGCTCATCAGCTGACCAGTGGATCAGTATTAGCTGCATAACTTGGCTGGTTAGGTGTATGATGTGTGATAGATGATACCCACATGAACCAACAGATTGTCTTTATTGATCCTCTCATTTACATGAAGAGCAATGGCTCCCACTGCCTCAGTGCCCAGATAGTCTTGGACCAGCAGCAAATGCTTCATACATGGAATGTTCACTCTCCTAGCAGACCTACCAGTGTATTACATTTGAGACAATCCACTGTACACACCTGTCTTTCAACCAGAAAGGCAAATGTCACATGGATGCTGGGAGACATGAGCTTAACCTCTTTGCACTATCAAGAAGGAAGGAGATGTAGATGCTTTTCTTGGTGTAGAGAGCTTTGGTGATTGCAAACCAGGCAATGTTCCTGATGACACCTATTGCATCTTGAAAAGAGTCCATGGCATAACATTTGAGCACCACGAGACCTTTGTCATCCACAGACAGTGGTATCCATGCCCTAGCCCGACGTTCAGGTTGTGACTGCAGTAGGTGACACAGCTTGGTAAAAGCTCCATAATAAATACATTGCTCCTTCATGAAATTGAGGGAGGGATGTTGCTGTCTGAAGATAAACATTGGAGGAAGGCCCATATTCAGCGTCCTACTCCTCTACCTCCACTTGGCGCTTCTGTTTTCTGCTGTATTCCTTGCTGCTCCTCCAGCCTTGAAGGCAGTTTCACTAAACCATCCATGTTTGCAGCCAGACATTTCTGAGGCAAGAAGTAACAACAGTCAAGAGAAACAAAGTCTTGCTCTGCATAGTGAAAGTGAACTTGCTGTATTGATAAAATGCAAGCAAATATTCCCGAGAAATCATACTTAAAAGTGAACAATTTTCAGGGCACTGGAGACAGAACAAGGACTGGGTTTAATCAGATTGCAGATATAAAGAGCTGCATGGCCATGAAGTACTGAATGGCCTCCTTTTGTGTCACACAATACTCTAATTCTAAGGAAAGCAAAACCCTGAAATAGTAAACCTTCAACAAACCTGTCAGTACCACACAATTCCTTGAAATAGCACATGCAAGAGGACCTTTGTACTAGGTAGTATTACTCTGTGCTGTATGAGGTCAGCATATTGTGAGCACTGGAGAGGTCAAAAATCAGAAAATGATGCATAAGTTATTCTGCACTTAAAATGTTGCCAAACTGCTGTCTTAAAGCTAACTCATCTACTTTATCCAACATGGTGGATAACCTGTGGGTGAGGCAATCAATCTCCAATAAGAGAAAGAGTCTAACCATCACCCCTGACATTCAATGGCATTACCATTGCTGAATCCCACACTATTAATATCCTGGACATTACTATTGAACCGCACGAGCCATATAAATGTTGTGGCTACAAGAGCAGATAAGAGGCCAGGAATCCTGCAGCAAGTAACTCACCTCCTGGTTCCCCAAAGCTTGCCCACCATCTACAGGGCACAAGACAGGAATGTGATGGAATATTCATCACGTGCCTGATGAGTGCAGGTCCAACAACACTCAAGAAGCTTGGGGGTGGGGGGCGGTGGTTGGTAACCTACTGGTATTATTAGTAAACCATTAATCCGGAGATCCAAGAAGTGTTCTGGGGACCTGGGTTCAAATCCTTCCCCGGCAGCTGGTGAAACATGTATTCAATAAATTGAATTAAGAGTTCAATGATGGCCATGTAAAGTATTATTGATTGTCACATTGTTTCTCTAATGTCATTATCTGGTCTGGTCTTTATGTGACTCCAGACCCATAATAATGTAGTTGATTCTTAAATGCCCTCTGGGCAATTGGGAATGAGCAATAAATGCAGGCCTGACCAGTGACACCCACATCCCATGAATGAACTTTAAAAAAAGGTAAAATGTTACAGAGAAATTTCAACACAACCTTCTAACTAGAATGGGCCTGACCCCACAGCATTAATCAAGACTACGGTTTCTGGTGAACATCTTCTTGGGGGTTTCATCATATGATCTCCAGCCATCAATTGCCCTGATCCAGTCTGATGCCTATCATTGGTTACCCAACATGCCCATTGTAGTGGAACACTGCCTTCCTGTGCCAATGAGAAATTAAACAGGCCCTCTTAACCCGATTGGATAATTCCCAATTGTTCCCATCTCCCAAATTTTCATAAGTAATAGATAAAAATTAATAAATATCCCTTTATTATAAACCATCCCTTGAACTTGGTGTTTCTTGTAACATTGTCCAAGAGCTGGATCTTTAATTCCTGAGGGCCGCAGGATAATCCAGGAGGTTTGTAACCCCAGACAAGATAAGGAAGAAACTTCTTTTAAGACAAGTTCTCTCTGTTGGGTATCTGTGAGTCCTAGCAGAATAGTGAATGAACAATGAACTTACAGGTTTCTTTCAGTGCTGACCTGATAGAGGGTGGTAGATCCAGTGGGATGTTCTAATGCCAACTCCCCCTTGAGAGTTAACACCTCTATAGGTAGTGGCTCAAGCTGTTGTGAGAGAGATTATTAATTCATCTTTAGGGGACATTGACTTTCAATCCCTCATGTTGTTGAACTAAGGCCTATCGCTGTGAATGACCTTCCTGTACTCGCGTTGCAAGTGAGTTCATTTCAAAGATGTTCCATTGTTCGTGAAGCACTCTGGGTCACAGAGAGGTCTTCTTCAACACTTTGTTCCTTATCTAGAGAGACGTTATGGCAATAATTAGCCTAAGCTTGAGTGCAGAATCTCTAACACAGCAGTGTCAGGCTGTAAGAGTTATGTGCTGAAGCATATCAGAAATGCCATCCTTTTGTGTAAAACTTTAAAGCAAAGCACTATTTTCCTGAGTCATTGCTGCAGATTGTCACAGCAATCCTGATGAAGCGCTCAAAACAGAACCTAGTGCCCTGGTCAATCAATGTGAACAAAAACTGAATTCTCCCCTTGCTGAGGTCACGTTTTGCAGAAAATGACAGCCATATATGTCAACACAACTAATGAAAACAGTTGCCAAGCAATAGGATTGGACCACTTTATGTAAAAGAGCTTTTCTTTCTTTCTTGACGTTTTCTTGCTGATGCTGCATACAGAATATTTACAATTTGTCACAGGCTGATTTTCAACTTTGCTGCACATATCCTAAATACACAAAGTCCCCTTCATCCATCATCCCTATGTTGCAGGTCCTTGTAAGTAGCTGGAGTCCAAGTACTGATTCTTTTGACACTCCATTCATTTTAGCCTGCCAAATTTAAAATGGAGTTTGTGTTGCCAATGCCAAGATGGCCACCAGCTGCCTGCATATACTCAGTTGGTAAGCATGGTCCCACACAGCTGACTAGAGTCTCTAGCTGCCTCCTGACTGTCCCACTGACCATTGACCCCCATTTATAGAATGTGCTTTTCAAATCCAAGTAGATGCTATGTACTGGGTCATGTTTATCTACTCTTCCAGTTACATGTTCAGAAATGCCAAACAAATTTGCCAAACTCATTTTCTCTGTAATAGTGATAGTGTTTGCCTGGTCAAACTATAATTTTCCAGGGGCAATGTTTAGACCTCCTAAATAATTGATTCCAGCATTTTCCAATGACTGAAGTTCAGTTAATTGTGTAATAGATGAATTTAAGTCCAATTAACCTTTTAGGCAGGACTTTCCAGAACATTGCGGAACATAATAACATAACAAAAGAACTGATTTCCTGGGGTGAGGTGAGAGAGACTGCTCTTGACCTCAAGGCCACATTTGACCGAGTATAGCATCAAGGAGCCCTAGCAAAACTGGAGCCAATGGGAATCTCTCCACTGGTTGCAGTCATACCTGGCATATAGTAAAATGGTTGTGGCTGCTGGAGGTCAGTAATATCAGCTCCAGGATATCTCTGTAAGAGTTCTTCAGAGTTGTGTCCTAGACCCAACCATCTTCATCTGTTTCATCGTAAAGTCAAAAGTGAGCATGTTCACTGATGATTGCGCTGCACAATGTTCAGCACCATTCACAACTCCTCAGATAATGAAGTAGTCCATGTCCAAATGCGGCAAGTCCTGGATAATACCCATACTTGAACTGATAAGTGGCAACTACCATTCACACCACATAAATGCCAGGCAATGAGCATCTCCAACAAGAAACAATCTAACCATCATTCCATGACATTCAATGGTGTTATCATCACCGAATCCCCAACTATCAACATCCTGGGAGTTATCATTGACCAGAAACAGGCTAGCCATATAAATATACTGGCTACAATAGCAGGTCAGAGGCTAGGAATACTGCAGTGTGTAACTCACCTCCTGATTGCCCAAAGCCTGTCCATGGTATACAAGGTATGAGTCAGCAATATGATGGAATACTCCCCACTTTCCTGGACGAGTACTGCTCCAACAACTCTCAAAAAGCTTGACACCATCCAGGACAAAGTAGCAAGTTTGATTGGCACGACATCCACAAGCATCCACTCTATCCACCACCAACACTCATTAGCAGCAATGTGTACTATCTATAAGGTGCTATGTGGAAATTCACCAAAGATATTTAGACAGCACCTTCCAAACTCACGACCACTTCCAACTAGAAGGACAACAGCAGCAGATACAGGGAACACCAACACCTGCAAATTCCCCTCAAAGCCACTCACGATCAAGACTTGGAAATATATCACTCTTCCTTCAGTGCTGTTGGGTCAAGATCCTGGAATTGCCTCCCTGATGATATTGTAGGTCTACATACAGCACATGAACTACAGTGGTTCAAGAAAGCAGCTCACCACGACCTTCTCAAGAGCAACTGAGGTACAGACAATAAATGCTAGCACAGCCAGAGATGTCCACATCCCGTGAATGAATTTAACAAAAGTTTAAGATAAAAGAATTCATTATCTTCTCCGTTATTTTTGCCAATTATTTTGAATTAGTGCAATCTGCTCACCAACCTTTATGCCAAAGGAAATAGTTCATTGTTATTTTTTCTATCACATCCCCTCATAATGTTGAATGTCTATAAAAATGTTAATATTAAAGTATCTTTATTTACAGATATGTGAAAACAAGAAGTTGAGAAGAAAAAGATATAGTTAAATGCTTGCTGCTGAGACTTCACCAACAGAACACTCAAATCAGTCATTCGTATAAAAATAGCAGCTACGATTTCAAACGGAAGGGTATAACATTAAATAAGGTGAGTCAGCAATAAGATTTTGGTGTGCTCAACTGTAACAAGAATTAAGCAGAACTGAAAGCGTATAAATATCAAGAAGGATTGAACAGGCTGTGACAACAAAAAGCAAAATACATGGATGCTGGAAATCTGAAATAAAAAGAGGTGTTGGAAATACCCAGCAGGTCTGGCAGTATCTGTGGAAGGAGAACATGAATATTTTGAGTCAAAAATAACTGCTCTTTGAGACTAAACAGGTTCAGGCTCATTTCTATAGACAAAGGAAGGCTGAGAAGTGACTTAAATAGAAAATAATGTAGACACTTGATACAGCTACAGGTTGTTTCCACCTGTGGGTGAGTCCAAAATTAGAAATCATATATGTAAGATAATCACTAATGAATCCAATAGGGAAATCAGGAGACATCTCCTTATCCAGAGAGTGGCTAGAATATGGAATTCCTTATCAGCAGGAGCAGCTGAGGTGAGGAATATTTAAGGGGAAGCTAGATAAATAAATGAAGTTGAGGTCAGAAATGTCAGTATGGGACAAAAGAGACAATAAATAATAGATGACTGGAAGCCCAGGGTCCTGCTTACAGTCTGAATGCAATGTTTTACAAAGTGCTCATCCATACTGCCTTTGGTTTTGCTAATGCAATTGAGGCTACATCGTGAGCAATTAATACAGTACACATAGATTGAGGGAAGTATAAGGATATCACTGGTTCACCTGGAAGAATGTTTGGAGTCATGGATGGTAAGAAAGGAGGACGTGAAAGGGCTATTGCTGCATTGCTTATGCTTGGATGGAAAGCTGTCATAGGAAGGGGAAGGACAATTGGGCATGATTGAGGGAAGAATCAGATTATCATGGAGGTAACAGTGTTGCCATCAGAGAGAGGAAGGGAGGGGAGGATGTGTTTGGTGGTGCCATCATTGCTGGGGATGGCGGAAATGTTGGAGGATGATCCATTGAATGTGGAGGCTGGATGGATAGAAGCTGAGGATAAGGGGAGCCCTATCATGGTTTTGGAAGGAAATGAAAAGAGTGAGACTGGTACAATTTACTTGCAAATATAACTATTACACGGCAGCAGTAAGCAAGAGCAAGTCACCCATCGTGCAAACTCTTATAAAACAACAAAGGTACAAACAGTGCATCTATATAACATGTCCTTTATAGAATATTTTATTGATGCTTTCTGAAACCTAGATTTTGTATCCTTGGAGATGAGATGGTTGTACACTAAAGGTGTACGAGTTTCCCATTTTCCCACAGTCAGCCTAGCTGTCAATAGGACAATTGCAACTGAACGGAAGTTGAGCAGCTAATGCAAGGAGAAGTCCTTTTCAAAGACCTGAGTTCATCTTATTTAGTGTTTGGGTGGAAACTGGTAGCATCAAGTCTATACCCAATTTGTTCTGTCTGACTACATACAGAAAATGAAGAGTGAGCCTTTCCCTGTCACTCATTCCTGCCGTTGAGTCAGAAGGTGTAGAATTCACGTCCGGTCCACACAGTCCCAATGAGTGGAGACCAATCTCCAGCTCTAAATTCTGGGTTGAGATAGCAGGATGTTCGGACAAGTGTGTGGGGGTGGGATCTTCATTGTATGGTGCTGCGAACCTTTTAAACCTTTTCCCTCCATAGGACTAAACCTACTGTTTCAATTTATATAAAGAAGATTACAGATGGAAGGAGCATTGACATTTTAGTCTGTCAGAACGTTTATCAGTCTGACGACCCTTTCACGATTTCAAACTGTTCTCTAAGGGCAGAACGAGGAAAATGGAAGAGACATCTTCCAGAATGGAACAGAATATGTGCAGGGAAATCATATATGGGGAGATGAGCTAATGTAATTAGATTAATGGCAAGAAAATTACCCATCCAAGGCATGATGTGCCTCTGTGTTTAAGGGTAGAATTACAGGTTGGACCCTGAACAGCTACTCAAGTCAGTCACCAAAAATGGAAAAATGCTTTCAGGGAGTGGAGCCTTCTCTTACCTCAGCTCTCCCTGTTATAACAGGCCTGAAGAGGGAAGGAGGAACTTTCCAAGGAGTAATTATTTCTTTGCTTATTTTAATTTCACTGGAGGCCATTTCATATTCCCTTTGATTCTTTCACTTGTGCTGCAATTTAAAGTGGGGGAATTCCTGCTGCATTTATGTTTCTGTGAGCAAGAAGGGAACACACAGTGGAACAGGACTAGGTCATTTACCTTCTGAAGCCTTCCTTTCTGTTCTGCTATTCACTTTGATCATGGCTAACTAAACCTTCGTTCCATTTACCCATCTTTGTTATTTAACCCTTAATATCTATGCCACATTTTATAATATCAGTTTTCAATTGACTTGCAGCCTTTAAAAGGAAATATTTCTTTTTTCTGTGTGAAAAGAAATACTTCCTGACATCTTCTCTGAATGGTCAACCTAGATTTAATTTTATGATTATGTCCCTTATGCTGGTCTCACTCTTTAGAGGAAATAATTTCTCTCTATATGCCCCATCAATTCCTTTGATCATCTTAAACAGCTCCATTGGTCACCCCTTAAGTTTCAATACTTGATGAAGTATGAGCATAACCCATGAAACTTGTCCTTATAATTTAACTGTTTAGGCCAGTGTGACTTTGGTTCATTTGTGTGCACGCCTTCAAAAGGGAGTATACCCTTCTAGAGGTCTGGTGCTCAAATCTGAACATACATACTGTAGTGTAACTGCATCTCCTCTGCTGATCCATGAAATAAAGTTGGGTGACAGTCAGGGAGTCATTATGATGCAGATGAAGGCCATTCAGCCCATTCAATCTGATCTGAGCAATGGACCATTTGTAAATTCAGTGACAGTGATAGTCATTCATGGAGCTTTGTTCATTGGGGTTGTAGGTTTCCCGGTTAGCATCACCCTGAAATATTAAGGGCACGTCTTTAACTCAAATTCCCACAGACAGGCTTCATTTCAAACGCCCAGCATCGTTGAATTTACTCTATGATTCAGTAAATGTAATCCCAGCCTTTGGGTTATTTGAATTTGAGGTGAAGCTATGGAAACAAAATACACTTTCACAAAGAAAATGTATGAGAAGGATGTGATTCAAATTCTTAAAGGGGCTGAATAATCCCCAAAAGGATTAGGAAAACCTCTTCATTTATTTGCCAAGGGCTTAAATCATGAATGAATTTCAGATATAAATTATTTGATGCTTCTCAAAAATTAAACACATTACTTATTGACAATGTTTCTTTCAAAACCAGGAATGGGTAACCAGCTGTAAGGGAGCTCCACACCTTGTTATCATGGGTAACCAGCTAGTGGAGGACTGCTAGTTAAAGAGGCCATGAACTAAATTATGGAATAGCACCCAGGTTGATTCCCGAATGGAGTGTTCACCAGTGAACCAAGTGAAGCATTCAAAATGGAATTGGATCAACTTATGATTTCGCTAAAGGGTGAACAGATCCAAGGATTAGTGAAAGAAACTGGTAAACCTTCTGACCTTATATTCATAGAAACTGCAGCACAGAAGGAAATTATTAGTCCCTTCATGTCACTGTATTGTCAGTTCCACATCTTACCTCAGCTCAGTGCTCACGGTTGTGCTCCTGATTCAGAAGGTTGTGGGTTCAAGTTTCAACCATAGACATGAGCACCTTCACGAAGATGATTTCTAAGGGCTGTACTGAAGTATTGCTGCACTGTATTGAAGACTGGCTTTCAGTTTAACCTGTTCCAGAGCCTGTTCTACCTGTATCAATACTCCTCTCTCTCACTCGCTCTTAATTTTTTTCTGTCCTTTTTTTCACAAATGCCTCCCTTTGGTGAGAGCACCTAAAAGTATGATACCAGCATCCAATGTGTGTTAATGACACTTCTATCATTTCTCTCAAGCCATCCGCTGCCACTGCACTAAACCTCACATCTGGTCCTGGATAAATCGCAACTTCATTCAACTACACATTGGGAAGACTGAAATGATTGTCTTTGGCTCCACCATAAATTTTGCTCCAAGGTTCTTTCACTGCTGCAGCCTGAACCTCACATTCTAACCAGTGTTAAGTTGAGTTTCCAACCTCATATTCTTTCCATCAAAAGCATTACCTCCTAACAATGTCTAGCTCTGTCCAGCTATAGTCCATTGACAATTCATCTCCACGCATCATGACTCAAATGTTAAACAAAAACAGAAGGTGCTGGAAAAGCTCAGCAGGTCTGGCGGCATCTGCGGAGAAAAAAAATCAGTTAATGCTTTGGATCTGGTGACCTTTCCTCAGAACTCAAATGTTGAGCTGGCTGGCCACTTGTTCTGAATTTTCTATAAACTGTAGCTCACTTTAATTATCTGCCACCTGAATCCTATCCCACACCACAACCTGCTTACCCATTACCCCTGCCTTCGCCAACCTCCATTGACATGTGTTTGCCAACACTTCACAATTTAAACTATTATCCACAAATTTAAACCCATGTGTGGTTGCTCCTCCACTCTCATCTCTGCAATCTTCTCCAATTCTACAACTCTCTCTGCAATTTCTCCATCCCCCTGCCTCTCTCTTGTGCATTGTCAGTGACTAATAGCAGTTGTGCCTTCGCTCACAGAGACCTCATTCTCTGCAATCCCTTCCGTAACCTCCTGCACTTCCTTGTGAAATAACACCACAGAGGCTGGTATCTCATCATCAAATCACCCCTTGTTGACACTGATCCAGTTCCCTCAGAGCCTCCTGTCAGTGTGTCAGAATGTCTTCTCACTCCTGTTTTTGTCTGTCAGCCAGGACTCCCTGATTGGACCCAATAAACAGCCCCAATCACATCATAATCACTACATCCCACCCCCTCTGAGTCTGAGGACATAGACCATTTTTTGTTGTAGCTCTTCCTGGGTCATTTTAGCACGGGATCAGGTTCCTCCAACTCTGCCTCTGAAACGGGTGGCATGTAATGCACAGTAGCTCACCTCTTGCAGCCAAAATGTCTTGGAAGAAATTCATTCTCTTCTTCAGACAGCAACGGTGTAGAGGTGGGGACATGCGCCACGTCCATCTCAGATTCCGAGGTATCTTCAACACTTCAGGGACAGGGAGTACCCATGGGTTCCGAAACAGTCAGAAAGTCTGTCGAGGAGCTGGGCACATTTTGCTTCCGCACTGTTTATAGGTTTGCAGCTTTCATATGGTCCACATGCTTGGTCAGGCTGTTGCACCTACCTGAACTTTATACGTCACTGGACCTGATCTCGTATTGACCATGCCTCTTACCCATGCAGGGCCATTCCGTAGTTTCTATACCAAACTACATCCCCTAAAGTAAATTTTCTCTCTTGCTTAGTGGAGTCTTGTGTCCAGCATTGGCATTCCTGAAGCACTTTCACCCTCCCCTCTATGTCCAGGAAGGTCAGATTTAACCTGGTGCAAAGTCTTCTCCCTATTAACAACTCTGTTGCAGCGATCCCTGTATATCCATGAGAAGTGGTCCTACAATCAAATAGGAACTGGGACAGTTTGGTATCTAGTGAAGCTGTAGTCTGTTTCTTTAAGCCTGTTTTCAAAGTTTGGACTGCTCTTGCTGCCAGACCATTGGATGATGGATGGTGTAGAGCTGGCCTTATATTTTGAATACCATTCAGCTTTGGGAAATATTCAGATTCCCTGCTGGTAAATGATGGCCCATTATCTGTGACCACCATTTCCGGGAATCCTTGAATTGCAAAAGATGAATGCATATTTTTTGTAGTCCCTGTGCTCGATGAATGATCTCTGTGCATGTTCAATCACTTTGAGTCCACAATGGCAAAGATATTGAGCCCATGAAAGGACCTGCACAGTCTACATGTAACTGAGTCCAGGGTTTACCTAGCCATTCCTGCGAATGTAGGGGAGCTGCTGGTGGTAATTTTTGTCCTTGTTAGCACACTGGGCACTGCCCCACCAACACAGCTATGTCTGCATCCAATCCTGGCCACCGGACATAACTTCTCGCCTTCATTTTGGAAACCCCAGCATGATCCTGGTGGAGTTCAGGGGGGCAATCACTTCTGCTCCCCGTAATAATATGCCGTCCTCTACTGTGATCTTGTCTCTCCAGGTCCGAAAAGGTTTCAGTTCTGGTTGTGACAGCCCTTTGATATCCCCCATCACCACCAGCTGTTTCAGTTTTGCCAGGACCAGATCTTTTTGCGTCCTAATATTGCCTGATATTGTCAGCTGTGGCTGGAAGTGTGTCCAGAAAATTTAAAACCATATCGGACTCTTCCAATGGGTGTAACCCGGTCTCATTGGCTCTGTAGCCCAAGTAGGTCACTTGGGGTGCCTGAAACATTCATTTTTCTCTTCTAAGGCATACACCCGCCTGGAAGAAAAGTCTAAGGACTATGTCCAAGTTCTCTAAGTGCTCCTTATTGATCTTCCTTGCTATTTAGCGTGTCATCTAGATAAATGGTGGCCTGGAGTAGACCTTGCAAGACGTTCTTCATTATCCACTGAAAAATTGCACAGGCTGACAATACCCCAGGTGACAGTCTCATATATTGGTACAAACCCTTATGGATATTAATTGTAGCACAATTCTGAGAATCCTCATCTCATTGTAATTGCTAGTAAGCATGGTTCATGTCCAACTTCATGAAGGACAATACCCCCCACCAGCTTCGTATATAAAGTTACTATGAGAGCAATGGGGCATTTGACCAACTGCAAAAAATGGTTTCCAGTTTGTTTAAATCCCTACAAAGGCAAACCAACCTGTCGGGCTCCACAGTCGGTACGACCAGTGCTGCCCATCTCACAAACTGTACTGGTTTGATGATTCCTTCACTTTCCAGCCTCCTGATTTCTGCCTCTACTTTTGCCCATAAGGCAAATGGCACTGGGTGGGCCCTCCAAAATCATGGAATTGCTTCCAGGTCAACATGCAAAGTTACCTTGGCTACTTTCATAGTCCCTAGACCTTCCTGAAAAACATCCGGGTACTTAAATAGGACTTCACTCAGGCAACCATTTTCTACCTGAAAATGTTGACCCAATCAAGGTGAATCTTTTTCAGCCAGTTTTGCTACGTCAAGCTTGGGCTGGGCCATTTTCCTACAATCAGTGGTAACTAAACCAGCTGCTTTTCATAAGAGACTGGAACTGAAGTTCATAGAATCGCAGAATCCCTCCTGTGTGGAAACAGGCCATTTGGCCCATTGAGTCATCACTGACCCTCCAAAGAGACCCACCTTTTCCCTGTAACCTTGTATTTCCCATGGCTAATCCATCTAGCCTGCACACCCTGGACACTATGGGCAATTTAACATGGTCAATCCACCTAACCTGCACATCTTTGGACTGTGGGAAGAAACCAGAGCACCCGAAGGAAACCCACGCAGACACAGGGAGAGAATGTACAAACTCCACACAGACAGTCACCCGAGAGTGAGATTGAACCCAAGTCCCTGGCGCTGTGAGGTAGCAGTGCTAACCACTGAGCCACCATGCTGCCCCCTTAAGAGCATCCCACCCAGACCCATTCCTCCTACCATTTTCCTGTAACCCTGCATTTCCCATGGCTAATCCATCTAACCTGCACACCCCTGGACACTATGGGCAATTTAACACGGCCAATCCACTTAACCTGCACATCTTTGGACTGTGGGAGGAAATCCACACAGCCACAGGGAGAATGTGCAAATTCCACACAGTTGCTCGAGGCTGGAATCAGACATGAGTCCCTGGTGCTGTGACACAGCAATGCTAACCACTGAGCCATCTGTAAAGGTTCCCCGGTACAGGTTGTCAGTCTAGCTGAGATCTCATGCAAACTTAAGGGTTAGAGTCCAGAGCAAATTTTGTTAAAGGCTGGTTCTGTGATCACTGAAACGGCTGCACTGATGTTGACCTCCATTAGAACTGGATGACCATTTAACCAGAATTTATTTAATAGGTTCTGATTTGGATGTTGCTAAGCAATTTAACTGTTCCAACCCAGATGTTGGTGGACTTTCTAGGGTGTGCACTCTTCTGGATACCAGCCTATGAGTTCTCAGTTTAGGTCAAGTATAACTCTTTTGCTGTCTTGAGTCTGCACATCAACAGCAACTACAAAGGCTTGCTGACCTGGATCCTTAAAACATTTTAATTGTTTGGCCAAGGCTCGGCTCTGCTTTGGGGTTTTGCTGTGGGCTGATCTAGAGTCCCTCTGTTCAGGATATGTCCTGAATGAGGCTATGCAATTGCCTTCGCTCACATGGTGCTCGGTTGGACTGCTGAGGTGACCACTGAAAGAACTCCACAGAGGCTGGTATCCCGCCACCAAGTCACCCTTTATTTACACGTGGAGAGTCCCTGACACTGACCCAGCTCCCTCAGAGCCAGTTCTCAGAGTGAACAGGATGTCTGACACTCCTAGTGGGTCAGTGGGTTCTCTGTCTGGTACTGAGCGTGTTCGGACTCAGATGCAACTTTGATCTGAGAAATCAGTGGGAAACAAAAAAGGGCAAGATCAGATTAAATCAATAACATCTCACAACTTCAGAATGTCCCAATGAGATACTATTGATACGTATCCACTATATTGTAATGTAGAAAATACACCAATTTGTTTACACACAGCACAACCTCCAAAACAGCAGTGAGATAGAGACCAGATTTTTTTGTTTTAGGTGTTGGTTTTAGGGATGTAAATGGCTTAGGGAACCCCATCCAATGTACCATGGACATCTTCAGATGGTGCCGACAGGATCTTTTACATCTATCTAAGATAGGGGTCATGTATCAGTTTAATATCTCATTGGAAATATGGTATTACTGACAACACAACACCCTATCAATATTGAGATAAAAGGTACTGCCTCTTTGTAGGTTATGTGGAACAATCCCTCTTCCGTACCTACACTGGCCCTAAACCCCACCTCTTCCTCCGTTACATTGATGACTGCATCGGCGCCGCCTCGTGCTCCCACGAGGAGCTCGAACAGTTCATCCACTTCACCAACACCTTCCACCCCAACTTGAAGTTCACCTGGACCATCTCCAACACTTCTCTCTCCTTCCTGGACCTCTCTGTCTCCATCTCGGGTAACCACCTAGAAACCGATGTCCATTTCAAGCCCACTGACTCCCACAGCTACCTGGAATACACCTCCTCCCACCCACCTTCCTGCAAAAATGCCATCCCCTATTCCCAATTCCTTCGCCTCCGCCGCATCTGCTCCCAGGATGAGACATTCCACTCCCGTACATCTCAAATGTCCTCATTCTTCAAGGACCGCAACTTCCCCCCCACAGTGGTCGAGAACGCCCTCGACCGTGTCTCCCGCATTTCCCGTAACACATCCCTCACGCCCCATCCCCGCAATAATAATCAAAAAAGAATTCCCCTCGTCCTCACATACCACCCCACCAACCTCCGGATCCAACGCATCATCCTCCGACACTTCCGCCATCTGCAATCAGACCCCACCACCAAAGACATTTTTCCCTCCCCACCCTTATCTGCCTTCCGGAGGGACCACTCCCTCCACGACTCCCTTGTCCGCTCCACACTCCCCTCCAGTCCCACCACACCCGGCACTTTTCCCTGCAACCGCAAGGGAGTCGTGGAGGGAGCGGCCCCTCCGGAAGGCAGATAAGGGTGGGGAGGGAAAAATGTCTTTGGTGGTGGGGTCTGATTGCAGATGGTGGAAGTGCCCCCACACCTCCTCCCTCACCCCAATCCCAGGCCCCAAGAAGACTTTCCACATCAGGCAGATGTTCACCTGCACATCTGCCAATGTGGTATACTGCATCCGCTGTACCCGTTGTGGCTTCCTCTACATCGGGGAAACCAAGCGGAGGCTTGGGGACCGCTTTGCAGAACACCTGCGCTCAGTTCGCAACAAACAACTGCACCTCCCAGTCGCGAACCATTTCAACTCCCCCTCCCATTCCTCAGACGACATGTCCATCCTGGGCCTCCTGCAATGCCACAGTGATGCCACCCGAAGGCTGCAGAAACAGCAAATCATATTCAGCCTGGGAACCCTGCAGCCCAATGGTATCAATGTGGATTTCACAAGCTTCAAA
>JAHRHZ010000046.1:17502388-17519089 GCA_024137785.1 Ginglymostoma cirratum
ACCCCCATCTCCTATCTACTAACATCATCCCGCCCCCTTGACCTGTCTGTCCTCCCTGGACTGACCTATTTCCTCCCTACCCCCCCACCTACACTCACCTTTACTGGCTCCATCCCCGCCTCTTCGACTTGTCTGCCTCCTCTCCACCTATCCTCTCCTCTATCCATCCTCTATCCGCCTCCCCCTCTCTCCCTTTTTATTTCAGAACCCTCTTCCCCTCCCCCATTTCTGATGAAGGGTCTCAGCCCGAAACGTCAAGTTTTCCTGCTCCTATGATGCTGCTTGGCCTGCTGTGTTCATCCAGCCCCACGCCTTGTTAACCCTATCAGTATTGACTTGGAATGTCAACCTTGATTTTGGTGTTCAAGACACTTAGAGGCATAGAGTCACACAGCAATGGAACAGACCCTTTGGTCTAACTAGGCCATGCTGACTACGTTCCAAAACTAAACTTGTATCACTTGCCTGTGTTTGGCCTACGTCTCTCCAAACGTTTCCTATTCATGTACTTATCCAAATGTCTTTTAAATGTTGTAACTGTACCTACATCCACCACTTCCTCTGGCAATTCATTCCACTTACAAACCACTCTCTGTGTAAAAATATTGCCCCTTATGTTGTTTTTAAATCTTTCTCCTCGCACTTTAAAAATATGCTCCCTAGTTTCCACCTTAGGGAAAAGACGTTTGCTATTCACCTTTTCTATGCCCCTCATGATGTTATAAACCTCTATAAAGGTCACCACTCAACCTCCTACGCTCTAGTGAAAAAAGTCCCAGCCTATTCCGTCTATCTTTTTATCTCAAACCTTCCATTCCACGGCAACGTCCTGGTAAATCTTTTCTGAACCCTCTCAAATTTAATAATATCTTTGCTGTAACAGGGTAACTTGAGTGGGACCAAAACCCATAATGTTCTAATTTAGAAATGAAATTGCAATCCATTTGAGTCCAGGTTGTCTAGTTGAGCTCACAATGACGTTATTATATACTCCTGCACAGGAAAGAGACCAATCAGCAACCTCCCAATCAACGATTAGCACCACTTGTTAAAAACTCTCAGATGAGGTCAGAATTGGGTACTGTTGAGATGCCCCCTTGTGGTCAAAAATCTTACTGTCGCTTACTGTGCACATTCACATTTGAAGAATGGGAAGGCAGTTTTAAGTAACCTTAAATGCATGCTTTCAGAATGTCAATGTCTACAACAGAAAGGTAACAAAAGTGGCAATGAAAAGGGAACTAATTCATGTTTCTTTTTTGTTCTCTACAGTCTGATCAACAGGACCCTCCCCACCAAGGAGCTGAAGGTGAAACCATCTCAAGTGTTCTCTCTTGAATCTTTTTGCGGTCTGGGCTTGCTGTTCCTTTGTCTGACAATCAGGAAGCCCTTACCCCAAAAAGTATTTGCGTGGGATACAGTCTGCAATGGGGCATCACCCTACACAGCCAGCAAAACCTATTTGGCAGCTCAATAGAGGATTCAGAAGATGCAGAATGCCAACACCCATGCAGAGCAAAATAACTCATTTCTTATTCGACAAATAGGTTTTCCTTGTTGAAGGAAAGGAAGATGGAAGTGAAAGAGAATTCAGGAGGGAGGGCATGTTGAAATGGGAAACCAGCAGCCAATGGGAAGGGATAAGGGACAAAAATGGAGTAAACTATTTTGTAACAAAAGACATATGCACTCATATTGTATAAATGCATAAGTTGCTATGTAATGAAGAAAAATTATACAGCGACATTCCATTTCCATGAGATTTTAATGAGACATCCTCACAGATATTATTGTCTGTATCACTTAGAGACACTATTCTAAGTTTTTCACATTTCCAAATCAAGGTACCTGGCCCTGTGGAGGATGATCCTTATCTTCAACCTGCTGAGATCCCTAACCATGTGTCTTATGGACTACTCTCTTGGACTCTGACATGAGTTTCTCCAGTGAAAATCCCACATTTGAAGGCTTTGACTGCTGTCGCAGATTTGTGAAAATCATTGCGTTTCAATGTGGAATATCGTAGCCCATTGCCAGCTGGCTGCCTCTGTCACTATATTCTGTAATGTTCTTTCTTCATTATTTTATAATGTTCATACCAAGAATTGGGTTCACCTTTCATTTAAGGTCCAAGAAGCACTGAACAAACCTAGATGGAAATAATCGTCTGGATGAATCACTTTTCAGAAACAAGTCCTCATCATTGAGATAGGCATGAACTATGGGAGGGGAAAGCATCGAGTTCCAAATATTGCTCAGAGACATGAGACAGAAATAAATAGAAAAACATGGATAATCATGAATATCTAAGAATGAATATAAAAACAGGAGAGGATATTTCAGCTCCCTGAGTCTGTTCCAGTTCATTCTGGCTGGCTGATCTGTATTTTAACTCCATCTACTTTGCTTGGTCCCATTTCATTTGATAACTTAGAAAAATGTATCCAGCCTAATCCCACTTTCCAGCTGTTGGTCTCTAACCATGTAGGATACAGAATTCCCAGCTTATGTCCAAGCCTTTTTTTGAAACTGTGATGTACTCTGGTTACAGCTCAACTTTAATACAGTTCTAGCATAATATCCTTGTTCTTACATTTTGTACCTTAACTAATAAAGGAAAATATCTCATATGTCTTCTTAACCATCACACTCCATTCTGAGAATACATGGGAGTTTCGAACGTTTAGAATGTATATCAGTAGAACATCTCAAAATGTTCAGAATGGTGTGAGAACTGAGAAGGGAAGACAGAAAACCTTGCTACATAACCATATAATTGTAAAAAATCAGATCTCCTGACTTACTGTTATCTGACTGTTTCTTCATGAAGAGATCCCTATGTCACAATAACCTCCAAAGATCAACAATTAACAATGCCTTTTCCAGTTATTTTTCAAAAAGGCATTCGTGTATTTAAGAGCAAGCTTAATGTGAAGCAATGGATTGAAGAATATGTTAACAGAAGGTGAGGCTGAGATTGGTTCTAAAGGAACAAAGTTTTGGGCCTTTTGTGTCTATTAGATGGTGGTAAATACAGTGTGTAGCTGGAGGAACACAGCAGATCAAGCAGCATCATCAACTTTCCTGTTCCACTGATGCTGCCTGACCTGCTGTGTTCCTCCAGCTCCACACTGTGTTGACTCTGACTCCAGTGTCTGCAGTTCTTGCTATTTCATTAGATGGTGGTCCTTTTTTCACTGTCACATGTGTTCAACATAGGGTCCTGTCCTGGACAACTCCTTTAACTCACACGCTCATTGTCAATGGAATAGGAATTTCTCTACACATTGTGTGGAATGAAATGATCCTGAGTCAGAAGGGTTGGCCCAATTATAAAGAAAAAAAGCTTGATTTAATCAAATACAAAGTCATAAGTCACAAGACACCAGGTTATAGTCCAGTGGTGAAATCACTCAAGCTTACAGAGAGCAGCCCCTTTGTCAGGTGCAGTGAGAGAGCAGAGCACACAGACCCAGAGTTTATAGGCAGAGAGATCAAGGGCAGAGAGATCAAAAGATCATACAACCGGTGTGAGTGGAGTATCAGATGATAAGTCTCTGCAGGTGACCAAGAATGTTAGATGGTGAGTAAAGTGTCGATGGCTGAATAACCAGTGAAGGGATGACCTACAATCCGATTAAGTAAGGCAGAAATTATACACAGAGCCATCTCTCTGTTCTGTAGTCACAGTGCCAGGAGTCTAATAAAATGAGTTTTTATTGTGATAGCTGTAGAGTGCAGCTGATCTGTATCAGGATGGATGATGGAATAAAAGATGCTGATGAATTCTTGGACTTCCATTTTTAAAGCTCCCCGTCATCATACAGAAAGATAATGTGTGTGAACAAGACTTAAGGATTCTGCATCAATTTGCCTTCCTTTGTGACAAATCAGTATCTGTTGTGGTCTGAGGTCTGGATGGTATGGAATATCATGTCTGGACCAGAATTGAATTTTAACATGATTTGCCGTATTTAATATTAAATGTCTAACCAAAGCATTTGAAACCTGATTTTTTTAAAACTCCCTGAGCCTCATTCTGTATAAAACTGCACAAAACTCAAGCAATAAAAATCTGCAAAACTGAGGAATTATGAAGTACTTCAGAAATTGTCTTCATGGGACTTTTAAATAGACCCAGAGAACAGACTGAATCAAATAACATCTCTGTCTGAATTGCTGAATTAGGATGTGTGTTCAATTATTTTGGATCAGAATATGTTGTGTTAACATTGTGAAATATATTATGAAAAGCCATGGTACAGTAAAGGCACTCTCATCCAGTTGAGAGCAAAGCAGGACTTTCTGTGTGATCTTCCTTTCCCAGCTATTTATTTCAATCTGCGTATCATATTCATACAACTCCTCTCTTTAACTCTATCTCAGTAACCTTGACTTCGGGAAAACTCCAGTCTTTGACCCCTTTTACAATGTAACCTAATGGAAAACATAACATTACTTAAAAGAAATTATTAACATGTTCACTGAAAACCAGAGTTAGCACATTATTTTAGATAAAAGCACTTTTTATTAACCTTTTCAATGAAAAGCAATCAAATGCATTACATCTTTTAAAAGAAGTATTTGTTGATGGTTTTCACAGAAAAGCACTCCAGAGGACTCTGCAGCAAATTTAGTTCCCAATGTGGAGGCAATGAATCCATTTATTAACCTGCTCCCTAAGTCCCTCACTGGGATCTGATTTCCTTAAGAACGTACTTGCACTCACCCAGATTATCAAGTTGGCAACCCTAAGTTTGAGGAGTGTATTCTGGATCCTGGGACTTTAACAATGAAGACATGGCCAACTATAATTGAGAATGCACAGACTTAGGGCATGCCATACAGTCATAGAGTCATTGAGTCATACAGAACGGAAACAGGCCCTTCGGTCCAACTCATCCGCGCCAACCAGACATCCTAAATTAATCTAGTCCCATTTGCCAGCATTTGGCCCATATCCCTCTAAACACTTCCTATTCATATACCCAACCAGATGCCTTTTAAATGTTGTAAATGTACCAGCCTCCACCACTTCCTCTGGCAGCTCGTCCATACACACACCTCCTTCTGCCTGAAATAAAAGTTACCCCTCAGGTCCTTTATAAATCTTTTCCCTCTCACCTTAAACCTATGTCCTGTGGTTTTGGACTCCCCTACCGCAGGAAAATTACTTGGTTATTCACCTTATTCATGCCCCTTATGATTTTATAAACCTCCATAAGGTCACCCCTCAGCCTCCAACTCTCCAGGGAAAAAGCCTCAGCCTATTCAGCCTTTCCATATAACTCAAACCTCCAGTCTCAGCAACATCCCTGTAAGTCCTTTCTGCACCCTCTCAAGTTTAACATCACCATTTACCTTATAAGACCTGCCCTGGTTTGCCTTACCAAAATACAAAATCACACACTTATCAAAATAAACTCCATCTGCTACTCCTCAGCCCATTGTCCAATCTGATCAAGGTCCCTTTGTACTCTGAGATAATTTTCTTTACTATCCACTAAACCACCTATTTTGGTGTTATCTCCAAACTTACTAACCATAGCTCTTATAATCATATCCAAATCATTTATATAAATGACGAAAAGCAGTGGACCACACACTGATCCTTGTAGCACACCACTGGCCACAGCAAGTTACCAGCAAGAATTGTGAATCTCTGATTACTGTTGAAAAAGGTGTTGGTGAAACACCTTATTGAACGACAGCAGGCAATATATTGTAGGCCTACCCACAGAGCTCCATCGTTTTGACATAGGACCGGTGCTAGCATTGAATGGGTTGTAACTTTTTTTTATTCATTCACAGGATGTGGGTGTCACTGGCTCAGCCAGTGTTTAATGCCCTTCTCTTATTGCCCAGAGGGCAGTTAAGAGTCAACCACATTGCCGTGGGTCTGGAGTCACATGTAGGCCAGACCAGGTAAGGATGGCATTTTCCTCCTCTAAAGGACATTAGTGAACCAGATGGGTTTTTCCGACAATCGACAATGGATTCATGGTCATCATTAGACTCTTAATTACAGACATTTATTGAATTCAAATTCCACCATGTGCTGTGGCAGGATTTGAACCTCGGTCCCCAGGACATTATCTGGGTCTCTGGATTAACAGTCCAGCGATAATACCACTAGGCCATTATCTTCCCCACTTGATTGGGAACTTGGTGGTGGAAGTATCTGCTGCCCTTGTTCTTGTAGGTAATAGAGTTTGTATGTTTGCAAGGTCCTTTGCAAGGGGTCTTGATAAGTTGCTGCAGTGCATGCTGCAAATATAGGGTCAAAAATGGAGAATGCCCAGAATGATCATCTCCCAAGATCTCTTTATGTGGATTGGTTGCAATTTTGTTTTGATAACCTTTTTATGAAGGACCTTGGATTTTATTTACTTGATGATTGATGGCACAACATAATACTAGCTGATGTTATTGTGTTGTATGTAGAAGATATTTCAGATCTCATTGTCTTCAACTTGGGATGAAACATCCCCTTTCACACACTGTAGACCGTACAGAAACTGAGAGGTGCACATGAACCATAAACTATCTGCTGAAATGAATCACTTTCTTTTGTCTAGAGCATAGTCCACGCATCGAGGGCCTGACACTGAGACATTAGCAAACCATATGCCACCAGACAGTAGTGAATCACCCCTCTTTGCTTAGAGTATATTTCTCATGTAGAGAAGTTGACACTAAGAATTACACAAGCGCACTGTGCCAGACAGAGTTGAATTGTTTCCTTTTATCTGATCCATATATTTTACCCACACAGGAGGTGACGGTGAGACACATGTGACCTGCATCATGCTAGATTGGGGTGAATCTCTGCTTTTCCCACTGTATGTACTTGAAGTATCAGAGCTGGACACTTACACTGGCCTCTGCTTTGGATAACTGCAAACAGCAAAAGGATGATGTTGAGTTCGTTGTATAAGTTGAGGAATGTAAAGAGTGACTTAAGTAAGAAAACATCTGCTTTTCCTGAGTGTTCCTTTGAAATGGTGACTACTTTTCCTGTTGCAGCCAGTGCTGAGAGTCAAGGAGTGTAATATCGAATGAATTCATTTCTTTCATGTAAATGCTGACCACAGACAGGTTCTGTGGAAGCTCAGGCTAGACAGCCAGACCACAGAAAAGGAATAATTCATCTGGGAGGGATGGTGGAGAAGTGCAGGGAACTTGGAGCAATGCTCCTGAAGATTGTTAAGCTCATCAAAGGGCAATACTTTATAAGACCTAACCTTTGTGGAGTGCAGCAAGTTTAAGCACAGATCTCTCAGCCTAAATTTCTCTCCCAGGTCAGGAGCACAGAATCATGATAATTCCTGGTTTCACATACTTGACCCAGGAGAACTTCAGAATTTCATGTCAGGGATGGGGATTGGGAGCAGGTCTTCTGGGAGCTTTGGTGGTCAACTGAGAAAAGGGCTCAGAGGCTGCCAGCTGAGGAGATGAGCTGGGTCGAAGGCTTGTCTCAGTGCAGTAGCATTTTGACATAGATGTAAAGATAAAGATTAAAAGAAAACCAAAGCCCTCCAGCCCACACCCTCAGACCCAACCATACACTTGCCATGCCCCCTCAATGGAAACCTATGCCCATCAAATCACCCCCTTTAACTCTTGCACCCTCCATGCAATCACATGCCACCTTTTGCCCTTACACTACCTTGTCATCTCACCCAGTATCTACCATGGCCAGGCTTCAGGACACATGCTGAAATTAGATACATTTTTTACGGGAGTTTTAATGAGTTTACTATTTTAAAAAAATTCTCATTTATAATTATCTTTCGCTACATTTATCTTCTGTAGATCTCTCATCTTCTGATTCCAGCAGATAGTAGTACTGAACAAAACAGATCCAGAGAGATCCCTGGCCTGATAGACCTTTAATTCTATTTTACTCTTTTTTTAATCATGATACTCAATCTCTGACAGTTACAAGAGGCTGTCAATGTACTTTTAACAAAGGAAATAAGAGTTCTTTACACAAAAAAAAGCAACAACTTTGTTATACTGTATAAGAACTATTTGAAATGAACTTATTACATTCATCAGAAAAAATGATTCAATCCTTTAACCCCCAACAATATTAAAGGCACTCAAATCAGGTGAAGAATCATGCTGTCACAATTTTAAATCATTTTTATTTGGCAAAGCTGTAATCAATTTCCTTCTGGCAATAATTTGCATTCACTTGATCTTTTGCCTTTAGTTATTGTCCCTTCCTGAGACTCTCAAACACGTTGCTAACGTGATCACTTATTATTGAACATGATGATTCTTAACCCCATCTCTTCAACAAATTTCTGCTGTGGAGCATTTTGTACTGACAGGACTTCTTTTTAGCCCAGACTATGTGGAAACTGCTAAACTAAGAGCAGTTTTGCTGTTACTAAACTGTTCTGACTGATTGTAGCCTGCACAATTTCTGACTATGTATTTCAGTGATATTGGACTCCTGTTCCTTGGCAACAACAATTTATTTTTCTTCTACCTTTTTTTCCCCTAATGCACTGAACTGTTCACCTCAAGAACTTCATCACCTAAATTAAAATGCATGTAAACAATCAAAGATTCCAAACACCCTGACACCACTCTATTACAACCCACTTGGGAAACCACACTGACCCTCGAACCCCATTCTCTCAGGATTGACACAAAAGTTAATGATTTAATCCAATTAAGCAAAGTCCCTAATTTACCTGCCTGATGGAATTAGGTTAGCTGAAAATGCTTATCTGGTTTCAGTTCTTACCAATAGCTTGTTTTTATTGCAAATAGATAAATATATACACAATCATGAATTATCAACATGTAACTATAGTAGTTAAAACTCTACTGTCCTTTTTTAAAACAGCTACACATATACAGACAGATTCAGACAGACAAAAGAAATGGTGTTCTGGATAGTCTGAACAAAAACTAGGGAAACATAATTTGATAGCACCAGTTCTTAGATTTTGATAAGATATTACTTCTTTCTTCTCAAGATCTTCTGTTCTCTAAAGTCCTTCCTTCCAAATTCTCAGTTTTTTTTAAGACAGTAGTGAGTTACACATGGACAGTTCAGTTTCATTGGCTAGAGGCAAAAGCTTACAGCAAATGATGGGACAGTATAATTGACTGACAGAATAGCCTGCTGAGAATTATTGAGAAAGACCTTGCTTCTTCCAGTCTGGAAAATCTACTGCCACTGTACAGCAACCAGAAACCAATCAGAAAGTTGCTTTGGGCTGATATCTTCTGATATCCACAACTGGTCTCAATTGGACAAACCAAGCAGCAAATGGTTGCCAGCCAAATCCCACCTCACACACAGCACACCAGTGTTGTACTGTCTTATTGCACCTCCCCACTGAATTCAAAGCAACAATATCCCCACAACTCACAATGAGTTTCAGTAACTTGTTTTCATAAACAGTCACTCCTTCCTTAGTTCTTGATTCCAAAAAATAGCCCTTTTCCCTTTTACTCTGCAATCAAAAATAAATTTAAAAAAGGATGTGCTCTGTGCAAGTCAGCTCTAAAAGTGAATGAGGAAAGCATCCCTAAAGCACTTTATAGAAATACCAATCCTTATGATGAAGAGATTTGTTTTCCTTCATATTTGGTCTTGAGACATCAGTTATGAGGCTGTCTCTTCTGGCTGCATGAATTATTTTAAATTGTACAACTGCAGCATGAAACCACAATGAAAGATTGTTGGATTTTTGATATGACGTTTTTCAAGAATAGACAAAAGGTTATGATTCATATAAACACAGACTCTGCGGAGTTGTTGAATACGTAGACTTCTAAATGTTGTAGACTTAATGCCAAACTCAGAACATCTTTTGTTTCAGTCTGAAAATGTTTCTGTTAGCATGTATTCAGTTTATGTGAAAAATTACTAACCGGCCATTCAATCCCCATCTTGCCTTCTAGTGATATAGCAACATTAATCTCAGTGTCACTGTATCAACAGTCAGTTTAAAAAGCTTAGTGTAATTTGGTGCTGCTGAAACCAATGCTGTCAACGGCAATCTGATATTCATTTTCTGATCACATTTCTATGCATTCTCCAACAAACCTGTCAAACGAATCACAACAGTGTTAAATTCTTGAAGTTCTGAGGAAGTCCACTCATGCCAATGTAACCCAAAATATCTTGTTCCATCCTGGAAAATCAAAGATAACCCTCATTTTTGCTTCTCGAGATGATACTTGGCTTTGTTTCACAGTGGTCAAAGTAAGTCACTTTTGCTTTGATAAGTTCATTTTTAGTCAGCTCTTGATTTTTTTTTGTAATCGATCAAACAATCCAATCAAGCGTTGCAAATGTTCCTTCCAGGTTTGGCTAAACATAACCAAGTCATCAATACATATAAAACAGTTGCTTAATTTTTCAGTGATCTTGTAGGTTAATCATTGAAAAGTTTTGTTACATTTTTCACACTGAATAAACTTTGCATTGATGACATCCATCCAAGGTTGCAGGAGTTGATATTTCTTTGGCTGTATCAGTCAATAAAACTTAACAATACCCCTTAACAAATAAATTTTTGTAACAAATCATGCTTGTCCAATTCCATCAATACATTTCTCCAATTGTGGAACCAGATGTGAATCCGCTTTTGATACATTGACTGTGCAATAGTGCAATTGTTATGATCTATCTGGTCTGGCACCATCACAGCAAGTGAGCTCTAGCTTCTGTTATTTGATTCAATAGTCTCATTGCCCATCAAGAACTTAATCTTTTCCTTCACTTGGGCTATCATCTCTAAGTTGAGTCTGTAAGGATGTGTTTTATGAGGAATGAATCCCACACATTAATATCATGTATGGCCAAAGTTTGATAGTTTTCTGGGCTAAAGCATAGCATTCCATAAAATTTGTCCAAGCACTTCTGCATTTTCCAATTTGATGACAAGATAGTCAATTTTAGAATTTTCAATTTTCGATTCATTCTCAAATTACTCCATTGTATTTTAGTTTCCCAAGACCTGAAGAGCTGCCGTTGGATTGTCATGAGCCACCAATAAAATCTCCTTATGACACTCAGACGGAGGGATTACCTGACACGCCGTGGCCCATTCCACATCATCTGTTATTTGAGACAATCTGCATCTCCTCAAAAACATATTGTCTTTTAAATAATAACACTCAGGTATTTATTCTGATTCAGTTTCTGAGTAGGTTTTTTGACACAGCTCTCTCAACTTAGTCTTTGCCTGTTACATTTCTAATTAAGAAAATGGACTGAATATGTCAGCCATATTCTCTATACCTTCGTCTTTTAATTTAAGAGATAGTAGGAACTGCAGATGCTGGAGAATCTGAGATAACAAGGTATAGAGCTGGATGAACACAGCAGGCCAAGCAGCATCAGAGGAGCAGGAAGGCTGATGTTTCGGGCCGAGACCCTTCTTCAGAAATGGGAGAGGGGAAGGGGGTTCTGAAATAAATAGGGACAGAGGGGGAGGCGGATAGAGGATGGATAGAGGAGAAGATAGGTGGAGAGGAGACAGACAGGTCAAAGAGGCGGGGATGGAGCCAGTAAATGTGAGTGTAGGTGGGGAGTTAGGAATGATATAGGTCAGTCCAGGGAGGACGGACAGGTCAAGGGAGCGGAATGAGGTTAGTAAGTAGGAGATGGGGATGGGGCTTGAGGTGGGAGGAGGGGGTAGGTGGGAGGAAGGACAGGTTAGGGAGGTGGGGACGAGCTGGGCTGGTTTTGGGATGCGGTTGGGGGAGGGGAGATTTTGAAGCTTGTGAAGTCCACATTGATACCATTGGGTTGAAGGCTTCCCAAACGGAATATAAGTGGCTGTTCCTGCAACATTTGGGTGGCATCGTTGTGGCACTGCAGGAGGCCCAGGATGGACATGTCGTCTGCGGAATGGGAGGGGGAGTTGAAATGGTTCGCAACTGAGAGGTGCAGTTGTTTAGTGCGAACTGAGCGTAGGTGTTCTGCAAAGCGGTCCCCAAGCCTCCACTTGGTTTCCCCGATGTAGAGGAGGCCACACCGGGTACAGCGGATGCAGTATACCACATTAGCAGATGTGCAGGTGAACATCTGCTTGATGTGGGAAGTCTTCTTGGGGCCTGGGATGGGGGTGAGGGGGGAGGTGTAGGGGCAGGTGTAGCACTTCCTGTGGTTGCAGGGAAAAGTGCCGGGTGTGGTGGGGCTGGAGGGGAGCGTGGAGCAGACACGGGAGTCACGGACAGAGTGGCCCCTCCTGAAAGCAGATAAGGGTGGGGAGGGAAAAATGTCTTTGGTGGTGGGGTCGGACTGCAGATGGCGGAAGTGTCAGAGGATGATGCGTTGGATCTGGAGGTTGTTGGGGTGGTACGTGTGGACGAGGGGTATTCTGTTTTAGTTGATATTGCGGGGACGGGGTGTGAGGGATAAGTTGCGGGAAATGCAGGAGACATAGTCGAGGGTGTTCTCCACCACTGTGGGGGGGAATGTTGCGGTCCTTGAAAAACAAGGACATTTGCGATGTACGGGAGTGGAATGCCTCATCCTAGGAGCAGATGCGCTGGAGGCGAAGGAATTGGGAATAGGGGATGGCATTTTTGCAGGAAGGTGAGTGGGAGGAGGTGTATTCTAGGTAGCTGTGGGAGTCGGTGGGCTTGAAATGGATATCGGTTTCTAGGTGGTTGCCAGAGATGGAGACAGAGAGGTCCAGGAAGGAGAGAGAGGTGTTAGAGATGGTCCAGGTGAACTTCAGGTTGGGGTGGAAGGTGTTGGTGAAGTGGATGAACTGTTTGAGCTCCTCGTGAGAGCACAAGGCGGTGCCGATACAGTCATCAATGTAACAGAGGAAGAGGTGGGGTTTAGGGCCAGTGTAGGTACGGAAGGGGGATTGTTCCATGTAACCTACAAAGAGGCAGGCATAGCTTGGGCCCATGAGGGTACCCATGGCCACCCCCTTTGTCTGTAGGAAGTGGGAGGAATTGAAAGAGAAGTTGTTGAGGGTGAGGACGAGTTCGGCTAAGCGGATGAGGGTGTCAGTGGAGGGAGACTGGTTGGGCCTGTGGGACAGGAAGAGGTGGAGGGCCTTTAGGCCATCTGTATGGGGAATGCAGGTGTATAGGGACTGGATGTCCATGGTAAAGATGAGGTGTTGGGGACCTGGGAATTGGAAGTTCTGGAAGAAGTGGAGGGCGTGGGTGGTGTCACGGACGCAGGTAGGGAGTTCCTGGACCAAGGGGGAGAAAATGGAGTTGAGATAGATGGAGATAAGTTCAGTGGGGCAGGAGCAGGCGGAGACAATGGGTCAACCAGGGCAGTCAGGTTTGTGGATTTTGGGAAGGATCCAACGCATCATCCTCCGACACTTCCGCCATCAGCAATCTGACCCCACCACCAAAGACATTTTTCCCTCCCCACCCTTATCTGCCTTCCGGAGGGACCACTCTCTCCGTGACTCCTTTGTCCGCTCCACACTCCCCTCCAGCCCCACCACACCTGGCACTTTTCCCTGCAACTTCAGGAAGTGCTACACCTGCCCCTACTCCTCCCCCCTCACCTCCATCCCAAGCCCCAAGAAGACTTTCCACATCAAGCAGATGTTCACCTGCACATCTGCTAACGTGGTATACTGCATCCGCTGTTCCTGTTGTGGCCTCCTCTACATCGGGAAAACCAAGCGGAGGCTTGGGGACCGCTTTGCAGAACACCTACACTCAGTTCGCACTAAACAACTGCACCTCCCAGTCGCAAACCATTTCAACTCCCCCTCCCACTCCTCAGACAACACGTCCATCCTGGGCCTCCTGCAGTGCCACAACGATGCCACCCAAATGTTGCAGGAACAGCAACTTATATTCTGCTTGGGAACCCTTCAGCCCAATGCTATCAATGTGGACTTCACAAGCTTCAAAATCTCCCCTCCCCCTACCGCATCCCAAAACCAGCCCAGCTTGTTCCCCTCCCCCAACCTGTCCTTTCTCCCAACCTATCCCCTCCTCCCACCTCAAACCTCACCCCCATCTCCTACCTACTAACCTTATCCCGCCCCCTTGACCTGTCCGTCCTCCCTGGACTGACTTATCTCCTCCCTAACTCCCCACCTACACTCACCTTTACTGGCTCCATCCCCACCTCTTTGACCTGTTTGTCTCCTCTCCACCTATCTTCTCCTCTATCCATCGTCTATCCGCCTCCCCCTCTCTCCCTATTTATTTCAGAATCCCCTTCCCTCCCCCATTTCTGATGAAGGGTCTTGGCCCGAAACGTCAACCTTCCTGCTCCTCTGATGCTGCTTGGCCTGCTGTGTTCATCCAGGTCTACACCTTGTTATCTATTTTAATTTAAGTTTTCTTTCTAAATACTGTCAGATAATTGAACTTCTATGCTGTCTTCATTTGCATAAACTTTCTGCTTCCAGTATAATTTTGCAGGTCTGAGATCTAGTCATAACAGTCAAGAAAATAATCCAGACCTTTGAATCAGCCAAGTTATTCTCCAAGATAAAATCAATTCCTTGCATTAGGATTTGTTGCATTACACTAGCTACAACTTCTCCACTTATTCAGTCAGCCTTTACACCAACTCTATAAAATAGGATCAGTTTTTAATCTCCATGTGTACCTTCAATTAATATTTTCCCCCTCATTAGCTCCTCTAGAGACAATTATATCATCCATCAGACAACTGCTCCAGCATCTTTCAATAACTTTTCTGATTTACCTCATTAAATATCAGAATAAAGAAAAATCTCTCCCTTTGAAATAAAATATTCCGAACCTCCAACAGTCTGATTCTTTTTAACAGTGATCAAGATGAATTTCCTTGACTGACCTGAGTATTGCCCTTTTAACAATCTCATTGTCTAGAGGTCACTCTTCTGATAAACTGGTGTACGCATACATAGCTATAACTATCGGGCTACTGAGGTCCAAGCGTGTTTTAGCAACTTCAACTTCACAGCTATCTTTTCAGTTGATATGAAATATCTTTCAACTGTATACTCTGTAAAGTTAGGCACTAAATGAAGGTTTCCAATTATATTGAATCCTCAATGGAATCAGAATCATCCCCTGAACTATTATTCTCTTCTCCTTTACTTTAAGTTTTTCTCTAGTCAAGTAATATTGTTTGATGTTCCTCTCTCTTTGGAGCTGAAGTTTTTAAAGTTTAATTTCCCTTTCTTCTTTCTCCTACTTGTTTTTCTTCTCTCTATCCATGCCACTTTGTTTACATTGTCCTCTCTTTTCAATTCAAGCTTTCCAATGTCCGTTTCTCTTCTCTTTCTTTTTCCATTTCTCTTCTTTTTAGTCATAGGGTCATAGAATCCTACAGACGGAGACAGGCTCCTTAGCCCAAACTAGTCCACGCCAACCAAGATGTCCATTCACACGAACCCCATTTGCCTGCACTTGGCCAATGTCCTTCTAAACCTTTCCTAGCCATGTATTCATCCAAATGCATTTTAAATGTTGTTAATGTACCATCTCAACCACTTCCACATGCACACCACCCTCTATGTAAAAAAGTTGCCCCTCAGGTCCCCATATATTCTTTCCCCTCTTACCTTAAACTGATGCCCTCTAGTCCCTGATTCCACAACCCTGAGAACAAGACCGAGTGCATTCACCCTATCCATGCCTCTCATGATCTTATATACTTCTATAAGATCCTCCGTCAGTCTCCAATGCTCTAAAGAAAATGTCCTAGCATGTCCAGCCTCTCCCTATAACTCAGTCCCTTAAGTCCTGGCAACATCCTTGTAAATTTCTTCTGCACTCTTTCCAGTTTAATAACATCCTTCCTATAGCAAGCTGACCAAAACTGAACACACCACTCCAAGTGCGGCCTCACCAACACCCTGTACAACAGCAACATAACTTCCCAACTTCTCTACTCAATGCCCTGTCTGATGAAGGCCAGTGCACCAAAAGCCTTCTTCACTGCCCTGTCTACCTGTGACTCCACTTTTACAGAACCATGCACCTGAACTCCAAGTGCCTCTGCTCCACTACACTCCTTAGGGCACCACCATTCACCATGAAACTTCTACCTTGATTTGACTTTTCCAAAATGCAACACTGCACACTTATCTATATTAAACTCCATTTGCCGCTTCTCAGCCCACTTCCCCGGCTGACCAAGATCCTGTTCCGAGGAAGGGTCACCGGACCCAAAATGTTAACTCTGTTTTCTCCTTCACAGATGCTGCCAGACCTGCTGAGCTTTTCCAGCAACTTTGTTTTTGCTCCTTGTTGTTGTTGACCAAGATTCTGTTGCAATTTCTGATAACCCTCCTCACTGTCTATGATAGCACCTATTTTAGTGTCATCTGCAAACTTACTAATCATGCCTTGTACATTCTCAACCAAATCATTGATATAGATAACAAACAGCAATAGGCCCAGCACTGACCCCTGAGGCACACCACTAGTCACAGGCCTCCAGTCTGACAAGCATCCTTTCATTATTACCCTCTGCTTCTTACCATCAGGCCAATTGTGCATCCAATTTGCCAGCTGTCCCTGGATTCCACGCAAACTAACCTTCCAGAGCATGTGGAACCTTATCAAAGGCCTTACTGAAATCCATATGGAATATGTCTACTGCTCTGTCCTCGTCAACCTTCCTGGTCACTTCATCAAAGAATTATAACCAATTTGTAAGGCATGATCTCCCATGCACGAAGCCATGCTGACTACTCCTAATCAAAAATAACAAGGTGTAGAGCTGGATGA